>CM038143.1:58115070-58613400 GCA_021437245.1 Aegilops speltoides | reverse complement strand
CGCATGGACGGACCCACACGGCCTGGGAATGATGCAGTCCTGAGGGCGCTCCCAGCTGAAATGAACTTGGGAGATGTCCCCTGGTTCCGTTCTAGAGGGGGTGTTGGAGCAGCTGAAGATGCGCGGTGAAGGGGCCGACCCTCACGAGCCACCGGGGCCTTGAGCCTCAGGAGACTCTGGGGGTCCAGGTGGTTCCTCGAGGACCATCTCCATCTCCGCAAGGATCGCATGGTGCCTGGCCTCCTGAGCCGCCAGGATGCTCCGCAGGTGATGCTGGTAGGTGGCAGCCGCATTCAGCAGGCCGAAAGGCATGCGAACATAGCTGTGTGGCGGACCCTTGCAGTGTCCCACGCGCGAAGGCCAGAAGCGCCCCTGAGATGCGGCTCGGTTGAGCCCTGGCACGTCGATGCAGACGCACAGCCCACCATCCTCACTTGGATGGGGAGTCGCGCCGGGCAAGCGGCGGTCGCCGCGCATGGCCCTCGCTTCCTGAAGCTCCTGAGTGGTCTTGGCGATGAACTCCTGAACGCTGGGCTTTTCATGCCCTGTGCCTTCCTGAGGGAAACATGCCACGAAGCACGCCTCCAAGTGGTGCCCGAGCACCTCCCTCGTGATGTTGGCGAGGTCTGAGGCCCTCCAAAAGAGAGCCCCCGAGCCCTGCCCGAGGAGGGCGCCGGGCACGCCTCCCTATGCGATGGAAGGAGGCGTCCCAGGCACGAGCGCTGATCCTGACGTGGCACCACCTGAGATGCCGACCTCCTGAGGCCTTGCTCAGAGCGGTTGCTTCTTCTTGTTGGGGAGGACCTCGGGAGGGTTCTCGCCCTTGCTGTCCGGGTCCTCAATTGCCGCGGCTTAGAAGGCATGCTCGAGGGAGCACACCACATCTCTCTCTTTGTAGGGGACCGTGATGATTCCACCGCTTCCTGGCATCTTGAGGACGTTGTAGCCGTGGTGGGTTACTGCCATGAACTTGGCCAGGGCTGGATACTCGAGGATGGCGTTGTACGAAAAGAGGATGTGGGCGACGTCGAAGTCGATGAGCTCGATGTGGTAGTTGTCGCGCTGTCCGAAGGTGACAGGGAGGCAGACCTGCCCTATCGGGGTAGTGGAACCGTCAGTAACTCCTGAGAAGGGCTTGGTAGGCTGGAGCTGATCGTATGGCACTTGAAGGTTGTCGAACATCACAATGGACGGGACGTTAAGCCCTGCGCCGCCATCGATGAGGGTCTTGGTGACTTGCACGTTGCTGATGACTGGTGAACAGAGCATCGGGAGAACGCCAGCAGTGGCCATGCACTTGAGTTGATCTGCCGAGCTGAAGGTGATGGCGTACTTGGACCACCAGAGCTAGCGCGTGGCCTCGAGCCTGGGAAGGACTGTGTTCACCTCCCGAGCAAACTGCTTGAAGATACGCTGAGAGGCTGGGGCCTGAGCTCCGCCCAAGATGCAAGCAATAGCACGTGGCTCCTGGAAGCCCCCATCCCCCTCGTCCTGAAGATGGTCGTCATTCCTTCTTGGCAGCGGCGACAGCGTAGGAAGGCCTGCATTACCCTGGGGGCGGTCCTCGCGAGGATGATCCCTCCAGGCACCCTCGCGAGGCTGGTCCCTCCAGGTGCCCTCGCGAGGCTGGTCCTGCCAGCGATCCTCATGAGGTTGGTCACGCCACTCCTAGCAAGGGCCACGGTTGTCCCATCGTCCTCCGCCACGTCCTCCTCCTCAGCCGTAGCCCCGATCGTTGCGCTCGGGGCATCGACCGAAGCGTCCTTCTCAAACGGCCCTGAGCTCCTGGCAATCGTTGTTGTTGTGGGTGTGGAGGTTGTGGTAGGCGCAGAACGGTCGGGTGCCCTTGGACGACTCCGGCTGGTCCCTGCTGTGCTTCGTTTCTGGTTCCGCCACGAGCACGGCCACTCCCTTGCGCTTCACGTCCTTGGCCTTGGTCTTCTTTTCTTCTGGGTCGGCAGCTGGGAGCTCGAGGAGGGAGACGCGTCCCTCCTTAGCTCTTGCGCACTTGGTCGCCAGGTTGAACAGCTCCAGGGATGTGCACAACTCCTCGTGGATGGCAAGCTCCTCCTTCATCTTGACGTCATGGACGCCATCAGAGAATGCTGAGATGATGGCCTCGTCCGTCACCTTGGGGATCTTGAGGCGGAAGCTACTGAAGCACTTTATGTATTTCTACAGGGTCTCCCCAGGCTGCTGCTTGATGCGGCGCAGGTCAGCCGCGGCCGAGGGGCGGTCGCGAGCGCCCTGGAAGTTGGCGATGAAGCGACTACGCGTCTCGTCCCAGGAGGAGATCGAGCCGGGAGGCAGGTTCATGAGCCACGAGCGAGCACCGTCCTTGAGCGCCATGGGAAACTAATTCGCCATGACTTTCTCGTCGCCTATGGCCGCCTCGATGCTCAGCTCGTAGAGCTGCAAGAATTCCGCGGGGTCGGGGGTGCCTATTGGGGAACGTAGTAATTTCAAAAAAATTCCTACGCACACGCAAGATCATGGTGATGCATAGCAACGAGAGGTGACAGTATTGTCCACGTACCCTCGTAGACCGTAAGCGGAAGCGTTATGACAACATGGTTGATGTAGTCGTACGTCTTCATGATCCGACCGATCCAAGCACCAAACGTACGGCACCTCTGAGTTCAGCACACGTTCAGCTCGATGACGATCCCCGGACTCCGATCCAGCAAAGTGTCGGGGATGAGTTCCGTTAGCACAACGGCGTGGTGACGATGATGATGTTCTACCGACGCAATGCTTCGCCTAAGCACTGCAATGATATGACTGAGGTGGAATATGGTGAAGGGGGGCACCGCACATGGCTAAGGAACGATCACGTAGATCAACTTGTGTGTCATGGGGTGCCCCCTGCCCCTGTATATAAAGGAGCAAGGGGGGTGCGGCCAACCCTAGGAGGAGGCGCGCCGGAGGAGTCCTACTCCCACCGGGAGTAGGACTCCCTCCTTCCCTAGTTGGATTAGGACTTGGGGGAGGAAGAGGGGGAAGGAAGGCGCCCCTCCTTGTCCAATCGGACTTGGGAGGGGAGGGCGCGTCAGCCCCTAGGCCTCCTCTCCTCTTCCTCCACTAGGCCCAATCTGCCCATTAGGTTACCGGGGGTTCGGTAACCTCCGATCTCGGTAAAATGCCGATTCCACCTGAACACTTCCGATGTCCAAACATAGGCTTCCAATATATCAATCTTTATGTCTCGACCATTTCGAGACTCCCCATCATGTCCGTGATCACATCCGGGACTCAGAACAACCTTCGGTACATCAAAACTTATAAACTCACAATAAAACTGTCATCGTAACGTTAAGCGTGCGGACCCTACGGGTTCGAGAACTATGTAGACATGACCTAGAACTATTCTCGGTCAATAACCAATAGCGGAACCTAGATGCTCATATTGGCTCCTACATATTCTATGAAGATCTTTATCGGTCAAACGGCATAACAACATACGTTGTTCCCTTTGTCATCGGTATGTTACTTGCCCGAGATTCGATCGTCGGTATCTCAATACCTAGCTCAATCTCCTTACCGGCAAGTCTCTTTACTCTTTATGTAATGCATCATTCCGTAACCAACTCTTTGGCCACATTGCTTGCAAGGCTTATAGTGATGTGCATTACCGAGAGGGCCCAGAGATACCTCTCTGACAATCGGAGTGACAAATCCTGATCTCGAAATACGCCAACCCAACATGTACCTTCGGAGACACCTGTAGAGCTCCTTTATAATCAACCAGTTACGTTGTGATGTTTGGTAGCACACAAAGTGTTCCTCCGGTAAACGGGAGTTGCATAATCTCATAGTCACAGGAACATGTATAATTCATGAAGAAAGCAATAGCAACATACTAAATGATCAACTGCTAAGCTAACGGAATGGGTCAAGTCAATTACATCATTCTCCTAATGATGCGATCCCATTAATCAAATTACAACTCTTTGTCCATGGCTAGGAAACATAACCATCTTTGAAAAACGAGCTAGTCAAGTAGAGGCATACTAGTGACACTTAGTTTGTCTATGTATTCACACATGTATCATGTTTCCGGTTAATACAATTCTAGCATGAATAATAAACATTCATCCTGATATAAGGAAATAAATAATAACTTTATTATTGCCTCTAGGGCATATTTCCTTCAGTCTCCCACTTGCACTAGAGTCAATAATCTAGTTCACATCGCCATGTGATTTAACACCAATATTCATATCTGTATATGATTAACACCCATAGTTCACATCGTCATGTGACCAACACCCAAAGGGTTTACTAGAGTCAATAATCTAGTTCACATCGCGATGTGATTAACACCCAAAGAGTACTAAGGTGTGATCATGTTTTGCTCGTGAGAGAATCTTAGTCAACGGGTCTGTCATATTCAGAGCCATATGATTTCGCAAATATTCTATGTCTACAATGCTCTGCACGGAGCTACTCTAGCTAATTGCTCCCACTTTCAATATGTATCCAGATTGAGACTTAGAGTCATCTGGATCAGTGTAAAAGCTTGCACCGATATAACTCTTTATGACGGGCTCTTTTATCACCTCCATAATCGAGAAATATTTCCTTAGTCCTCACTAAGGATATTCTTGACCAATGTCTAGTGATCTACACCTAGATCACTATTGTATTCCCTTACCAAATTCAGAGCAAGGTATACAATAGGTCTGGTACATAGCATAGCATACTTTATAGAACCTATGACTGAGGCATAGGGAATGACTTTCATTCTCTTTTCTATTTTCTGCCGTGGTCGGGATTTGAGTCTTACTCAATTTCTCACCTTTGCAACACAGGCAAGAACTCTTTCTTTGACTATTCCATTTTGAACTATTTCAAAATCTTGACAAGGTATGTACTTATTGAAAAAATCTTATCAAGCGTCTTGATCTATCTATATAGATCTTGATGCTCAATGTGTAAGCAGCTTCACCGAGGTCTTGCTTTGAAAAACTCTTATTCAAGTATCCTTTCATGCTATCCAGAATTTCTATATCATTTCCCATCAACAATATGTCATCCACATATAATATTAGAAATGCTATAGAGCTCCCACTCACTTTCTTGTAAATACAGGCTTCTCAAAAGTCTCAGATAAAACCATATCTTTGATCAACTCATCAAAGCGTATATTCCAACTCCGAGAGGCTTGCACCAGTCCATAAATGGATCTCTGGAGCTTGCACACTTTGTTAGCACCTTTAGGATTGACAAAACCTTCTGGTTGCATCATATACAACTCTTCTTTAAGAAAGCCATTAAGGAATGCAGTGTTGACATCCATGTGCCAGATTTCATAAAATGGGGCAATTGCTAACATGATTCGAACAGACTTAAGCATTTCTACAGTTGAGAAAATCTCATTGTAGTCAACATTTTGAACTTTGTCGAAAACCTTTTTGTGACAAGTCGAGCTTTGTAGATAGTAACACTACTATCAACGTCCGTCCTCCTCTTGAATATCCATTTATACAATATGGCTTGCCGATCATCGGGCAACTCCGCCAAAGTACACACTTTGTTCTCATACATGGATCCTGTCTCAGATTTCATGGCCTCAAGCCATTTCGCGGAATCTGGGCTCATCATCGCTTCCTCATAGTTCGTAGGTTTATCATGGTCTAGTAACATGACTTCCATAATAGGATTGCCGTAGCACTCTGGTGTGGACCGTACTCTAGAAGACCTACGAGGTTCTGTAATAACTTGATCTGAAGTTTCATGATCATCATCATTAGCTTCCTCACTAATTGGTGTAGGAATCACTGGAACTGATTTCAGCGATGAACTATTTTCCAATTCAGGAGAAGGTACAATTACCTTATCAAGTTCTACTTTCCTCCCACTCACTTCTTTCGAGAGAAACTCCTTCTCCAGAAAGGATCCATTCTTAGCAACGAATGTTTTGCCTTCGGATCTGTGATAGAAGGATTACCCAATAGTTTCCTTTGGGTATTCTATGAAGACGCACTTCTCCGATTTGGGTTCGAGCTTATCAGGTTGAAAACCTTTTTCATATAAACCGCAACTCCAAACTTTAAGAAACGACACTTAGGTTTCTTGCTAAACCATAGTTCATACGGTGTCGTCTCAACGGATTTATATGGTGCCCTATTTAAAGTGAATGCAGCTGTCTCTAATTCATAACCCCAAAACGATATTGGTAAATCGGTAAGAGACATCATTGATCGCACCATATCAAATAAAGTACGATTACGACGTTCGGACACACCATTACATTGTGGTGTTCCAGGTGGTGTGAGTTGCGAAACTATTTCACATTGTTTCAAATGAAGACCAAACTCGTAACTCAAATATTCGTCTCCACGATCAGATCGTAGAAACTTTATTTTTCTTGTTACGATGATTTTCCACTTCACTCTGAAATTCTTTGAACCTTTCAACTATTTCAGACTTATGTTTCATCAAGTAGATATACCCATATCTGCTCAAATCATCTTGTGAAGGTCAGAAAATAATGATACTTGCCACGAGCATCAACACTCATTGGATCGCATACATCGGTATGTATTATTTCCAAGAAGTAAGTATCTCGTTCCATTGTTCCGGGGAACGGAGTTTTAGTCATCTTGCCCATGAGGCACGGTTCGCAAGCATCAAATGATTCATAATCAAGTGATTCCAAAAACCCATCAGCATGGAGTTTCTTCATGCGCTTTACACCGATATGACCCAAACGGCATTGCCACAAATAAGTCGCACTATCATTATTAACTTTGCATCTTTTGGCATCAATATTATGAATATGTGTATCACTACAATCGAGATCCAACAAACTATTTTCATTGGGTGTATGACCATTTGAAGGTTCTATTCATGTAAACAGAACAACAATTATTCTCTGACTTTAAATGAATAACCGTATTGCAATAAACATGATCTTATCATATTTATGCTTGACGCAAACACCAAATAACATTTATTTAAGTTTAACACTAATCTCGAAAGTATAGAGAGTGTGCGATGATGATTATATCAATCTTGGAACTACTTCCAACACTCATCGTCACTTCCCCTTCAACTAGTCTCTGTTTATTCTGTAACTCCTGTTTCGAGTTACTAATCTTAGCAACTGAACAAGTATCAAATACTCAAGGGCTACTATAAACACTAGTAAGGCTGAAAGTGCTAAGTGGCACTTATGCTTTATTTTGGTGTGATGACAATGTGGTTAGTTGAACTAATATCGGTTGCTAAAGTTTATCTCAGGTTATTGGTTCTAAGTGCCCGCGATGGAGATGTGCGACCCCCCATTTCAAAAAGGACAAAGGCATTGTCTTTCGGCCTTCAAAGGTTTAGTTTTGGTTTGCTTGAGTCGTAGGAAAGACCGCACTATCAAGAGGGTGCATGTGGATAAATGTCATGTGGGAATGCCATTGCGAGCCTCACTCTCTTACCCTTCCCACTCGAGCACTTAATAAGAGCCTAGTGTGTATCTGTGGTACTCGAGAAGTTACAACAGAAAGTTCTTGGGTACCCGTGCGCATGCGGGTCTGCTGACCCCGTCATGGGGTATCACGTAACTCTCTAGGTACCCGTGCACACGGGTCTTTTGACCCCGTCTTGCGCACGGGTACTTCAGAACTCTCTGGGTACCCGTGCGCGACGGGTCTTTGACCCCGTCGCGCATGGGGTGGCGTGATTGTCTCTGAGTACCCGTGCGCCGAGGCTGACTTAGCCCGTCTTGACGGGGTCCAACGGGCGAAATCCCCACCAGCCCCTGCACACTATATAAAGGCCCTTCTTCCACCTCCAACCCTTAACCCTAATGTCTTGTTGAGCTCCACCATTGCTACACCTCTTTTGCTCAATACTCTCAATCCCTCCACCCAAACTTGTTGAAACTTTGGGGATTGGGAGAGCAAGACCTGATCTACATCTTGACCAAACCAAATCGCATTCCCATAACATTTCTTCCCCATTGACTTGTTACTCTTGGAGCTTGGGCTCCTAGGCGGTAGAGGTTCCTCCGGAAGCTTCCTTGCTTGTGGTGTGCTCAGGAGAAGTTTGTAAAGGTGTGGTGGTCGCCTTCAAGACCAACCTCGAGTGATTCGAGGCTCATCCGTTGGGGGTGACTCGAAGGAGAATACGGTGAGCCTTCGGTGGCGTTCCACAAGCTTTGGCTCTGGCACCGCTCCAAACGGAGATTAGCTCTTCCCCAAGGAAGAGTGAACTTCGGGTTAAAATCTGCGTCCTCATCTCACTTGTGGTTAATCCTTTCCCGCACCTTTCCTTGTTGTTGTATGCTTGTTGGCTTGCTAAGTAGTTTGTTGCCTAGCATATTTATCTTGGAGCTTACTTGTCATATAGGTTGCATTCACCTAGTTGCATATCTAGTGAACTCTTTTATCCGCTAAGCCTTAAAATCTACAAGAAAGATTAAAATTTGTAGTCTCCTATTCACCCCCCCTCTAGTCGACCGTATCGTTCCTTTCAATTGGTATCAGAGCCTCGTGCTCTAATATAAGGTTTTACAACCTTAGAGGATATGGTCGATCTAGGGAATGAGGGAGGTGGCTTACCCGTTGCGGAGGATGGTCAAAACCAACCCCCCACCGCGACCGAGCCACTTGGTGCTCCTGTCGTTGCTCCCGCCACTCCTCCTAACCCAAATGCTCCCTTGACCGCGGCCAATCTTCTTTCAATGTTTGCGGACCTCAAAGTCTCTATGATGAAAGAGGTTCGGGCCTCGGTCAAGGAGGAAATTGATGCCCGCTTAAAGCCATCAACGTCCGCATCAAACTCGTTTAATCCAAATGAAGTTCATGATGCGGATGACTCGAGGGAACCTCTTGCTTCTCCGGCTCGTACTCAAGTTCCCGAGTACAATGCCGTGGAACCCTTTTACTCTCCTCAAACCTTGCAGCATCCCCGCATTAATCCTATTGGGCCTCTGCCCCCTTTGAAAGCTAATGCCTTTGCTAAGTGGAAGCTAGATATGGAGTCTCACATGCGCAGTGCTTCAACTCAATTGTGGTGGATTGTGGTCAATGGATTCAACCCCAAGGACCCAATGAATCTCACTCCAAGAGAAGCAGTTGACGATCAACTCAATGCTACCGCACACAACATGCTTCGCAACGCTGTGACTGAAGACTATAGTGATTCCATTGCTCTTCTCAAAACCGCAAAGGAAATTTGGGATTGCCTTGAGGAGGCTCTTGAAGGAGATGAAGCAATTCGAAGATCTCGGTTGGCCTTGCTCAAACAAGAAGTCAATCTCTTTGTGAGGAATGAGGGTGAGTCCGCAGAAGAGGTTTACCGAAGGTTGAAGTCTCTTGTGCTCAACTTGAGAACCTTTGGGTGCACTTGGGCAAATGATGACTTCATCAAGGACAAGTTCATAGATGCTATGGTTCTCATGGAACATACCATGGTCATGATGGTTCATCAACGTCCTGACTATCACAAGCTGACTTCGGCTCAAGTTGTTTCCACCTTCTCTACCCATGTCCTTTTGGAAACCAAGTCCAAGAAAACATTCGCAATAGCTCAAGCAACCAAGAACTCCAATCTTGCCTTGAAGGCCAAGAAAGTTGTGAGCCAACCCTCGAGGGAGGAAGAAGTGAGTGAAGAGATTGGTGAGGAGGATATTGACACCTCGTGTCCGGCAAATGATTTTGCGGAAGACTTGGCTCTCTTAGTCAAAAAGTACTCCGGGACCATGGCAAACAAAGGAAGAAATCTTCAAGGAAGATCTTTTGGACGAAGAAAATGCTACAATTGTGATAGCCCAAGACAATTTGTTCATGATTGTCCATATGAGAGACGTGAAGACAAGTCTGAGAAGCTTGTGCTTAAGAAGAAGAAGTTCACCAAGTTTGCAAAGAGGAAGGATGACAAGGCTCTTGTTCATGAAGAATACATGTCTGGAGATGAAGATGACGGTGATGATGATCAAGTGGGCACGACCGCCTTTGCCATGCATGCCACTACCTCCTCCACCACCGGCCTCTTCGACTCTCCAAATGAGGACAAGCCATTCACTCATCGGTGCCTCATGGACAAAGAGGTAAAAACAAAGTTTGAACCCAAGAAACCAGACAACTACACTCCCAATGTCTCATGTGAGATAGTGGAGGATGAGTGTGAGGAGGGTGTGGATAATGATGAGGAATCCTTAATGGCTTTCATGAAAACTCTTCATGGTGAAGCTCATGCTCGTTTTGGCGATCTCCTTAAGTCACTTGCCGAACGCAATGACTTTATTGAGAATGTTGAGAACCTCCTTATAGAGGAAAAGGAGAGAGTGGATCTCCTCGAGCACGAACTTAATGAAGAGAGTGTCATGAGAGCATCACTTGAGGAAGCCTTATCTGCTCATCAAATTGACTTTGTTAAAACCAACAATGCTTTGCAACTTGCTCTTGAGAATAAAGATGCTCTTAACGTTAGAGTTGAAAACCTTCTAGTTGACCATACAAAACTTGTTGAGGAGCATGAGTTCCTTGTGATTAGTTCCAAGGTTGTCAAAGGTGACCTCATTTCCCTCACCGAGTCTTATGCCTAACTAAAAGCTACAACCATTAAGGCTCTCACTTGTGCACCTCATATTGATTTAAATGATGATGCTTGTACTGCTAACTTTGCTCATGATTGCACTTTCCTTCAAGAGGAAAATAAGAAGTTGAAAGCTCAAATTGAGAAAGGGCTTGTGTCATGCATCCAAGGGGAGAAAAATCTAAACGACCTCTTGAGCAACCAAAAGGAGTGTGTTGCCAAGGAGGGAGTTGGGTTTAATCCCGCATCCAAGAGTGGTAAGAAAAAGAAGAGGAAGACCAACAAGAAAATCGGTCCAACTCCTTCCCTTCCCCAAAAGGTAGTGTTTGTGCATGAAGGGCACAAGGAGAAGGATAAGGAATTAAAGGGTGTTGGGAATGGAAAGGTCATTAGGGACAAGGCCATTCCCAAGAATTTTGCCGGCAAGAACAATCCATCATACGTTCTCATGAGAGGAGATGATGGCCATACCTTTGCAAAATTTGTTGGAACTAACTATGATGATTATGCTTGGACTATTTGGGTTCCCAAGATCCTTGTTGCTAACTCTCCAGGACCCATTGCAAAATGGGTACCTATAACTAAAGCTTGATTATTGTAGGACTATGTCTCCGGTGGAACTCAATGGGTGGACAGTGGATGCACAAATCATATGACCGGAGAAAGGGAGATGCTCGTGGAGTTCGTTGATTCACTCAAGGCCTCTTCGAACATCTCCTTCGGTGACAATAGCAAGGGCAAGGTATTAGGTTTGGGAAAGGTGGTAATCTCTAATGATTCATCTCTTTCAAATGTCATGCTTGTCCAATCCCTTCACTACAATTTACTTTCAACTATTCAATTGGCTCGTGCTGGATATGATTCACATTTTGGTGAATTCCATGTGACCGTCTTTAAGAGAAGCAATCTCAAAGTGGTCTTCGTTGGGCATGTTGAAGACAACCTTTACGTGGTTGATTTCTCGAAAGAAAACTCATCTTGCAACATGCCTAATGGCCAAGGCCGGCGTGGGGTGGCTATGGCACGTGGACTAGCCCACGGGCATGAGAAATTTACAAGCTCTCTTAAAGGGGGAGCACATTCTTGGACTAACCAATGTGTCTTTTGCCAAAGATCATCCTTGTAGTGCTTGCATTGCCGGAAAGCTACATGAAAAAGCTCACAAGGTGAAGACTATCATCACCACCTTGAGGCCCCTCGAGCTTATCCATTTGGATCTTTTTGGGCCTCCCACATATGATAGTTTGGGAGGAAGGAGATATTGCCTTGTCATTGTTGATGACTTCACAAGACATACTTGGATGTTCTTTCTCAAGACTAAAGATGAAACTCAAGAAACCTTCATCAACTTTGCCAAAGAAGCTCAACGTCAACATAACTGTGAGATCAAGGCAATCCGGAGTGACAATGGCACCGAGTTCAAAAACTATACAATGGATGATTTCTTGAGTGAAGAGGGGATTAAGCACCAATATGCCTCACCATATACTCCCCAACAAAATGGGGTTGCAGAGAGGAAGAATCGGACTCTTATTGAGATGGCTAGGACCATGCTTGATGAGTACAAATCACCATACAAGCTTTGGGCTGAAGCCATCAACACCGCGTGCCATGCTTCAAACCGGCTTTATCTTCGCAAGCTCAAGAACAAGACCCCTTGTGAGCTCCTAATCGGGAGAAAGCCCAACGTCAAATACTTTTGGGTATTCGGTTGTAAGTGTTTCATTTTAAACAAAAAATCCCGGTTAGCTAAATTTGAGTCTAGAACTTATGAGGGCATATTTGTTGGATATGCATCAAACTCTCATGCTTACCGAGTTCTCAATAAATCCACCGGATGCATTGAGGAAACGGTAAATGTAGAGTTTGATGAAGGTAACGGCTCCCGCATGGAGCAAATTGTTCCTAGTGTTGTAGGTTATGAGGCTCCTTCACAAGCTATAAGGACAATGGGGATAGGCCACATTCTCCCACAAGAAACACCCCATGTCCAAGTAGAAGAAGAAGGAGTAAGAGCCCCTCTTGAGGATTCTCCACAAGGGAAGTCATCACCAATGCCACTTGTCCAAGATGCTTTGGGAAATAATGAACCTATCCAAGAATAAGATCAAGACCCTCATATTCCTGAGCAAGATCAAGAGCAAACTCATCCGAATAATGAAGAACCAATCATTGAGGCTCAAGATCAAGCTCAAAGTCATGATCATGATCAAGAACAACCCCAACCACATGTGTCTTCATCGACATCACTTCCTACAGAGCAATAACCTGTGCTTGCAAATAGAAGGGTGTCTCCAAGGTTAAAGCAATCTCAAGGGCAAGCCTCCTCATCAAGTCCAAAACCAAGTGAAGAAGAGCTTGACCGCAAAGAGCAAAAAGTGGCTGCCAAGCTGAAACATCTTCAACACCTCACCGAGAACATCTACGGAAGCATCAAAAAGGGGGTAACTACTCGTAGACGTTTGGCAAAATTTTGTGAACATCACTTGTTTGTCTCTTGTGTTGAACCCCTTAAGGTGGAAGATGCACTTGACGATCCGGATTGGATAGATGCCATGCATGAAGAACTCAACAACTTCACACGCAACAAAGTTTGGACCCTTGTAGAAAGACCCAAGGAATTTCATAATGTCATTGGAACAAAGCGGATTTTCAAGAACAAACAAGATGAATATGGACAAGTAATAAGGAACAAGGCAAGGTTAGTGGCACAAGGTTTCACCCAAGTTGAAGGTTTGGACTTTGGTGAAACTTTTGCCCCCGTTGCCCTCGAATCCATTCAAGCATCTTACTTGCTTATGCCTCTCATCATGATTTCAAATTATATCAAATGGATGTTAAGAGCGCTTTTCTTAATGGTCCTCTTAAGGAGTTAGTGTATGTCAAGCAACCTCCCAGTTTTGAAGACCCCGATCATCCCTCTCACGTTTATGAACTCCATAAGGCACTCTATGGACTCAAACAAGCACCTCGTGCTTGGTATGATCACCTTACGACGTTCCTAAGCGAGAAAGGGTTCCAGATTGGGGTAATAGATTCCACTCTCTTTACAAAGAGGGTAAAAGGAGAGTTGTTTGTCTGCCAAATCTATGTTGATGATATTATCTTTGGGTCAACTAACCATGCTATTAACGTTGAGTTTGAGAATCTTATGACTAAGGAATTTGCGATGAGCATGATGGGAGAGTTGAAGTTCTTTCTCGGTTTTCAAGTGAAGCAATTAAGAGGCGGAACCTTCATCAATCAATCTCGTTATATCCAAGACATGCTCAAGAGATTCAAAATGCAAGATATCCAGCCAAAGAAGACACCCATGGCCACAAATGGTCAACTTCATCTTGATCCAAATGGTAAAGAAGTGGATCAAAAGGTATATCGCTCTATGATCGGTTCCCTGCTTTACCTTTGTGCATCTAGGCCAGATATTATGTTGAGTGTTTGTATTTGTGCAAGATTTCAATCTGCTCCTAAGGAGAGCCACTATTCGGCAGTGAAAAGGATCCTTTGATATTTGGTTCATACCCCAAACTTAGGCCTTTGGTATCCCAAGGGATCTTCATTTGAGTTAATGGGTTACTCGGATTCGGATTGGGCCGGAGACAAGGTTGATTGCAAGTCCACCTCTAGTTCATGTCAATTTTTAGGAAGGTCGTTGGTAAGTTGGTCTTCAAAGAAGCAAAATTTTATATCTCTCTCCACAGCCGAAGCCGAGTATATTGCTGCTGGAAGTTGTTGTGCCCAATTATTATGGATGAGGCAAACTTTGATGGATTATGGTGTCAAATGTGACAAAGTGCCTCTTTGGTGTGACAATGAGAGTGCCATCAAGATCGCCGAGAATCCGGTTCAACATAGCAAGACCAAGCATATTGAGATTCGTCATCATTTCATTAGAGATCATGTGGCCAAGGGAAACAATGAGTTACTCCATGTCAACACCGAGAATCAACTTGCAGACATTTTCACCAAGCCCCTTGACGAAGCAAGATTCCGGGAGTTAAGGCATGAGCTAAATATCGTGGATATTAGTAACCCGGATGAAACTCTTGCTCATACACACATACTCATGTACTATCTTGCTTAGATGTAGGCACATGTCTAGGGGAGCTAGCTCAACCCATGAGCTATCTTATCCTGGAAGTGCATAAATCAAACCCAATCTTTCACATTAGCCACTTTAGGTGGTACTTGTGCTTCAAAGATGAGTATTGGTCTTGGGCCCAAGGTTCATATCTTCGCGGTGCCATACCAAGTAAACTCAAACATGGTGGCCTTGCCACCGCCCTCGCTTGAGGGATGTGTCCGTGTTTGTTTCGCCTGTGTGGTGTGTTGTTTCCTTTCTTTTTGTGTTTTGTTCTTCCTACTTCTCTTTTGGTACAAGTGCTCCACATATTCCTTTTCCATAGTGATAGGTCTTTCCTCGCGGCGTATTCAGAAATATCGACCGAGTGCTTTGTGAAGTAGGGTAAGAGTATACACTCAGCCTGATTTAAAACAAATCCACTCATGTCAAAGTTCACGAGTATCTCGTGCAAGCGGGTCTGTACTGCGTGCCCACGGGCCCCCGTGCCCACGGGCTCCGTCTTGTCTTGCAAGGGACCCCGTGCGCAGACGGATCTCTTAGCCCGTCTTGCACGGGTCTGCAGTTCTCGGTCTGAAGGTGGGGGCGGGGGTGGCTCGGGCTCTTTCCCCCCATTCGCCCCCTCCACTCCCCAGAAAGCCTCCAGCGCCGCCACCGTCGCCTCCCCTCGCCGGAGCTCCTCCAAGCTTCGTCGGGGTTCTTCCTCGGTGGATCTGCATCCAGATGGGGTCCTCCTCCGGTTGGTCCTGCCTCCTTGGTCTTTTTCCTTGTGTTTCTTTCTTTTTCTCTAGCTTTAGGGTTTCCTTGCTCCCTAGATTCGTTTGGCCTCAATTGTTGGTAGATAGAAGTCTAGTGCTTAGATCCTCTGGTCTCTCTGCTTCACCCACTTCCGAAGTTCACTCTGGTAGTGGCTGCTGCTGGGAGACCCCCGTGTCCATGGAGTGTTTGACCCCCGTGCGCACGGGGCCCCGTGTCCACGGTCCTGTACCATGCGCACGGGACCCCCGTGCCCACGGGGTCTAAACCCCCGTGTGCACGGGCTATCCAGGAACTTTTGCCTAGATTTTTGTCTATCCCCTTGCCATTCATCTTGCACTTGTACTCATTTGTGGTTCGTGCTTTGTGTTGTTGGGTGTTTGCGTGTGTTTCAGACTCCGCTGACAAGAGGTCTGAGCTTCGTCGCAAGCATGGAAAAAGAGGATCAGAGGACTTCACCATTGCTCGTCGTCAGCCGTCTGAAGGCATGGGTCAGGGGTCTGGACCTGGTCAGGGCCGTGTTTGACGTGCTGCCTCAAAGCGGCCCATTGTAGAGGCATCCGATAATTCTGAGGAAGAATATGACTCGCAAGATGATGTTTACGATTGTCCAATCCTAATAATGATGATGAGATAGAAGAAGAAGATGATCGTGGTGAGGAAGGTGAAGAAGAGGATGAGGAGTCTAGTCCGGAGCAAGCCATTCCGGGCGGGCGTGACCTCCGGAATTTGCCTCTTGTCAAGTGGACCAAGCCAGAGATCTGGGCTGAGAGATAGAGCCATCCTTATGTTGCTGCCACTGGTATGGGAGTGGATCCCCGGTTCAAGAATGAGTTTCAGCAAAGGGTCTATCATGAGCTTCTTATGACCAAGTCCAAGAAGTTTGCCCCTCACAAGCAAGTCAACACTGAGAGTTTGCGCGACAATGACCATCTGTATCCCGGTGTGTACTCCGCTCTTGGACGACTGGGTCTGATTCCGTTTGTCACCTTCAACCACCCCTATAATGAAGATCTAGTGATGCAGTTCTTTGCCACTCTGTACTTCTCCAATGATTCTGCTCGCACCCTCACCTGGATGTCCGGAACGCATCAGTGCTCAGCTCCTATGGCAAAGTTCTCCGAGATCATTCCCTACCCGTTCATGGATGAAGAGACCATTTTTGATGAGTTTGGCGTTGTTCGGGAAAGTGGGCAGCGCACTAAAGATGAGATTGCCTTTGCTTACAAACAAGAGAAGTCATTTGTCACTGGGTCAATCAAAGACCTCTTGCCCCTCTATGATACCATGCGCCATATCCTGAGGTATACCTTCACTCCAAAGGCTGGGGATTCCCATAACATTAGAGCTCCATGCTTGATGTCTTTGTGTATCTTCATCAAGAAGAAAGTGGATGTTCGGACTTCATGTACTACGAGCTGCGTCGGTGTGTAAAGAGAACAAGTCCTTGATCTATGCTCCTTTCATTCGTGCATTGATTGAGACCGTCATCCAAAGAAAGTACATTGCCGACTTCAAGACTTCATTCCCAAGCGCATCTCCAATGGACCCTGCTGCTCCTGCTCCCTATGTGCCTATCAAGAAGGGGCGCAACCCTAGGCCTGAGGATCATGCTACCTACACTCTAGGCATGTCCTCTCTCGCATGATCCCTCATGGTCGGGCCAAGTCTGTTGGTTACGAGGCCATCTTTGCCAAGGAGAGAAGAAGTCCTTGTTCAAGACCTTGAGCAACATGTTCAAGATGTGTCATCCATTCAGCGTCGTCGGATCAAGGAAATCAACAAGGAGAAGCTTGTTCGGCATGAGCGAGAAGGCAGCAAGGGCTGCTCTTGGTGAGGAGGTCCGTCGAGTTGGAAGGGCGTCGGCAGTGAGGCCACCGCTCGGTCTTTTCCAATGGCGGGTGGCGTTTTGATGATGATGATGATGCCTTGAGTGCTCCTCCTCTTGTCTAATGGGTCTCGTGTCGTCATTTGTCTCCTTTTGTTGTCTTGATGACAAAGGGGAGAAGTGGTGTGTGTGTGCGTTAAGTGGGTGTGTTGAGATCTCAAGCCTCGTGTTTCTCGCTGTTGGTTGGTTTTAGTTGGCTTGAGATACTCTTATTTACCTTCATGCGTGTGGTTGTGAGACTCTAGCTTTATTATTGAACCTTGCCATTATCATCTTATGCTTATTGGGTCTCACATTATTTGCTCTCCACACTGTGTCATGAGTTCTAGGCACCGTTATAGGTTTATTTTGTTGAAACTCATGACGTTTCTATAATGATCTTGGTCGAACCTCCTATGAGTGTTCTAGATGCATTCTTGTTTTCGGGCACATATATTGGGGGAGCTATCATGATCATTATTTGTTCCATGGCTTTCTATCTATTTATCCTCTATGCCATGCTCTAACCACGTTGTCATCAATGCACCAAAAAGGGGGAGATTGAAAGTGCTAAGTGGCACTTATGCTTTATTTTGGTGTGATGACAATGTGGTTAGTTGAACTAATATCGGTTGCTAAAGTTTATCTCAGGTTATTGGTTCTAAGTGCCCGCGATGGAGATGTGCGACCCCCCCATTTAAAAAAGGACAAAGGCGTTGTCTTTCGACGCTTTGAAGGTTTAGTTTTGGTTTGCTTTGAGACGTAGGAAAGACCACACTATCAAGAGGGGTCTGTGTGGATAAATGTCGTGTGGGAATGCCATTGCGGAGCCTCACTCTCTTACCCTTCCCACTCCGAGCACCTAATAAGAGCCTAGTGTGTATGTTGTGGTACTCGAGAAGTTGCAACAGAAATTCTTTGGGTACCCGTGCGCCGACGGGTGCACCTGACCCCGTCGCACGGGTATCTGCGTAACTCTCTGGGTACCCGTGCGCCAGGTCTTTTGACCCCGTCGCACGGGTACTGCGTAACTCTCTGGGTACCCTGTGCGCACGGGGTCTTTTGACCCCCGTGCGCACGGGGTGGCGTGATTGTCTCTGAGTACCCCGTGCGCACGGGGCTGACTTAGCCTGCGTCTTGCACGGGGTCCAACGGCAGAAATCCCCACCAGCCCCGCACACTATATATAGGCCCTTCTTCCACCTCCAACCCTTAACCCTAATGTCTTGTTGAGCTCCACCATTGCTACACCTCCTTTTGCTCAATACTCTCAATCCCCCACCCAAACTTGTTGAAACTTTGGGGATTGGGAGAGCAAGACCGATCTACATCTTGACCAAACCAAATCGCGTTCCCCGCAACATTTATTCCCCATTGACTTGTTACTCTTGGAGCTTGGGCTCCTAGGCGGCTAGAGGTTCCTCCGGAAGCTTCCTTGCTTGTGGTGTGCTCCGGAGAAGTTTGTAAAGGTGTGGTGGTCGCCTTCAAGACCAACCCCGAGTGATTCGAGGCTCATCCGTTGGGGGTGACTCGAAGGAGAATACGGTGAGCCTTCGGTGGCGTTCCGCAAGCTTTGGCTCCAGCACCACTCCAAACGGAGATTAGCTCTTCCCCAAGGAAGAGTGAACTTTGGGTTAAAATCTGCGTCCTCGTCTCACTGTGGTTAATCCTTTCCCGCACCTTTCCTTGTTGTTGTATGCTTGTTGGCTTGCTAAGTACTTTGTTGCCTAGCATATTTATCTTGGAGCTGACTTGTCATATAGGTTGCATTCACCTAGTTGCATATCTAGTGAACTCTTTTATCCGCTAAGCCTTAAAATCTACAAGAAAGATTAAAATTTGTAGTCTCCTATTCACCCCCTCTAGTCGACCGTATCGATCCTTTCAAAGGCACACATCAATAACCTGTATATCAAATATACCCTTGTTCACTTTGCCATCCTTCTTATCCACCAAATATTCAGGGCATTTCCGCTTCCAAAGGACCATTCCTTTTCGATTATAAGCACTCAGTTTCAGGCTTTGGTCCAGCTTTGGTCTTCTTCACGGGAGTGACAACTTGTTTGCCATTCTACTTGAAGTTTCCCTTTTCCCTTTTCTTGAAACTAGTGATCTTTATCAATCACCACTTGATGCTCTTTCTTGATTTCTACCTTCGTCGATTTCAACATCACCAAGAGCTCGGGAATCGTTTACGTCATCCCTTGCATACTATAGTTCATCACGAAGTTCTAGTAACTTAGTGATGGTGACTAGAGAATTCTGTCAATCACTATCTTATGTGGAAGATTAACTCCCACTTGATTCAAGCGATTGAAGTACACAGACAATCTGAGCACATGCTCACTAGTTGAGCGATTCTCCTCCATCTTTTAGCTATAGAACTTGTTGGAGACTTCATATCTCTCAACTCGGGTATTTGCTTGAAATATCAACTTCAATTTCTGGAACATCTCATATGGTCCATGACGTTCAAAACGGCCTTGAAGTCCCGATTCTAAGCCGTTAAGCATGGTGCACTAAACTATCAAGTAGTCATCATATTGAGCTAGCCAAATGTTCATAACGTCTGCATCTGCTCCTGCAATAGGTCTGTCACCTAGCGGTGCATTGAGGACATAATTCTTCTGTGCAGCAATGAGGATAAAACCTCAGATCACGGATCCAATCCGCATCATTGCTACTAACATCTTTCAACACAATTTTCTCTAGGAACATATCAAAATAAACATATGAAAGCAACAATGCAAGCTATTGATCTACAACATAATTTGCAAAATACTACCAGGACTAAGTTCATGATAAATTTAAGTTCAATTAATCATATTACTAAAGAAATCCCACTTAGATAGACATCCCTCTAATCCTCTAAGTGATTACGTGATCCATATCAACTACACCATGTCTGATCATCACGTGAGATGGAGTAGTTTCAACGCTGAACATCAATATGTTGATCATATCTACTATATGATTCACGCCGACCTTCGGTCTCCGTGTTCCGAGGCCATATCTGTTATATGCTAGGCTCGTCAAGTTTAACTTGAGTATTCGCGTGTGCAACTGTTTTGCACCGTTGTATTTGAGCGTAGAGCCTATCACACCCGATCATCACGTGGTGTCTCAGCACGAAGAACTTTCGCAACGGTGCATACTCAGGGAGAACACTTCTTGATAATTTAGTGAGAGATCATCTTAAAATGCTACCGTCAATCAAAGCAAGATAAGATGCATAAAGGATAAACATCACATGCAATCAATATAAGTGATATGATATGCCCATCATCATCTTGTGCTTGTGATCTCCATCTCTGAAGCACCGTTGTGATCACCATCGTCACCGGCGCGACACCTTGATCTCCATCGTAGCATCATTGTTGTTACACCATCTATTTCTTCTACGACTATCGCTACCGCTTAGTGATAAAGTAAAGCAATTACAGGGCGTTTGCATTTCATACAATAAAGCGACAACCATATGGCTCCTGCCAGTTGCCGATAACTTCGGTTACGAAACATGATCATCTTATACAATAAAATATAGCATCACGTCTTGACCATATCACATCACAACATGCCCTGCAAAAACAGGTTAAACGTCCTCTACTTTGTTGTTGCAAATTTTACGTGGCTGCTACGGGCTGAGCAAGAACCGTTCTTACATACGCATCAAAACCACAACGATAGTTCGTCAAGTTAGTGCTGTTTTAACCTTTGCAAGGACCGGGCGTAGCCACACTCGATTCAGCTAAAGTGAGAGAGACAGACACCCGCCAACCACCTTTAAGCACGAGTGCTCGTAACGGTGAAACCAGTCTCGCGTAAGCATACGCGTAATGTCGGTCCGGGACACTTCATCTCACAATACCGCTGAACCAAAGTATGACATGCTGGTAAGCAGTATGACTTGTATCGCCCAGAACTCACTTGTGTTCTACTCGTGCATATGACATCTACGCATAAAACCAGGCTCGGATGCCACTGTTGGGGAACGTAGTAATTTCAAAAAATTTCCTACGCACACGCAAGATCATGGTGATGCATAGCAACGAGAGGGGAGAGTATTGTCCACGTACCCTTGTAGACCGTAAGCGGAAGCGTTATGACAACGCGGTTGATGTAGTCGTACGTCTTCACAATCCGACCGATCCAAGCACCGAACGTACGACACCTCCGAGTTCAGCACACGTTCAGCTCGTTGACGATCCCCGGACTCTGATCCAGCAAAGTGTCGGGGATGAGTTCCGTCAGCACGACGGCGTGGTGACGATGATGATGTCCTACCGACGCAAGGCTTCGCCTAAGCACCGCAACAATATGACCGAGGTGGAATATGGTGGAGGGGGCACCGCACACGGCTAAGGAATGATCACGTAGATCAACTTGTGTGTCATGGGGTGCCCCTGCCCCCGTATATAAAGGAGCAAGGGGGGGTGCGGCCGGCCCTAGGAGGAGGCGCGCTGGAGGAGTCCTACTCCCACCGGGAGTAGGACTCCCCCCTTTCCCTAGTTGCATTAGGACTTGGGGAAGGAAGAGGGGAAAGGAAGGGGGGCGCCGCCCCCCTCCTTGTCCAATTCGGACTTGGGGGGCGGGAGGGGCACACGGCAGCCCCTAGGCCTCCTCTCCTCTTCCTCCACTCGGCCCAATAAGGCCCATTAGGTTACCGGGGTTCGGTAACCTCCGATCTCGATAAAATGCCGATTTCACGGAACACTTCCGATGTCCAAACATAGGCTTCCAATATATCAATCTTTATGTCTCAACCATTTCGAGACTCCTCGTCATGTCCGTGATCACATCTGGGACTTCGAACAACCTTCGGTACATCAAAACTTATAAACTCACAATAAAACTGTCATCGTAACGTTAAGCGTGCGGACCCTACGGGTTCGAGAACTCTGTAGACATGACCTAGAACTATTCTCGGTCAATAACCAATAGCAGAACCTGGATGCTCATATTGGCTCCCACATATTCTATGAAGATCTTTATCGGTCAAACCGCATAACAACATATGTTGTTCCCTTTGTCATCGGTATGTTACTTGCCCAAGATTCGATCGTCGGTATCTCAATACCTAGCTGAATCTCGTTACCGGCAAGTCTCTTTACTCGTTATGTAATGCATCATTCCGTAACCAACTCATTGTCCACATTCCTTGCAAGGCTTATAGTGATGTGCATTACCGAGAGGGCCCAGAGATACCTCTCCGACAATCGGAGTGACAAATCCTAATCTCGAAATACGCCAACCCAACATGTACCTTCGGAGACACCTGTAGAGCTCCTTTATAATCACCCGATTCGTTGTGGCGTTTGGTAGCACACAAAGTGTTCCTCCGGTAAACGGGAGTTGCATAATCTCATAGTCATAGGAACATGTATAAGTCATGAAGAAAGCAATAGCAACATACTAAACGATCAAGTGCTAAGCTAACGGAATGGGTCAAGTCAATTACATCATTCTCCTAATGATGTGATCCCGTTAATAAAATGACAACTCTTTGTCCATGGCTAGGAAACATAACCATCTTTGAAAAACGAGCTAGTCAAGTAGAGGCATACTAGTGACACTTAGTTTGTCTATGTATTCACACATGTATCATGTTTCCGGTTAATACAATTCTAGCATGAATAATAAACATTCATCATGATATAAGGAAATAAATAATAAATTTATTATTGCCTCTAGGGCATATTTCCTTCAGTCTCCCACTTGCACTAGAGTCAATAATCTAGTTCACATCGCCATGTGATTTAACTCCAATATTCATATCTGTATATGATTAACACCCATAGTTCACATCGTCATGTGACCAACACCCAAAGGGTTTACTAGTGTCAATAATCTAGTTCACATCGCGATGTGATTAACACCCAAAGAGTACTAAGGTGTGATCATGTTTTGCTCGTGGGAGAATCTTAGTCAACGGGTCTGTCATATTCACAGCCATATGTATTTCGCAAATATTCTATGTCTACAATGCTCTGCATGGAGCTACTCTAGCTAATTGCTCCCACTTTCAATATGTATCCAGATTGAGACTTAGAGTCATCTGGATCAGTGTAAAAGCTTGCACCGATATAACTCTTTATGACGGGCTCTTTTATCACCTCCATAATCGAGAAATATTTCCTTAGTCCTCACTAAGGATATTCTTGACCAATGTCCAGTGATCTACTCCTAGATCACTATTGTATTCCCTTACCAAATTCAGAGCAAGGTATACAATAGGTCTGGTACATAGCATAGCATACTTTATAGAACCTATGACTGAGGCATAGGGAATGACTTTCATTCTCTTTTCTATTTTCTGCCGTGGTCGGGATTTGAGTCTTACTCAATTTCTCACCTTTGCAACACAGGCAAGAACTCTTTCTTTGACTATTCCATTTTGAACTATTTCAAAATCTTGACAAGGTATGTACTTATTGAAAAAATCTTATCAAGCGTCTTGATCTATCTATATAGATCTTGATGCTCAATGTGTAAGCAGCTTCACCGAGGTCTTGCTTTGAAAAACTCTTATTCAAGTATCCTTTCATGCTATCCAGAATTTCTATTTCCCATCAACAATATGTCATCCACATATAATATTAGAAATGCTACAGAGCTCCCACTCACTTTCTTGTAAATCTGAGGCTTCTCAAAAGTCTCATATAAAACCATATGCTTTGATCAACTCATCAAAGCGTATATTCCAACTCCAAGAGGCTTGCACCAGTCCATAAATGGATCTCTGGAGCTTGCACACTTTGTTAGCACCTTTAGGATTGACAAAACCTTCTGGTTGCATCATATACAACTCTTCTTTAAGAAAACCATTAAGGAATGCAGTGTTGACATCCATTTGCCAGATTTCATGAAATGGGGCAATTGCTAACATGATTCGAATAGAC
This sequence comes from Aegilops speltoides, assembly GCA_021437245.1. Taxonomy (NCBI): domain Eukaryota; kingdom Viridiplantae; phylum Streptophyta; class Magnoliopsida; order Poales; family Poaceae; genus Aegilops; species Aegilops speltoides. The sequence continues at coordinate 58,589,261 of CM038143.1, read as the reverse complement.
TTAAGCATTTCTACAATTGAGAAAATCTCATTGTAGTCAACATTTTGAACTTTGTCGAAAACCTTTTTGCGACAAGTCGAGCTTTGTAGATAGTAACACTACTATCAACGTCCGTCCTCCTCTTGAAGATCAATTTATACAATATTGCTTGCCGATCATCGGGCAACTCCACCAAAGTCCACACTTTGTTCTCATACATGGATCCTATCTCAGATTTCATGGCCTCAAGCCATTTCACGGAATCTGGGCTCATCATTGCTTCCTCATAGTTTGTAGGTTTATCATGGTCTAGTAACATGACTTCCAGAATAGGATTGCCGTAGCACTCTGGTGTGGACTGTACTCTGGAAGACCTCCGAGGTTCTGTAATAACTTGATCTGAAGTTTCATGATCATAATCATTAGCTTCCTCACTAATTGGTGTAGGAATCACTGGAACTGATTTCAGCGATGAACTATTTTCCAATTCAGGAGAAGGTACAATTACCTTATCAAGTTCTACTTTCCTCCCACTCACTTCTTTCGAGAGAAACTCCTTCTCTAGAAAGGATACATTCTTAGCAACGAATGTTTTGCCTTCGGATCTGTGATAGAAGGATTACCCAACAGTTTCCTTTGGGTATTCTATGAAGATGCACTTCTCCGATTTGGGTTCGAGCTTATCAGGTTGAAAATCTTTTTCATATAAGCTTCACAACTCCAAACTTTAAGAAACGACAGCTTAGGTTTACTGCTAAACCATAGTTCATACGGTGTCGTCTCAACGGATTTAGATGGTGCCCTATTTAAAGTGAATGCAGCTGTCTCTAATTCATAACCCCAAAACGATATTGGTAAATCGATAAGAGACATCATTGATCACACCATATCAAATAAAGTACGATTACGATGTTCGGACACACCATTACATTGTGGTGTTCCAGGTCGCGTGAGTTGCGAAACTATTTCACATTGTTTCAAATGAAGACCAAACTCGTAACTCAAATATTCGTCTCCACGATCAGATCGTAGAAACTTTATTTTTCTTGTTATGATGATTTTCCACTTCACTCTGAAATTCTTTGAACCTTTTAACTATTTCAGACTTATGTTTCATCAAGTAGATATACCCATATCTGCTCAAATCATCTTGTGAAGGTCAGAAAATAACGATACTTGCCACGAGCATCAACACTCATTGGATCGCATACATCGATATGTATTATTTCCAAGAAGTAAGTAGCTCGTTCATTGTTCCGGGGAACGGAGTTTGTCATCTTGCCCATGAGGCACGGTTCTCAAGCATCAAATGATTCATAATCAAGTGATTCCAAAAACACATCAGCATGGAGTTTCTTCATGCGCTTTACACCGATATGACCCAAACGGCATTGCCACAAATAAGTTGCACTATCATTATTAACTTTGCATCTTTTGGCATCAATATTATGAATATGTGTATCACTACAATCGAGATCCAACAAACTATTTTCATTGGGTGTATGACCATTTGAAGGTTCTATTCATGTAAACAGAACAACAATTATTCTCTGACTTTAAATGAATAACCGTATTGCAATAAACATGATCTTATCATATTTATGCTTAACGCAAACACCAAGTAACATTTATTTAGGTTTAACACTAATCCTGAAAGTATAGGGAGTGTGCGATGATGATTATATCAATCTTGGAACTACTTCCAACACTCATCGTCACTTCCCCTTCAACTAGTCTCTGTTTATTCGTAACTCTGTTTGAGTTACTAATCTTAGCAACCGAACAAGTATCAAATACTCAAGGGCTACTATAAACACTAGTAAGGCGACATCAATAACCTGTATATCAAATATACCCTTGTTCACTTTGCCATCCTTCTTATCCACCAAATATTCAGGGCATTTCCGCTTCCAGTGACCATTCCCTTTGTAGTGTAAGCACTCAGTTTCAGGCTTTGGTCCAGCTTTGGTCTTCTTCACGGGAGTGACAACTTGTTTGCCATTCTACTTGAAGTTTCCATTTCTTTCCCTTTGCCCTTTTCTTGAAACTAGTGATCTTAATCAATCAACACTTGATACTCTTTCTTGATTTCTACCTTCGTCGATTTCAACATCACGAAGAGCTCGGGAATCGTTTACGTCATCCCTTGCATACTATAGTTCATCACGAAGTTCTAGTAACTTAGTGATGGTGACTAGAGAATTATGTCAATCACTATCTTATCTGGAAGATTAACTCCCACTTGATTCAATCGATTAAAGTACACAGACAATCTGAGCACATGCTCACTAGTTGAGCGATTCTCCTCCATCTTTTAGCTATAGAACTAGTTGGAGACTTCATATCTCTCAACTTGGGTATTTGCTTGAAATATCAACTTCAATTTCTGGAACATCTCATATGGTCCATGTCGTTCAAAACGTCCTTGAAGTCCCGATTCTAAGCCGTTAAGCATGGTGCACTAAGCTATCAAGTAGTCATCATATTGAGCTAGCCAAACGTTCATAACGTGTGCATCTGCTCCTGCAATAGGTCTGTCACCTAGCGGTGCATTAAGGACATAATTCTTCTGTGCAACAATGAGGATAAACCTCAGATCACGGATCCAATCCGCATCATTGCTACTAACATCTTTCAACACAATTTTCTCTAGGAACATATCAAAATAAACATATGAAAGCAACAATGCAAGCTATTGATCTACAACATAATTTGCAAAATACTACCAGGACTAAGTTCATGATAAATTTAAGTTCAATTAATCATTTTACTAAAGAACTCCCACTTAGATAGACATCCCTCTAATCCTCTAAGTGATTACGTGATCCATATCAACTACACCATGTCCGATCATCACGTGAGATGGAGTAGTTTCAACGCTGAACATCAATATGTTGATCATATCTACTACATGATTCACGCTCGACCTTTCGGTCTCGTGTTCGAGGCCATATCTGTTATATGCTAGGCTCGTCAAGTTTAACTTTGAGTATTCCGTGTGCAACTGTTTTGCACCGTTGTATTTGAGCGTAGAGCCTATCACACCCGATCATCACGTGGTGTCTCAGCACGAAGAACTTTCGCAACGGTGCATACTCAGGGAGAACACTTCTTGATAATTTAGTGAGAGATCATCTTAAAATGCTACCATCAATCAAAGCAAGATAAGATGCATAAAGGATAAACATCACATGCAATCAATATAAGTGATATGATATGCCCATCATCATCTTGTGCTTGTGATCTCCATCTCCGAAGCACCGTCATGATCACCATCGTCACCGGCGCGACACCTTGATCTCCATCGTAGCATCGTTGTCATTACGCCATCTATTGCTTCTACGACTATCGCTACCGCTTAGTGATAAAGTAAAGCAATTACAGAAGCGTTGCATTTCATACAATAAGCGACAACCATATGGCTCTGCCGATTGCGATAACCGGTTACAAAACATGATCATCTCATACAATAAAATATAACATCACGTCTTGACCATATCACATCATAACATGCCCTTCAAAAACAAGTTAGACGTCCTCTACTTTGTTGTTTCAAATTTTACGTGGCTGCTACGGCCTGAGCAAGAACCGTTCTTACCTACGCATCAAAACCACAACGATAGTTTGTCAAGTTAGTGCTGTTTTAACCTTCGCAAGGACCGGGCGTAGCCACACTCGATTCAGCTAAAGTGAGAGAGACAGACACCCGCCAGCCACCTTTAAGCATGAGTGCTTGTAACGGTGAAACCAGTCTCGCGTAAGCGTACGCGTAATGTCGGTCCGGGCCACTTCATGTCACAATACCGCTGAACCAAAGTATGACATGCTGGTAAGCAGTATGACTTGTATCGCCCACAACTCACTTGTGTTCTACTCGTGCATATGACATCTACGCATAAAACCAGGCTCGGATGCCACTGTTGGGGAACGTAGTAATTTCAAAAAAATTCCTACGCACACGCAAGATCATGGTGATGCATAGCAACGAGAGGGGAGAGTATTGTCCACGTACCCTCGTAGACCGTAAGCGGAAGCGTTATGACAACGCGGTTGATGTAGTCGTACGTCTTCACGATCCGACCGATCCAAGCACCGAACATACGGTACCTCCGAGTTCAGCACACGTTCAGCTCGATGACGATCCCCGGACTCCGATCCAGCAAAGTGTCGGGGATGAGTTCCGTCAGCATGACGGTGTGGTGACGATGATGATGTTCTACCATTGCAGGGCTTCGCCTAAGCACCGCAACGATATGACCGAGGTGGAATATGGTGGAGGGGGGCACCGCACACGGCTAAGGAATGATCACGTAGATCAACTTGTGTGTCATGGGGTGCCCCCTGCCCCCGTATATAAAGGAGCAAGGGGGGTGCGGCCGGCCCTAGGAGGAGGCGCGCCGGACAAGTCCTACTCCCGGCTCCCCCCCTTTCCCTAGTTGCATTAGGACTTGCGGGGGGGAGGGGGAAGGAAGAGAGGGGGAAAGGAAAGTGGGGCGCCGCCCCCCCTCCTTGTCCAATTCGGACTGGGGGGGGGGGGAGGGGCACGCGGAAGCCCCTAGGCCTCCTCTCCTCTTCCTCAACTAGGCCCAATAAGGCCCATTAGGTTACCGGGGGGTTCCGGTAACCTCCCGGTACTCCGGTAAAATGTCGATTTCACCCGGAACACTTCCGATGTCCAAACATAGGCTTCCAATATATCAATCTTTATGTCTCGACCATTTCAAGACTCCTCGTCATGTCCGTGATCACATCCGGGACTCCGAACAACCTTCGGTACATCAAAACTTATAAACTCACAATAAAACTATCATCGTAACGTTAAGCGTGCGGACCCTGCGGGTTCGAGAACTATGTAGACATGACCTAGAACTATTGTCGGTCAATAACCAATAGCGGAACCTGGATGCTCATATTGGCTCCTACATATTCTACGAAGATCTTTATCGGTCAAACCGCATAACAACATACGTTGTTCCCTTTGTCATCGGTATGTTACTTGCCCGAGATTCGATCGTCGGTATCTCAATACCTAGCTCAATCTCATTACCGGCAAGTCTCTTTACTCGTTATGTAATGCATCATTCCGTAACCAACTCATTGGCCACATTGCTTGCAAGGCTTATAGTGATGTTCATTACCGAGAGGGCCCAGAGATACCTCTCCGACAATCGGAGTGACAAATCCTAATCTCGAAATACGCCAACCCAACATGTACCTTTGGAGACACACAGAGATCCTTTATAATCACCCGATTCGTTGTGACGTTTGGTAGCACACAAAGTGTTCCTCACAGTAAACAGGAGTTGCATAATCTCATAGTCATAGGAACATGTATAAGTCATGAAGAAAGCAATAGCAACATACTAAACGATCAAGTGCTAAGCTAACGGAATGGGTCAAGTCAATTACATCATTCTCCTAATGATGTGATCCCGTTAATCAAATGACAACTCTTTGTCCATGGCTAGGAAACATAACCATCTTTGAAAAACGAGCTAGTCAAGTAGAGGCATACTAGTACACTTAGTTTGTCAATGTATTCACACATGTATCATGTTTCCGGTTAATACAATTCTAGCATGAATAATAAACATTCATCATGATATAAGGAAATAAATAATAACTTTATTATTGCCTCTAGGGCATATTTCCTTCAGTCTCCCACTTGCACTAGAGTCAATAATCTAGTTCACATCGCCATATGATTTAACACCAATATTCATATCTGTATATGATTAACACCCATAGTTCACATCGTCATGTGACCAACACCCAAAGGGTTTACTAGAGTCAATAATCTAGTTCACATCGCGATGTGATTAACACCCAAAGAGTACTAAGGTGTGATCATGTTTTGCTCGTGAGAGAATCTTAGTCAACGGGTCTGTCATATTCACAGCCATATGTATTTCGCAAATATTCTATGTCTACAATGCTCTGCACAGAGCTGCTCTAGCTAATTGCTCCCACTTTCAATATGTATCCAGATTGAGACTTAGAGTCATCTGGATCAGTGTAAAAGCTTGCACCGATATAACTCTTTATAACGGGTTCTTTTGTCACCTCCATAATCGAGAAATATTTCCTTAGTCCTCACTAAGGATATTCTTGACCAATGTCCAGTGGTGGGTCACGCCTAGGGCCGCGCACCTTGGCGCGAGGACACCATCTTGGGGCAGAGGTGGTGGAGGCGCTCCATGAGCCAAGTCGCCCATACCTGGCGGAGGGCGAGGCAGCGAGAGGGACGGCGCTGGAGAGCCCCCTGCGGCGCTGACGAGCTCGGTGATGCGAGCGAGCAATTCCTCGTAGAGGTCGTCGATGGGGCGGTGCCACAGGAGCTCACGTGCCATAAGCAACGCGGCCTGCGCGTCCGTGGGGGCGCGACGAGCGTGGGACGATGAACCAGCTGGGGTCAGCGATGGAGTGGCGGTGCGGCCGCCCCGCCGCACCGAGGGCTGCAGCGAGGATGCTTGCTGCTCGTTCCCCGTCGGGCCGGTGGTTGCTGTCGGATTTTGAGTTCCGGCAAAACCCTTGAGGTTCGAACACTGGAGTGCGCACGAAGATTTCCCCCTACCGAATCTTGCTCTCAGCCTCACCGTGATCCCTAAGCTTAGCTCGACGAACTCACAACACAAGAGACACAAGATTTATACAGGTTCGTGTCACCGTTGTGGTGTAATACCCTACTCCTGTATAGTGGTGGTGGATTGCCTCTTGGGCTGATGATGAACAGTACAAGGGAAGAATAGCCTCCGGAGGAGAGGTGTTCTTGAGCTGGTAAGGTGTTCTACTTGTTCTGGTTTTCGGTCCCTCTCTACTATGGTGGCTAGCCCTATTTATAGAGGCCCTGGTCCTCTTCCCAAATATTGAGCGGGAAGGGATCCAACAATGGCCAATTTGAAAGGGGACAACTAGTACATGCTATCCTGACTAAAGGTGGTCTTCGTCTGTCAAAGGCGCTGGTGATGACGTCGTCTTGGGATCCATGATGACCTCCGTCCTCCCGTCCTACTAGTCTTGGTCTTGTTGCACTGATATGGAAAGCTTTGCCTGATGCCTCGATACTCCGCCGCCAGCGCTTGCCCTCTTAGCACCAAAGGGGAAACGAGGACACTGCGCAGGCTGGCGCCGACCTGGCGCCCGCCTGGCCTTGCTCGTCATAACTTGCGTCATGGGAACCTCGCGAGGAACCCTTTGCCTTGATCTCTCCGCCTCCTTGCGAGCCTGTCTGGTGAGGCCGCTCCTGAGGAGGCCTCGTGTCATCCACCCCGCGAGGCTTGGCCCCTCGCGAGGGTCTTGAGTGTTGGTTGATGAAGACGGGTTGTACTGGGCCACTGGCAGAGCCACGCCGCGGGCCGCAGGCAAGCATGTCTAGGGACCCCTGTTCCCAGAACGCCGACAGTAGCCCCCGGGCCTAAGGCGTGCTCGGACTTGGCTTAGCGGCGAAGCCAAAGGGCAAGTGCAGAATGCCGCGGGCCCCAACAGCTTGCGGCCTTGGTCGACGTGTGGCGACTGATTAGACGTGGGCATCTCCACTTCCGCACGCTGCCTTGGCAACTGCCCGACTTGACTAGTCCCCGCTACATGCAAAAAGGGTCATCATTACCTACGATCGTGGAGGTCGACGGTTGGCCTCCCTTGGGCTATAAATGAGAAGGGGTGAAAGCCTCCGTCGCCCATCTCTTCCCATTCCGCTCGCTTCTCCTCCCTTGCTTCATTGCTTGTAGCGTCCCTCATGGCACCCGCGAAGAGGTTTTCGACCGCGGAGAAAGAGAAGGCTCGCCAGGAAGGGCCTGGCTCTCCTCCACCCTAGCGCGGGCGCGGTCGCCCTCACAAGCACTCCGCGACCCCCGCCGTGGCTTCCGCGGTCACGGCGGTGGCCCCTCATGTGGTGGTGGACGCCCATGGTGAGGCAGCCCGGTTGGTGGGGGAAGGCGTGTTGTGGCTGCGCGGCCTCCCCGGCCGCGCTTCCACTCGACGGAGGTGCTACCAGAGTTCGTCGTGTGGTCGAAAAACCCGGCTGGCAACTGGCTTCAGCTCCCGCGCTTCTTCGTCGGCGAGCTGCCGGCCGCTGGCCCTGGCGGACTCTGGTTGCAGGCGGACGGCTGCTGCACCAGGGCTTCCTGGGTCGCGGTGGAGGTCTCCGTCGCCGACTGTCGGAGTAATTCGACACGGATACCCCAAAGACGGTGAGACGATATTTCAAGACATCGGGGCTAGCAAAGCCCCTCAGTCCGACTGCCTGGGCGCCTCCGTCGGCTCCCCGTCCGACTGCTCTGCCCAGCCGGCTGCCGGCTGCCAACTGCAGCCCGACCCGACGCCGACAAGACCCCGACGTGGCGGCCATACCGCGGACAAGACAACCATACCGCAATGCCATCATGTACAATGACACTTGTCCCTGGGCACTATTTATGAAGTGACCCAGGGGACAAGTGTGACATCCCACCATGCCTAGCCCATGCCACTACCTAACTTACATCCTAAGCTACCTCACACTATAAAGGAGGCACACATCCATCCATCCAGGGGATGGACTCCCATGGACACTCACGCATACACACAAGAAAGCTAGCTAGCAAGAGAGCTAGCTAGCCAGCCACCCACTCACGCATGCATACTCAGGCACATGCAGCCATACACACATATACGAGGCCAGATGCCTATGGCACTGACCTCAGATACAACTCAAGGAGCACTCTATACCAGATAGACCAGATACACTCAGACATGCAGCAGTAGGGGCATTATCTCTCCGGAGAGCTCCGAAGCTGGGTAACCCACCGCGTGCTACTCGCATACCCACTCCCGGGCCTATCAGCAGTAGTCTTACCCACACACTAAGCCCTTGTGGCATCTATCGACTCGCAAGCCCCCCGTGAGAATACCACGACACCGACAACGCAGCATTGGCCCGAGGCTGGCAGACGTTCGCCCGCGCGCGCGGTCTGGGCAGGCCGGGCACCCTCTGTCGGGGATATACCCCGCGGTATGACCCAGACGGAATTGGCGACTCTGGTGACCCGCCAGGAGCTTGGCGATTCATAGATAACCTGCCCGATCTTGGTGACTCATTAGTAACCCGGAGGGCGGGTCAGATGGACAACATGTTGGGGAACGTAGTAATTAAAAAAAAATTCCTATGCACACGCAAGATCATGGCGATGGCATAGCAATGAGAGGGGAGAGTGTTGTCCACGTACCCTCGTAGACCGTAAGCGGAAGCGTTATGACAACGCGGTTGATGTAGTTGTACATCTTCACGATCCGACCGATCCAAGTACCGAACGTACGGCACCTCCGAGTTCAGCACACGTTCAGCTTGATGACGATCCCCGGACTCCGAGTCAGCAAAGTGTCGGGGATGAGTTCCGTCAGCACGACGGCGTGGTGACAATGATGATGTTCTACCGACGCAAGGCTTCGCCTAAGCACCGCAACGATATGACCAAGGTGGAATATGGTGGAGGGGGGCACCGCACACGGCTAAGGAACAATCACGAAGATCAACTTGTATGTCTATGGGGTGCCCCCTGCCCCTGTATATAAAGGAGTGGAGGAGGGGAGGGCCGGCCCTCTCTATGGTGCGCCCTAGGGGAGTCCTACTCCCACCGGGAGTAGGATTCCCCTTTTCCTAGTACAACTAGGAGTCCTTCCAAGTAGTAGGAGTAGGAGACAAGGAAGGGGAAGAGGGAAGGGAAGGAAGGAGGGCAGCGAGTTCTCCCCTAGTCCAATTCGGACTAGGCCTTGGGGGGGCGCGCGGCCTGCCCTAGGCAGCCCCTCTCTCTTTCGCGTATGGCCCAATAAGGCGTAATACTTCTCCCGGCGAATTCCCGTAACTCTCCGGTACTCCGAAAAATACCCGAATCACTCGGAACCTTTCCGAAATCCGAATATAGTCATCCAATATATCGATCTTTACGTCTCGACCATTTCGAGACTCCTCGTCATGTCCCCGATCTCATCCGGGACTCCGAACTCCTTCGGTACATCAAAACTCATAAACTCATAATATAACTGTCATCGAAACCTTAAGAGCGCGGACCCTACGAGTTCGAGAACTATGTAGACATGACATAGAACTATTCTCGGTCAATAACCAATAGCGGAACCTGGATGCCCATATTGGCCCCTACATATTCTACGAAGATCTTTATCAGTCAAACCGCATAACAACATACGTTGTTCCCTTTGTCATCGGTATGTTACTTGCCCGAGATTCGATCGTCGGTATCCAATACCTAGTTCATTCTCATTACCGGCAAGTCTCTTTACTCGTTACGTAATGCATCATTCCGTAACTAACTCATTAGCTACATTGCTTGCAAGACTTATAGTGATGTGCATTACCGAGAGGGCCCAGAGATACCTCTCCGACAATCGGAGTGACAAAACCTAATCTCGAAATACGCCAACCCAACATGTACCTTCGGAGACACCTGCAGTACTCCTTTATAATCACCCAGTTACGTTGTGACGTTTGGTAGCACCCAAAGTGTTCCTCCGGTAAACGGGAGTTGCATAATCTCATAGTTACATGAACATGTATAAGTCATGAAGAAAGCAATAGGAACATACTAAACGATCAAGTGCTAAGCTAACGGAATGGGTCAAGTCAATCACATCATTCTTCTAATGATGTGATCCCATTAATCAAATGTAACTCATGTCTATGGTTAGGAAACTTAACCATCTTTGATTAACGAGCTAGTCAAGTAGAGGCATACTAGTGACACTATGTTTTTCTATGTATTCACACATGTATCATGTTTCTGGTTAATACAATTCTAGCATGAATAATAAACATTTATCATGATATGAGGAAATAAATAATAACTTTATTATTGCCTCTAGGGCATATTTCCTTCAGTCTCCCACTTGCACTAGAGTCAATAATCTAGTTCACATCGCCATGTGATTTAACACCAATATTCATATTTGTATATGATTAACACCCATAGTTCACATAGTCATGTGACCAACACCCAAAGGGTTTACTAGAGTCAATAATCTAGTTCACATCTCTATGTGATTAACACCCAAAGAGTACTAAGGTGTGATCATGTTTTGCTCATGAGAGAAGCTTAGTCAACGGGTCTGTCATATTTAGAGCCGTATGTATTGCAAATATTCTATGTCTATAATGCTCTGCAAGGAGCTACTCTAGCTAATTGCTCCCACTTTCAATATGTATCCAGATTGAGACTTAGAGTCATCTGGATCGGTGTAAAAGATTGCACCAATGTAACTCTTTACGACGGGCTCTTTTATCACCTCCATAATCGAGAAATATTTCCTTAGTTCTCACTAAGGATAATTTTGACCAATGTCCAGTGATCCACTCCTGGATTACTTTGGGACCTTCCTGCCAAGCTTATTGCTAAGCATACGTCAGGTCTGGTACACAACATTGCATACATGATAGAGCCTACAGCTGAATCATAGGGAACATCTTTCATTTTCTCTCTATCTTCTGCTGTGGTCGGGCATTGAGTTTGACTCAACTTCACACCTTGTAGCACAGGCAAGAATCCATTCTTTGCCTTATCCATTTTGAACTTTTTCAAAATTTTGTCAAGGTATGTGCGTTGTGAAAGTCCTATTAAGCGTCTTGATCTATCTCTATAGATCTTGATGCCCAATATGTAAGCAGCTTCACCGAGGTCTTTCATTGAAAAACTTTTATTCAAGTATCCCTTTATGCTATCCAGAAATTCTATATCATTTCCAATTAATAATATGTCATCTACATATAATATCAGAAATGCTACAGAGCTCCCACTCACTTTCTTGTAAATCAGAGCTTCTCCAAAAGTGCAGATAAAACCATATGCTTTGATCACACTATCAAAGCGTTTATTCCAACTCCGAGATGCTTGCACCAGTCCATAAATGGAACGCTGGAGCTTGCACACTTCGTTAGCACCTTTTGGATCAACAAAACCTTCTGGCTGCATCATATACAACTCTTCTTCCAGAAATCCATTCAAGAATGCAGTTTTGACATCCATTTGCCAAATTTCATAATCATGAAATGCAGCAATAGCTAACATGATTCGGACAGACTTAAGCATCGCTACGGGTGAGAAAGTCTCATCGTAGTCAGCTCCTTGAACTTGTCGAAAACCTTTTGCAACAAGTCGAGCTTTATAGACAGTTACATTACCATCAGCGTCAGTCTTCTTCTTAAATATCCATTTATTCTCAATGGCTTGCCGATCATCGGGCAAGTCAACCAAAGTCCACACTTTGTGTTCATACATGGATCCCATCTCAGATTTCATGGCCTCAAGCCATTTCGTGGAATCTGGGCTCATCATCGCTTCCTCATAGTTCGTAGGTTCATCATGGTCTAGTAACATGACTTCCAGAACAGGATTACCGTACCATTCTGGTGCGGATCGTACTCTGGAAGACCTACGAGGTTTTGTAGTAACTTGATCTGAAGTTTCATGATCATCATCATTAGCTTCCTCACTAATTGGTGTAGGAATCACTGGAACTGATTTCTGTGATGAACTACTTTCCAATTCGGGAGAAGGTACAAATTACCTTATCAAGCCCTACTTTCCTCCCACTCACTTCTTTCGAGAGAAACTCCTTCTCTAGAAAGGATCCATTTTTAGTAACGAATAACTTGCCTTTGGATCTGTGATAGAAGGTGTACCCAATAGTTACCTTTGGGTATTCTATGAAGACGCACTTCTCCGATTTGGGTTCGAGCTTATCAGGTTGAAACTTTTTCACATAAGCATCGCAGCCCCAAGATTTAAGAAACAACAACTTTGGTTTACTGCTAAACCATAGTTCATACGGTGTCGTCTCAACGGATTTAGATGGTGCCCTATTAAACGTGAATGCAGCTGTCGCTAATGCATAACCCCAAAACGATATTGGTAAATCGGTAAGAGACATCATTAATCGCACCATATCAAATAAAGTGCGGTTACGACTTTCGGATACACCATAACGTTGTGGTGTTCCAGGTGGCGTGAGCTGTGAAACTATTCCACATTGTTTTAATTGAAGACCAAACTCATAACTCAAATATTTGTCTCCGCGATCAGATCGCAGAAACTTTATTTTCTTGTTACGATGATTTTTCCACTTCACTCCGAAATTCTTTGAACCTTTCAACTATTTCAGACTTATGTTTCATCAAGTAGACATACCCATATCTGCTCAAATCATCTTGTGAAGGTCAGAAAATAACGATACTTGCCACGAGCATCAACACTCATTGGATCGCATACATCGGTATGTATTATTTCCAACAAGTTAGTAGCTCGTTCCATTGTTCCGGAGAAGGAAGTTTTAGTCATCTTGCCCAAAAGGCACGGTTCGCAAGCATCAAATGATTCATAACCATGTGATTCCGAAAATCCATCTTTATGGAGTTTCTTCATGCGCTTTACACCGATATGACCCAAACGGCAGTGCCACAAATAAGTTGCTCTATCATTATTAACTTTGCATCTTTTGGCATCAATATTATGAATATGTGTATCACTACAATCGAGATCCAACAAACTATTTTCATTGGGTGTATGACCATTGAAGGTTTTATTCATGTAAACAGAGCAACAATTATTCTCTAACTTTAAATGAATAACCGTATTGCAATAAACATGATCAAATCATATTCATGCTCAACGCAAACGCCAAATAACATTTATTTAGGTTTAACACTAATCCCGAAAGTATAGGGAGTGTGCGATGATGATCATATCAATCTTGGAACTACTTCCAACACTCATCGTCACTTCCCCTTCAACTAGTCTCTGTTTATTATGTAACTCTGTTTGAAGTTACTAATCTCAACAACCTAATAAGTATCAAATACTCAGGGGCTACTATAAACACTAGTAAGGCACACATCAAACACCAGATATCAAATATACCTTTGTTCACTTTGCCATCCTTCTTATCCACCAAATATTCAGGGCATTTCCGCTTCGGTGACTATTTCCTTTGCGATGTAAGTACTCGCCAGGGCTATGGTCCAGCTTTGGGCTTCTTCGCGGGAGTGACAACTTGCTTGTCTTTCCACTTGAAGTTCCCTTTCTTTCCCTTTGCCCTTCTCTTGAAACTAGCGGTCTTGTCAATCATCAACACTTGATGCTCTTTCTTGATTTCTACCTTCGTCGATTTCAACATCACGAAGAGCTCGGAATCGTTTTGGTCATCCCTTGCATACTATAGTTCATCACGAAGTTCTAGTAACTTAGTGATGGTGACTCGAGAATTCATCAATCACTATCTTATCTGGAAGATTAACTCCCACTTGATTCAAGCGATTGAAGTACCTGACAATCTGAGCACATGCTCACTAGTTGAGCGATTCTCCTCCATCTTTTAGCTATAGAACTTGTTGGAGACTTCATATCTCTCAACTCGGGTATTTGCTTGAAATATTAACTTCAATACCTGGAACATCTTATATGGTCCATGACGTTCAAAACATCTTTGAAGTCCCGATTCTAAGCCGTTAAGCATGGTGCACTGAACTATCAAGTAGTCATTATATTGAGCTAGCCAAACGTTCATAACGTCTGCATCTGCTCCTGCAATAGGTTTGTCACCTAGCGGTGCATCAAGGACATAATTCTTCTGCGCAGCAATGAGGATAAACCTCAGATCACGGATCCAATCCTGATCATTGGTACTAACATCTTTCAACATAGTTTTCTCTAGGAACATATCAAAATAAAACATATGAGAGCAACAACGCGAGCTATTGATCTACAACATAATTTGCAAAATAGTACCAGGACTAAGTTCATGATAAATTTAAGTTCAGTTAATCATATTACTTAAGAACTCCCACTTAGACAAACATCTCTCTAGTCATCTAAGTGATCACGTGATCCATATCAACTACACCATGTCCAATTGTCACGTGAGATGGAGTAGTTTCAACGGTGAACATCAATATGTTGATCATATCTACTATATGATTCACGCTCGACCTTTCGGTCTCCGTGTTGCGAGGCCATATCTGCATATGCTAGGCTCGTCAAGTTTAACCTGAGTATTCTGCGTGTGCAAAACTGGCTTGCACCCGTTGTAGATGGACGTAGAGCTTATCACACCCGATCATCACGTGGTGTCTGGGCACGACGAACTTTGGCAATGGTGCATACTCAGGGAGAACACTTCTTGATAATTAGTGAGAGATCATCTTAAAATGCTACCGTCAATCAAAGCAAGATAAGATGCATAAAAGATAAACATCATATGCAATCAAAATATGTGACATGATATGGCCATGATCATCTTGCGCCTTTGATCTCCATCTCCAAAGTACTGTCATGATCTCTATCGTCACCGGCACGACACCATGATCTTTATCATCTTGATCTATATCAATGTGTCATCACATGGTCGTCTCGCCAACTATTGCTCTTGCAACTATTGCTATCACATAGTGATAAAGTAAAGCAATTATTTGGCACTTGCATCTTATGCAACAAAGAGACAACCATAGGGCTTCTCCCAGTTGCCGATAACTTCAACAAAACATGATCATCTCATACAACAACTTATATCTTATCACGTCTTGACCATATCACATCACAACATGCCCGGCAAAAACAAGTTAGACGTCCTCTACTTTGTTGTTGCAAATTTTACGTGGCTGCTACGGGCTTAGCAAGAACCGTTCTTACCTACGCATCAAAACCACAACGATAGTTTGTCAAGATGGTGCTGTTTTAACCTTCGCAAGGACCGGGCGTAGCCACACTCGGTTCAACTAAAGTGAGAGAGATAGACACCCGCCAGCCACCTTTAAGCACGAGTGCTCGTAACGGTGAAACCAGTCTCGCGTAAGCGTACGCGTAATGTCGGTCCGGGCCGCTTCATCTCACAATACCGCTGAACCAAAGAATGACATGCTGGTAAGCAGTATGACTTGTATCGCCCACAACTCACTTGTGTTCTACTCGTGCCTATGACATCTACGCATAAAACCTGGCTCGGATGCCACTATTGGGGAACGTAGTAATTAGAAAAAAAAATCCTACGCACACGCAAGATCATGGTGATGGCATAGCAACGAGAGGGAAGAGTGTTGTCCACGTATCCTCGTAGACCGTAAGTGGAAGCGTTATGACAACGCGGTTGATGTAGTCGTACGTCTTCACGATCCGACCGATCCAAGTACCGAACGTACGGCACCTCCGACTTCAGCACACGTTCAGCTCGATGACGATCCCCGGACTCCAATCCAGCAAAGTGTTGGGGATGAGTTCCGTCAGCACGACGGCGTGGTGACGATGATGATGTTCTACCAACGCAGGGTTTCGCCTTAGCACCGCAACGATATGACCAAGGTGGAATATGGTGGAGGGGGGCACCGCACACGGCTAAGGAACGATCACGAAGATCAACTTGTGTGTCTATGGGGTGCCCCCTGCCCCCGTATATAAAGGAGTGGAGGAGGGGAGGGCCGGCCCTCTCTATGGCGCACCCTAGGGGAGTCCTACTCCCACCGGGAGTAGGATTCCCCTTTTCTTTGTACAACTAGGAGTCCTTCCAAGTAGTAGGAGTAGGAGACAAGGAAGGGGAAGAGGGAAGGGAAGGAAGGAGGGGGCGCAGCCCCTCCCCCTAGTCCAATTCGGACTAGGCCTTGTGAAGCGCGCCTGCCCTAGGCAGCCCCTCTCTCTTCAGTATGGCCCAATAAGGCCTAATACTTCTCCGGCGAATTCCGTAACTCTCCCAGACTCAAAAATACCGAATCACTCGGAACCTTTCCAAAGTCCGAATATAGTCGTCCAATATATCGATCTTTACGTCTCGACCATTTCGAGACTCCTAGTCATGTCCCCGATATCATCCGGGACTCCGAACTCCTTCGGTACATCAAAACTCATAAACTCATAATATAACTGTTATCGAAACCTTAAGCGTCCGGACCCTATGGGTTCGAGAACTATGTAGACATGACATAGAACTATTCTCGGTCAATAACCAATAGCGGAACCTGGATGCCCATATTGGCTCCTACATATTCTACGAAGATCTTTATCGGTCAAACCGCATAACAACATACGTTGTTCCCTTTGTCATCGGTATGTTACTTGCCCGAGATTCGATCGTCGGTATCCAATACCTAGTTCAATCTCATTACCGGCAAGTCTCTTTACTCGTTCGTAATGCATCATTCCGTAACTAACTCATTAGCTACATTGCTTGCAAGGCTTATAGTGATGTGCATTACCGAGAGGGCGAGAGATACCTCTCCGACAATCGGAGTGACAAAACCTAATCTCGAAATCGCCAACCCAACATGTACCTTCGGAGACACCGCAGTACTCCTTTATAATCACCCGATTCGTTGTGGCGTTTGGTAGCACCAAAGTGTTTCTCCGTAAACGGAGTTGCATAATCTCATAGTTACAGGAACATGTATAAGTCATGAAGAAAGCAATAGCAACATACTAAACGGTCATGTGCTAAGCTAACGGAATGGGTCAAGTCAATCACATCATTCTTCTAATGATGTGATCCCATTAATCAAATGACAACTCATGTCTATGGTTAGGAAACTTAACCATCTTTGATTAACGAGCTAGTCAAGTAGAGGCATACTAGTGACACTATGTTTGTCTATGTATTCACACATGTATCATGTTTCCGGTTAATACAATTCTAGCATGAATAATAAACATTTATCATGATATGAGGAAATAAATAATAACTTTATTATTGCCTCTAGGGCATATTTCCTTCACAACAAGGCCCAAAGCCCAGAAGGCCGGCTCACATTATGATGGGCCGGATTAAGAGGAAAGGGATGACGAATATTTCCTTTACGAGGAAGCAATATCCGGACTTGTAATCAACTTGTAAGAGAAGATAGACTAGTCCTAGTCCTACTAGGACTCCACATGTTACCCGCCTCTCTAAGTTATATAAGGAGGGGCAGGGCTCCCCAAAGAGGGGAAGGCAAGAAGAAACAATAATCTCTAGGGCTAGACACAACTAAAGGGGAGCCGGCTTATGCGGCATCTCACTGATGAGCATAATAAGATCTAGCCACAAACAGCATGTAGGGCTATTACCGGATGATGTTTCCTGGGGCCCGAAGCTGTCTAAATCCTTGTCTCTTGTGTTGCGTCTCTCGATTCCGCTCAACCCCTCTCAAGCTACTACATAGATGCGTTGGCCTCACGACTAAGTCCTCACATTAGAACATCTGCCGTGACAAATCCACGACAGTTGGCGCCCACCGTGGGGCCTGCGCACGGTGGTGTTGAGTTCTTGGAGGGGTCTTTTCCGAGGATTGAGAAGCTCGCGATGTGCCGGATAAACGAAACATGTACGGAAGGATCCACATCATCTACACAACAAGCGGTTGGAATAGCAGAGACCAGATTGAGATAAAAAGTAATTAGGGTTTGATGTTCTGTGCACTGCCGCCGACACGACACGATCCGTCATAACCAACGGCAGATTAATTTCGTTTGGACGCTCAGTCCTGCAAGCGGTCAAATCCTAGGTTCTATCAAGACCGACAAAAACTTCTGCTGCTGTCCGATCCGCCGAGTTCCACAAAATTTCTGCTGCCGGCTCAAGCCCTGAGGAAATCAGGCACTACTGCTTGCTATGTACTGGAGTACTAGTCCTGTACACTACTTTTTCTACTCCACATGAAGATCATCAGCAGCACAAACCTCCAAATGTCCATTGAATTACTTGAGATTGGTCCGGTTTCTGTTGTCTTTATCCGTGCGCATAACGTGTTCAGACAAAAAGCAGAGTATAAGTTCCAGTCCGAGTCGTGACAAAAAAAATTGCTTGGAGAACCTTGGGCGGCTTATCCGCGTACAAGCGGTCAACATCTGCTGCCTAAGAACTTTGGGTCCAAGTAGGAAAGAAAACCTGCATTCAAGGGATTCCTTTACCCATGCGGAGATCAAGGAAAAGAAAACCAAGAGAGGCTATGTGAGATAAGGGCCATATCAGATCAGATAGAGATTAATCAGCATCTGCGATTTTCCACATGCCTGCACCGACGAGCAGCCGCAACGCCTTGCCTCCATCGGCCGTTCTGCTGGCCTGCGCCCCCACTGCCTCAAAAGCCGGCCCAACCAGGGACCGCTGCACAGTGGGTCAATGGTCTCCACCTCCGCTGCCTGAGTCTTCGCCAAGTAGTCTTAAGCTGCCGCTCGTTCGTCCCTGAGGCACCGTTCCAAAAAATTACCTCCGCAGTGCTGGCCTTCACTACGCCGCTGCGACCAGTGTCTGAGCCACCCGGCTTCAAGTGGTTGCCTCCAATGACACGACGGCCTTGAGCCACTGCCGTGGCCTCACCCGCACTGCCGCACCTCAAGCCGGCCCGGTCTAGCGGCCGTCTCAACCGTAGCCTTGAGCTGCCATTTTCGCTAACCCGCTGCCTCACGCCACGTGTCGCTGCCATTTTCCATGCTCTGTGTCGATGAGGAAATCAAGTTTGTCGCCCTGGACAAAAGAAGATGAAGTTCCAGCTGCTCGTCCGAGGATATTGGGTCACCGATCTGACCGAGTCACCTCTACCGTGTTGAACGGATCATTTATTATCCGGACGAATCAGGTGAATTTTGTCTAGTCAACCTTTTTGTTAATATTTTTTTAAAAAGAACAATTACTTTGGTCCGTATATTTTTATGTGCAGCAAGGGTGGTGCCATGTTGTGCCTATGAAGTGTACGGCAGCACCATCATGCACCGGCGTCTGCGCCCGCTTACTGATGGAACAGGTGTGCGCAAGTCGCCGCTCGTGCAGCTTAATCTACATCAACCCACCGGAGCCGCTTTGAGCCGCCCTTGCCGCTTTGCGCCGCCGGGGTTATATTAAGTCGCCGGTCTGCCTGAGCCGCTGGAACTATATTGAATTGCTAGTCTGCCTGAGCCACCTCTGTCGCGATAAACGGTTCATCAGTCGTCCAAACAAATCAGGTGATATCCATCCAAGTTTATTTTATTAGCACAAGCTGTTTTTATCAAAGAACAAGTTTATCTTTGCCTTGGTCTGCAATATTGTTTATGCATGGCAATTATTTATTACAAAAAGTGATATTATACCGCGGAGATGGAGGCACGCCAACATCTTTTGGCACAGGTGGTCGTCGTTACTCAACAGACTCCCGCACCGGCTTACAACGCCATGGCCGTCTCTCGCGACTGCACCGGCTTACAACGCCGCGGTCGTCTCTCGCGAGCGCGCCGGCTTACAACGCCGTGGCCGTCTCTCACGACCACACCGGCTTACAATAAGGACAACTTGCCCGTCCACACCGGCTTACAACGCCACGGCCGGTTCATCTGTCTATGCCGCCTCAAATGTTGCGGGCGTTTTTACCATCCGTCTCTCGCGGCCTGGTCTACATCAACGCACCGGGCCGCACTTGTCTGGATGAGCTATTTATTGAGTATGAGCAAGTCACTACTTGGGAAGCCCAGTTTTCTTCCAACAAATTGGAGGCAAATTATCATATATTATCAACCACCGTCTGCACTGGATGGTTCAATGGGCAGGCACACAAGTCGTCGCTACTACAGTTTGGTTAACTTCAAACAACCAACTGGAAAGGAACCATTGGCCGAGTTGCTGACACAGCTCATACGAAATCATTTATAACCCGCCGCAGTCACCTCAACCTTATGTGGATTCACATCGTGCTATCAACGCCAATAATATACACCTTCTGCTATGGTCAAATATGGAGAATCTCAAGCCAACTCCTAGAGTCATCTTGAGACTCGGGGGCTACAATGGTATGACTCGGCAAAATTAGCCGGTCTCAATAAATTCAAGAACTCCGAATCATTGAAAGGAAAAATAACCCGGCCCCGGAGATTACTGCTAGATTGATGAAAATTTAAAGGCCGTCAGAAGATTTCTAGCTCAAAATAAGGACTCCGGTTTAAAATCCAGTTCAAGAGACATCTTTCTCCCACAAAGCACTGAAACTCTCAAATCCGGTTCAAAATCCGGCCCAAGGTAAATTTGTCCCTCACAAATTTTTGAAGCTCTCAAATCCGGTTCAAAATCCAGCTCAAGGTAAATTTGTCACTCACAAAATTTTGAAGCTTTCAAATCCGGTTTAAAGATCCGGTTCAAAAAGAATTAATCTCTTGCAAGTTCGAGTTCTAAGAAAAATTAAAGGTTGCCAAAAAGTACTTGCTGCCATGATGCGCAGTTCAAACATAGGTATCCTGCCTTACGACTTATCTTATTATGGTCACTTGGGGGCTTCCTGCTCCTCGAGCATAGCTGTCGGTATCCTCTTGATCGGTGCAATGCTAATATATGGTCACTTGGGGGCTTCCTGTTCAAATATAGGTCGTATTCGAACCAAAGAGAACATAGCTGTCGAAACCCTTTTGATCGGCACACTGCCGAACTCACTAGGGGGCTTCTTGATCGTATCCGAATCGTAGCTTAACCTCTTTTGGGTCCGACGTGGATCGTATTCGAATCAACGTCGTTAAACAACTCCCAAGGTCATTTGGGGGCTTCCTGTTCAAACATAGGTCGTATTCGAACCAAAGAGAACATAGCTGTCGGTACCGTCTTGATCGGCAACGCCAAAGCCAGTGGGGGCTATATGATCGTATTCGAATCTTAGCTCAACCCCTTTGGAACGGTTTTCTGACCGTATACAAATCAGAAGCCTTAAATTTTTTAAGTCTTTTTTGCGAACAATTTTGGGTTTGACTGGAGACCTTTTTTGGATTATATCTCAAATGTATATAAGTGTTTTATGCTTAACCCGGTTTGACTTTTGACTATAAGTCGCCAGCTTATGACAATCATCATCTATGTGGAAGCATTGGCTTCCAAGGATTGGGTTATCACCCTTACTGCACAGGTCATGTAAACCGGCAGTACAAATTCAATATCACAGTGGTTATAGGTGAGGTATTATGACCCACCCTGCGGTAAACCGCCAAGGGTTCTTGTGATCTACTTGTGTGCAGGGTAAGACTACATTTGGGTGGTTACCCGCCCTGGCTCTTGACGTTAAGTCGCCTGGGAATATGTTGTTTAAACTCTATGCAGGATTTGCAGAACTATGACTTATATAAATGCTTCAGTCCAAGCTCATCACTGAAATTGGTGTCAATTATTAATTTTCTCAAGGGCTATAGGCCACCAGGTTACAAAAATTCTGGCTTGCAATGAATGCGCATTAAGTCGTCATCGGCCAAGAGCCGCCAGGTATTTAAACTCCGGATTTACTTGTCAACCGATGAGGTATTCAAATCTTTAATAGCCAAAACTGGCTGGATTTTCATGATGATATTGAATGATTGAGGTTTTCATACCGGATTATATTGTTCAAATCTTGAATAGCCAACATGGCAGGATTTCTATTGTGATTATCAATAACTAGTGTTATGATTGAGGTTTTCAAAGTTGCTTTAGCGCAACGGCTATTATTTTATCAATGGGCATGATTTATTTTACAATGGAGGAAATAGTCCCGAGTCGCTGCAGGCTTACTACCCGGCACTTGGGGGCTACATTAATCAAATTGAGATTACATCGAATATGCAAAGTCCCATGTCACTGCCAGCATGCACCATGGTACTTGCGGGCTAATGTAAAGTCATTTTTGATCAACTTAATGAAGACTCGACTCATCCCATTGTAATGAGCCGGCCCTTGGAGGCTACCAATTTCTCCTGTCAAAAATTCAAGGTACACAAGCATTAATCCATTATATTGAACGGTCCACTATTCAGTTGATAGAGTACAAGGCTATTAACCTTGTGGACATGGGTTCAAGCCCCATGGTGGAGGTTATATTATATGATGCTATTATCAATAAATTATATACAAAGTCCCATCTCAGTATTATCTTATTAAGCCGGCCCTTGGGGGCTACACGTTGCTATTCAAGTTTACATGGTTGTATCTACAAAGTCCCTGCTCATTATTGCATAATGACCCGGCCCTTGGGGGTTACACTGGTTGAAGCTTTTATGGGCATCATGCAATTACAAAGTCCCAGGTTGCTGCAAGCATGACAACCCGGCACTTGGGGGCTACATAGGAGGAATACCCAGTTTTGACTAGTGATTGAGATGAACAACATGGATTTCTTCAAAGTGGTAATATTTATATTGAAGCAAGTCTTAAGTCATCATTTTGCTCTGCTCAAGACTTGGGGGCTACAGGTAACAGTGATATAAGGAGAAATATTTTCAAATTCTCAGTTTTGAGCAAACCAGATTAACCCAGCGTCATCAATAATTATGACCCGACGTTGGCAACAGTCATGACCCGACATCTATAAACAGTCGTGACCCGGAACCATCAGTTTTTATAACCCGGCGATTTTGCAAATCATAGCTCGGCAAGTTCTACATTTTCAAGCCGGCTGAATATCTGTTGAATATTTCAAGACCAATATTTTTTGTCAAGTCAGAGCATTGAAGGCTGACTCAAATGAATTCTTTATTTACAATATTTCTTCTATAAGTAAATTGATTATGAAGTTGGTCTACTGACCCGGATTTTCCAGAAGGAGGAGATGACAAGGACTTAAGGATGATCAAGTGCCGACTTACAAGAATATTTAACCCGGAGTACAACCTGTCAATTTGTTCTTGTGTTTATGTTGCAGATCAGTTTAAAATGGATAAATCCAAATTAAACTTGGGGCTAATGTCGGGGATATACCCCGTGGTATGACCTGGCCGGAATTGGCGACTCACTGGTGACCCGCCCGGAGCTTGGCGATTCATAGATAACCTGCCCGATCTTGGCGACTCATTAGTAACCCGGAGGGCGGGTCAGATGGACAACAAGGCCCAAAGCCCAGAAGGCCGGCTCACGTTATGATGGGACGGATTAAGACGAAAGGGATGACGAACATTTCCTTTACGAGGAAGCAAGACCCGGACTTGTAATCAACCTGTAAGAGAAGATAGACTAGCCCTAGTCCTACTAGGACTCCACATGTAACCCGCCCCTCTAACTTATATAAGGAGGGACAGGGCTCCCCAAAGAGGGGCAGGCAAGAAGAAACAATAATCTCTAGGGTTAGACACAACTAAAGGGGAGCCGGCTTATGCGGCGTCTCCCTAATGAGCATAATAAGATCTAGCCACAAACAACATGTAGGGCTATTACCGGATGATGTTTCCCGGGGCCCGGAGCTGTCCAAATCCTTGTCTCTTGTGTTGCGTATCTCGATTCCGCTCAACCCCTCTCAAGCTACTACATAGATGCGTTGGCCTCACGACTAAGTCCTCACATTAGGACATCTACCGTGACAAATCCACGACACCCTCCACTTCAGGTACGATGGCAACGCGACCCTTTACGTGAGGGTGTTAGGAGAGGATGGCCGCCGCGTTGGGTGCTTCCTTGAAGACAGCGACGGCGACGAGGAGCTCGGTCTTGGCGACGGTCGTGATGAAGGTGAAGGCGAACTTGCTCCCGGCGGGGACCATTGCTCGTCAAGCTACGGTGGATCTTCCTCCGGTGACAACTCCTCCAGCAGTGGCTACGATCAACCGCCACGCCACCATGCCCACCTCGGGGGCGGCAGCGGGTCGTCCCGCCGCCGTGCTTTAGTGAAGCGTGAGGCTGGGTCTGGCTGAGCTCAGGAGGTTGGCGCAGATCCCTCCTTGCGAACTATTGCAAGGCGCGTGCTGCTTTTGTATTGTTCTCCTTCTTTCCTGCATTGAGAGAGAAAAGTATGGGGCCCCGTGGGGCCGTGCAACAAACTATGATCCCCTAGTTATCATGCTGCATTTATTGTTCCTGTGCTGTGTAATGGCGTTGTTGCTGTATGTTGGCGTGTAGGAACAACTTAGCTCGGTACGTTCGAAGTAGTTTCCGCTGTGCGAGGTGCCCGCTTCAGGCCATGCCGGGCGCCTTGGGAGCTGCAAAAACTCATTGTCAAAACCGGCGGATCTCGGGTAGGGGGTCCCGAACTGTGCGTCTAGGCGGATGGTAACAGGAGACAAGGGACACAATGTTTTTACCCAGGTTCGGGCCCTCTCGATGGAGGTAAAACCCTACGTCCTGCTTGATTAATATTGATGATATGGGTAGTACAAGAGTAGATCTACCACGAGATCAAGGAGGCTAAACCCTAGAAGCTAGCCTATGGTATGATTGTTGTAATGTATGTTGTCCCACGGACTAAAGCCCTCCGGTTTATATAGACACCGGAGGAGGCTAGGGTTACACAGTCGGTTACAATGGTAGGAGATCTACATATCCGTATTGCCAAGCTTGCCTTCCACGCCAAGGAAAGTACCATCCGGACACGAGCCGAGTCTTCAATCTTGTATCTTCATAGTCTTGGAGTCCGCGGATATTGATAGTCCGCTGTCCTAACACCCCTAGTCCAGATTCCCTCAAGAGCCCCGAACCAGGCTTCAATGACGATAAGTCCAGCGTGTTTATAGTCTTGGCGTTGCAAGGCGGGTTCTCCTTCAAATTCCATGTACCGCCGAGCGATGTCCGCTTCATCTTGAATATTGTGTTCCTCGGCTTCTCGCCAAATAATGGCTGAGGAGTCCTGGACTAGGGGTGTGCGGACAGCCGGACTATCAATATCCGCCGGACTCCTGCACACGAAGATAGAAGATTGAAGACTCGCTCGTGTCCGAAGGTACTTTCTTGGCGGAAGGCAAGCTTGGCGATACGGATATGTAGATCTCCTACCATTGTAACCGACTGTCAGGTAAAACCTAGCCTCTCCTGTCTATATAAACCGAGGGCCTTAGTCCGTCAAACATTACATCTCAACAATCATACCATAGGCTAGCTTCTAGGTTTAGCCTCCTTGATCTCGTGGTAGATCTACTCTTGTACTACCCATATCATCAATATTAATCAAGCAGACGAGGGTTTTACCTCCATCGAGAGGGCCCGAACTCGGTAAAAACATTGTGTCCTCGCCTCTTGTTACCATCCGCTTAGACGCACAGCTCGACCCCTACCCGAGATCCGCCGGTTTTGACAATCGACATTGGTGCTTTCATTGAGAGTTCCTCGTGTCGTCAGCCGATAGAGCGGATGCCTTTACTCGCCTTCAAAGACGGTGTTTTTCGCCGGAGGGGCCTTGGCGCGGTCAGACTATCCGGCTTGGCGGTTTCTTATGACCGCTGTCCGCCGCCGCTTCGCAATGACTTCTCAAGTCATCGGAAGCAATCTTCGCGTCAGCCCTAAAGCTGCCGAGCTTAGATCCAATTGAGCTCTCGCCTGCATTAACGAGCTCTTGGATCGCATCGCCGCTCAGGAGTCGCTACGACTACAATCGGATCGGGCTTAAAACCGATCCGAGAGATTAACTCTCCCGGGCTTCCCACCACATCAAGTGGTAGAGGAACAACTCGGCAATTCTTTGCGGTGATTGAAAACGATCCGTGTCGAGATTCCCGAACCCTCCATGCCAGATTTCCGCGGAGGGGCGGACTTTGTCGAGCATTGAACCTAAAATCATCGTCGCTCCGACTCACCGGTGTCTCCAGCAAATCAAGCTCCCGAATTGGAAGCCCTCGGCCTCTGAGCCCAAAGATGGGCAGGGATCCGGATTTTTCCACCCACCCGCCCGGACATATCGACCTATCTCTAATTCGGCAAGAGCCTTGAAAACAGTACATCATTCTTGGGCGATTCCTCCTGGTTATGGACAGGATAAAGGACTGCCGAGAGGAAAATGCAATCTCAATCTTCGCAATAATCGCACGGACAAGGGAATTTCGAGCGCCATTGATCATCGCAAGATTACGCGCTTCACCGATCTGGCGTCCATAATCTGAAAATCTTTGTGCGATGGAGAGTTTCCGGAAAACTGAAAATCAATTTTGGGATAATCCGGCCCCAAACCCAGTCCGCGGTAAAAGGGCGCCTTACAATCAGGCCCCAGATGCAAAAACGAAAAAACAAAAACCCGGCAAGGGAAACGGAACCGTACTGGAGGGATGGCTCAACGAACCCTGTAAACTTCATAGTGCAGAGGGAGCTGTCCCAACACATAGCCTTCGAGCATGTTGGATATTACGGCAGGTGGCCAAAAGTGGCGAAGAGCTTCTAGCTCCGGGAAACCACTCCAACAATGCCAACACGGTATCAGCAGTCTTCGAGACTCTCGCATCAAATAATATGCGAAAACGAACAATCCGCGAACTCGCCGAAGTCTACCAAGTAGCAACAAAAATCCATGGAGTGACACAGCTATTACCTTCAACGCCAGCAGACGAGCCCACATCTCGAACTACGAGCCCGGCCGACTTTGGTACTTAGTCCCATAGTGGGCGGCTTTTCGATGACAAAAGTCCTCATGGATGGCGGCAGCGACTAAACCTCATTCTGAGGAAACTCTGCGAAAATGGAAATCGATTGGAGCCGTATTGAGCGAAGCAAAGACAACCTTAGAGGAATAATCCCTAGCCGGAGCGCGCTGCACCGAAAAATCACACTCGACGTGGTGTTCGGCTCTCCGGACAATTCAGATCCGAAGAAGTCACGTTCGGTGGCCCTGTTCAGAGCGGCTATCCGCCATATTAGGACGAGAGGCATTCACAATCTTTCAAGCAATACCTCATTATGGGTACATGAAGCTTAAAATGCCTGGGCCCAGCGGAATAATCACTCTCGTTAGTGATCCGGACATAGCACTCCGCGCCGAAAACAAGACAGCCGCACTAGCCCTCGAGGCGCTATCCGAAGCCTTAGCGGCAGAGGAACTCATCGCGCTGCACTCTACGGTAAACAGAGACGATGTGATACTTGATAAAAGATCCAAGTCCACCTCCTTCAAAACAGCAGACGAGATAATAAAATTTCAGGTCCACCCAACGGACCCAACGAAGACGGCTTCCATCGGGCATTTGTTGAACCCGAAATTGGCGCCAAGATCTGCGCGAATTCGCCGGAAAATTGGGACATCTTCGCTGGCATCCCTCGGACATGCCAGAAATCCCTCGCAGGTTGGCAAAACACAGCCTAAACATCCTAAAAGGATTTAAGCCAGTCAAACAGGCTCTTCGACGATTCTCCGAGCTCAAAAGACAGGCAATGGGAGAAGAGCTAGCCAAGTTATTGGAAGCCGGATTCATCAGAGATATCAAACATCCGAACTGGCTAGCAAATTTGGTGATGGTACCAAAGAAGGATAAATCTGGCGCCTCGTATCGACTTCAAAGACCTCAATAAGGCTTGCCCAAAGGACCCTTTCCCCTCCCCGCATCGATCAAATTATCGATGCTACAGCAGAACACGATTCATTGTGCTTCACGGATGCATACTCGGCTATCATCAAATCAAGATGGCGGAAGCGAATCAAGCAACGGCATTCATCACTCCATACGGACCATTCTGCTTCAACACGATGCCCTTCGGACTTAAAAACGCCAAGCAACTTATCAGCGCATGATTCAAACATGTCCGCCACCCAGATCGGCAAAACAATCGAGGCATACGTGAGCGACGTGGTCGTCAAAACAAAACACGTCGAAACTTTAGTAGACGATTTGAGGCTCACATTTGACAACCTTAGAGCATATGACATCAAGCTGAATCCGGAAAAATGTGTTTTCGGTGTACCAGCCGGAAAGCTGCTGGGCTTCATCGTATCCGGTAGAGGAATTGAAGCAAATCCGGCCAAAATCCGGGCTCTGTCACAGTTGGATATTCCAGAGGACCTCAAGCAAATACAAAAATTAACAGGGTGCGTGGCAGCTTTAAGCCGTTTTATCTCCCGTTTAGGAAAGAAGGCGTTGCCCCTTTATCGCCTCCTAAGGCATACCGAACACTTCGAGTGGACGGATGCTGCCACTGCCGGACTCGAAGAAATAAAGGCCATATTGGCAACAAATCCGGTACTGGCTGCGCCCACTCTGGGCGAACCAATGTTGTTATATATCGCAGCAACACATCAAGTTGTAAGCGCTGTCCTCGTAGTCGAGCGAAGCGTAAGGGCATAAATTCCCTCTTCAAAACCAGTGTATTACGTATCCACCGTGTTAACCCCTGCAAATCCGTTACCCGCACTATCAGAAGATAGCATATGCGGTGTTCATGGCGTCTCGGAAGCTCCGGCACTACTTTCAAGAGTGTTCGATAACAGTGGCCTCTGAAGTACCACTCAATGACATAATAAATAACCGCGACGCAACGGGCAGGATTGCAAAATGGGCAATTGAGCTCTTGCCATTCGACATAACTTAGAAACCTTGACGAGCCATAAAGTCACAAGTTCTGGCTGACTTCGTCGCCGAATGGACTAAAGCCGAACTCCCTAAAGAGTACGGCACGTACTCCAATTGGACTATGCACTTCGACGGTTCCAAAATGTTGGCCGGACTGGGGGCTGGCGTCGTACTGATGTCCCCCACCAGGGATACAGTCCAGTATGTACTTCAAATAATGTACACGGACTCCAACAATGCAGCCGAATACGAGGCCCTATTACATGGTCTCCGGATGGCAGTCTCCATGGGCATTCAACGCCTAGAGGTGCGCGGGGATTCAAACCTTGCAATATCCCAAATAAATGGAGACTTTGACGCCAAGGATCCGAAAATGGCAGCATATCGCAATGTTGTCCTGAAAATGTCAGCTCGGTTTGAAGGACTCGAATTCCATCACATTGCCCGAGATAACAACCAAGCGGCCGACGTCCTGGCACGCATCGGTGCGAAACATGATGCTGTCCCTCCAAATATCTTCCTGGAATGGCTCTTCAAGCCATCCGTACTATGGGAAGAGGAGCCCGGTAGCGACAAACCGGAGAAAACCGCACCAACCGGTGATCCAGCAGATGACATAACACCCTCTGCCCACGCGTTATAATGGCGGTAATCGCGGCGTGGATGTAACCTTTCCTAGCCTACTTACTTAGGCAGGAACTTCCCGAGGACCAAAATGAGGCCCATTGCATAGTCCGCGATCGAAGGCCTACAAGGTCCATGAGGGAGAACTTTATAAGAAAAGTACTACCGAGTCCTTCAAAGGTGTATCTCCAAGAAGAAGAAGCGAAACCTCTGGCTGAAATCCATGCGGACTAGGCGGACACCACGCAGCAGCCCGGCCTGTTTGGAAAGGCATTCCGTCAGGATTTTATTGGCCGGCAGCTCGGGCGGATGCACAGGACTTGGTCCAGCGATGCGTTGGTTGTCGACTCTTTGCTAATCGAGCCATATGCCACCCACCCTCAAAACCATACCCATTACCCGGTCGATTCATGTCCGGGGCTTGACATGGTTGGACCCCTTAAAGGGGAACCCACAAGAAAAGGTACCTATTGGTCATGGTGGATAAGTTCACCAAATGGATAGAGGCCAAACCGGTCATTCTGGCGTCCGACCAGTGATAGACTTTATATCGTAGGTGGTACACCGTTACGGAGTCCCCACAAGATCATCACCGACAACGGCACGAACTTCACGGCCGATGAGGTCAAGTCATGGTGCAAAAATATGGGCATTAAGCTCGACTATGCGTCGATCTATCACCCTCAAACCAACGGTCAAGTGGAAAGAGCAAGCGGTCTAATAATGAGCAGCATTAAACCCGGACTAGTGAGGTCACTCACTAAATCGAGACGCCCAATGGGTCGAGGAGCTCGACTCCGTACTCTGGGCTGCGGACAACGCCTAACCGTACTACGGATTCACACCATTTTTTATGGTATCTGGCAGAGGCAGTCTTGCCTGCGACATTATTCATGACTCACCTCGAGTGCGCATGTATGAGGAAAGAGAAGCCGAGTTGGATCGGCAAGACAGCTTGACACATTGGAGGAAGAGCGTGGCGTCGCGAAGGCTCGTTCCGCATTCTATCGACAACAGGCCGAAGATACCAAAGCGGAGAAATGCGGGCCAAGACTTACAACGTTGGCGAACTAATTCTCGCTGCGGACAAGAAAAGGACAAGCTCAAGCCCGGATGGGAAGGCCCCTTCATTATTGATCAAGTCTTGACCGGCGGAGCATACCGTCTGAAATCGTCGGACAACCGACTCGAGCGAACCCATGGAGCGCAGCCCGACTCAGACGATTCTATGCCTAGCGCCGGACTAAGAGTTAGTCCCCTTCCCCCGTCCAACCTTTTATATTTCGGCTGTCTTCTATTTCTCTTTTTTATCCTTTTAACTTAAAAGCCCTTCGGGGCCTATTCTCGCATTCTTCGCATACGCACGCTGTGCCATCCGCTTTCGTTATTCACCGGGGCTTCTTTCACGAAGCTAAATTATCTGATTTTATACCCAACACATGTGTCAAGCTTCCACATGTACCTTTTACTCGCCATTATATGCATCGATATGACTTAAGTTTTGGCCAAGCTGGGTTGCTCGCTCTGTGCTTACCCCTCGTTCCCGATTGTTCGGCTAGGAGGTAAAGGGAGCACCTCTGCGATTGTTACTGCCGGGTAAGCCGGATGTGTACCTCAGACTGGGTGAAGCCGAAAGCTAGCGTTCTTAAGGGAATATTCGGTCGGTGATTTAAAAGATGATTTTTTACCTATTTTTCCATCTGCCCCCAGATGGTTTCCTGCTCTCTTTGCAGTCCGGCAATGCACTTTAGGGCATGCCTCCCCAGCGAAAGGAACCCTTAACGGAACTATCCTCTCTGGAAGATGTTTCTTACTAACCATGTAATATAACATAACTAGTTGGGCACTTGTCTGATAAAGCACTAATAACCCCTACGCCTGTCTCCATGCATACCACGGTTGTTTTTAACCAAAAGGTATTCGACACACTCCGGACTCTAGGGTCCCGAGGTGAAGCGAAAAGGTCGACAAAGACAAACGATCTACAATCCGGCTAGAAGGCATTTCACATGTCAATTTCAAGGATAACATACATTGTCAAATTTATAGATTGTATTCCTCCTCAATCCCGTCTAACAGGCTGTCTAGTTTACAGTCCCGTTGGGAAAACTTAGCAGCCAGTTCCACCTGGCTGTACACTAAACTCATAGGGATCTCCTTCCCGTCGGGCCCCACCGGTCCAACTTCGGCTATATGGTTGGGATCCGCCTTCTTGTACCGCGTCTTCACCATGGCCCAAGCTTCCTTGGCACCTTGACGACAAGCCGAAATCTTCCACAAACGGGCGCTGCCGCACTCCTGCAGCTTCTCTGCAAGCTCCCGAGGCCCTCGGGCGGGCGAGGATGGCCATAAAGCACACTGCAGGCGCCACTCATTGCTGCCGAACTTCGTTTGAGTAAGCTGCAACAGTTCGGAAGTTGATCACCCATTGATACGGGCATCTCCTCGTGGGACGACCCGTGAGTATACCTACAAGACACGTTATGTCAAATTGCTTCCTCGCCAATTCTTCTTCCTTAAAGAGTTCGCTCAAGCACTTCTCATATATGCCGCGAAGCCGTTGATTCTCCTTACGGAGACGGACAGCTCGGCTCTGTCGCCTTTAGCTCTTCTCCGAGCTTGGCGTTGGCATCTTGGAGCTTGTTCCTTTCTGCTGAACCCTGTTTCAAGACATTCTCGCTGCCTTTAGTCGGCGCAGCAAGATTTCTGCTGTCCGAATCTTGTTCGTGGCACTGTAAAGTCATTTTTAGACTCATACAGCGCATGCCGCTAACGCTTATATTAACTTATACAAATGTGTTACCGGGGGTCTTTCCGTCTCCTCCTGCGGCAAAGACGTGCAGCCTCAAGTTGGGCCTTGCAATCTTGCGGCTCCCGAGACAGTGGGCATTCTTCTCGTTCAGAGCCTCGAAATCTCAAATGATCCTTAAATTAGTTAACATAACTACTTTAAGTCTCAGGGACTCTTGGTGTATACAACCATTAAAATTCCCTTACCCGTATGTCTTTAACATCTTTGCTCCGTGGCTCTGGTAAAACCATTTTGAGCAGCCCGGAGATGCGCGTCCCCTGCGTTAAAGGCATCCAGTGCCTCAGGGGAAAAGCATGCTTCTTGGAAAACTGTCCGGCGGCGTCTATGATTCATGGCGCTCTCCACCTCTGACTTGGTGGCAGACAGTCTGTCGGTATCCTCCGTTGGAGCAGGATCCGGTTTGCGTCTTGCACTTGCCTCCCTCTCCAGTCTGGGCGCTGGAGCCTGGCTGGTGTTGGTTGGGTCGGCAATTCCGGCGCTCGTAGTCCGGCGAGCGCTTTTTCTCCTATGACGATCATGAGCATTTAGACGTTTCCTCAGAGCGTTGCTCGAAAAGATCAAACATGAGCTATACCTTTGCGGCGACGTTTCCGTCCGCGATGGCTCCTTTTCCTCCTGCTAGTTCGATGACCAGAGGGTCGGCCGCCGCGCTTCGCTTCCTGCCGTAACGGCGCTTCCTGCAAAACACCATCGTTCGCGAAGGTTAGAAATAGGCAGGGATAAGATAACAGTGTCCGGACTTCGGTCGCAGTCACCTGGGAAGCCGGATTTAGCCCGGGGTAGTCCGCCATAATGGCGACCAAAGCATTGTCGATGCTGAGCTGGTGATACACCCCGTCGATCAGCTCCACCTCGATGTCCGGATCCTCTTCGGAGGCCGGACCCAGGGATCCTTCCGGATCCTTGGGTTGTGGAGCAGGACTCACCATGTCCTCCACGGTCCGGCGTAGATCCTGCGCCGGAGACATAATGTAAGAAGCTTAAACTTCGAAAGCACGGGTGGAATCCTTCGAGGTGTTCGCTTACCCATCCTCCGGGGTTGATCATGGAAAACCCGTCCATAGGGTTCGGACGAAGGAAGTCCTCCTTCTCCCCCTTGTACAGACCGGACAGGATCTTCACCAGATCCTCGGTCGAACCCGGCCCTTTGCGTCGGCCGTGTAGCATCGTCCTCCCGTTGAAATCCCACATGGGGTGGCCTTCAGATTGCAGCGGCTGCACCCCACTGATGCACGCTGCCATGACCCCAATCATGGTCAAGCGGAATGAGCCATTAATCTTATCCGCCCATCAAGTAATGGACGCTCTTGTCTTCCTCAAAGCGGGGCTCATGGGCGCTTAGCCGAGGCGTTTCTTCAAGGGAGCAACATCAAACTCCGGAGGCCGATCCGGACTGGGTGAGCAACGAGCGTCTACTATATAAAACCACCCGAGGGCCATCTTGGACGCCTCTTGGGGGTGCCGGATAGGTATCCGGTCCCGCGATGCGCCATATTTGGCGCCGCCCACTTGATATATGGACCCTGTGAGAACGGGGTATGAGGCGTAACAGCCTCTTCCACAATGCGAAATGGGGCTCGATGCCCAGAATAGCTCGCAAAAGCTACGTAGCTCGCGATATGCAGCATGAGGCGGGCGTGGTGGTGGAGCTGAGTCCGTAGAACTTGAGAGCCCGCGGAGGAACGGATGTATTGGAAATCCGAGCCCCTTATCGGATAGGGGACGAAACACACTCGCCCCCCCTTGTTGGGGCTTGGGGTGTCCTCCGCCCGCCTCCCACCTCGATAAGTAACCAGTCTGCCTGACTCGGGACCATGAAGGCCGGAGGAAGAAATCCCTCCGTTTGGAGCTTCACTAGCTCATTGTGCGAAATAGAGCACCTCCTCCAATCTCTTGGCGATGGGCTAGGAGCGCGTGAGGAAGAGCCGCGTAGACGATCCATGGTGGAATGGATATCAAGGTCAGAGGCGCTTCAATGGAGTATACGCGGGAGGAAGATGGTGCGGTTTGGATCTGGATCCCTGCCCCTTTTATAGGCGGGCGACCCGCACAATTAGGGGGTAAAATGTAAAAGACACCCTGGCTTTTCGCATTCGTGCGACGCGTGGAAGAGGGCCATAATTTGGCGTAGAAGCCAAGAAGCACAGTATTCAAGACGAAGCCGGACACTATTCGGCAGTACATGGGATTTGAAGGAGAACCCGCCTTGCAACGCCAAGATCTACAAGCACGCCGGACTTATCGTCATTGAAGCCCTGGTTCGGGGCTCTTGAGGAGTCCTGGACTAGGGGTGTCCGACAGCCGACTATCAATATCCGCCGGACTCCCGGACTACGAAGATAGAAGATTGAAGACTCCGGCTCGTGTCCGGAAGGTACTTTCCTTGGCGTGGAAGGCAAGCTTGGCGATCTGGATATGTAGATCTCCTACCATTGTAACCGACTCGTGTAACCCTAGCCTCTCCGGTGTCTATATAAACCGGAGGGCCTTAGTCTAGAGGGATCTAACATTACATCTCAACAATCATACCATAGGCTAGCTTCTAGGTTTAGCCTCCTTGATCTCGTGGTAGATCTACTCTTGTACTACCCATATCATCAATATTAATCAAGCGGACGTGGGTTTTACCTCCATCGAGAGGGCCCAACACAGGTAAAACATTGTGTCCCTCGTCTCTTGTTACCATCCGCCTAGACGCACAGTTCGGGACCCCCTACCCGAGATCCGCCGGTTTTGACACCGACAATGGCCCTCTTCCACGCGTCGCACGAATGCGAAAAGCCAGGTTGTCTTTTGCATTTGACCCCCTAATTGTGCGAGTCGCCCGCCTATAAAAGAGGCAAGAATCCAGATCCAAACCGCACCATCTTCCTCCTGCGTATACTCCATCGAAGCGCCTCTGACCTAGAAATACATTCCACCATGGATCATCAACACGGCTCTTCTTCACGCGCTCCCAGCCCACCGCCGGAAATTGGAGGAGGTGCTCTATTTCGCACAACGAGCTAGTGAAGCTCCAAATG
Organism: Aegilops speltoides; assembly: GCA_021437245.1. Classification (NCBI taxonomy): domain Eukaryota; kingdom Viridiplantae; phylum Streptophyta; class Magnoliopsida; order Poales; family Poaceae; genus Aegilops; species Aegilops speltoides. Next base: position 58,553,658 of record CM038143.1, on the reverse strand, counting down.
GAGGGATTTCTCCCTCCGGCCTTCATGGTCCCAGTCCGGGCCGGACTGGTTACTTATCAAGGTGGGAGGCAGGTGGAGGACACTCCAAGCCCCAATAAGGGGGAGCGAGTATGTTTTGTCCCTTACCTGATAAGGGGACTCGGATTTCCAATACATCCGTTCCTCCGCGGGCTCCTGAAGTTCTACGGACTCCAACTCCATCACCCACGCCTGCCTCTCATCCTGCATATCGCGAACTCACGTAGCTCTTTTGAGCTATTCACGGCATCGAGCCCCATTTTGCATTGTGGAAGAGGCTGTTTTGCCTCGTACTCGCTCGACAGTGTCCATATATCAAGTGGGTGGCGCCAAATATGGCGATCGCCAGACCGGATACCTATCCGGCACTCCCAAGAAGGCGTCCAAGACTGCCCTCGGTGGTTTTATATAGGAGACGCCCGCTGCTGCACCCGTTCGGATCGGCCTCCGGAGTTTAGTGTCTGCTCCCTTGAAGAAACGCCACCGGGCGCTCATGAGCCCTCGATTGAGGAAGACAAGAGCGCCCACTACTTGATGGGCCGGATAAGATTAATGGCTCATTCCGGCTTGACCATGATCGGAGTCATGGCGACATGCATCAAGCGAGGGGTACAACCACTACAATACAGAGGCCACCCCATGTGGGATTTCAACGGGGAAGACGATGCTACCCGGCACAGCCGCAAAGGACCGGATTCGACCGAGGATCTGGTGAAGATCCTGTCCGGCCTGTACAAGGGGGAGAAGGAGGATTTCCTTCGAACGAACCCTTTGAATGGGTTTTCCATGATCAACCCCCGAGGATGGGTAAGTGAACACCTTGAAGGGCTCAACCCATGCTTTCGAAGTTTAAGCATCTTACATTATGTCTTCGGCGCAGGATCTACGCCGGACTGTGGAGGACATGGTGAGTCCTGCTCCACAACCCGAGGATCCAGAAGGATCCCTGGATCCGGCCTCCGAAGAAGACCCGGACATCGAGGTGGAGCTGATCGACGGGGTGTATCACCAGCTCAGCATAGACAATGCTTTGGTCGCCATTACGGCGGACTACCCCGTGCTAAGTTCGGCTTCCCAGGTGACCGCGACCGAAGTCCGAACACCATTATCTCATCCCTGCCCATTTCTGACCTTTGCGAAGGATGGTATTTTGCAGGAAGCGCCTTTACGGCAGGAAGCCGAGCCCGCGGCGGCCGACCAACAGAGGTCAGTCCGAACCAGCAGGCGAAAAAGGAGCGCAGTGCGGACGGAGACGTCGCCGCAAAGGTATAGCTCGTATTTGAATTTTTAGAGCAACGTTCCGAGGAAAAGTCTGAGTGCTCACGATCTTTGTAGGAGAAAAAGCGCTCGCCAGACTACGAGCGCAGGAATTGCCAATCCGACCAACACCGGCCAGGCTCCAGCGCCCGGCTTGGAGGGGTTGGCAAGCGCAAGATGCGAGCCGGATCCTTCTCCAACGGAGGATACCGACAGACTGTCCGCCACCAAGTCTGAGGTGGAGAGCGCCATGAACCATAGGCGCCGCCGGAGAGTATTTCGTGAAGCGTGCTTTTCCCCTGAGGCATTGGATGCCTTTAACGCAGGGCAGCATCTCGTGCCGCTCAAAATGGTTTTACCAGAGCCACGGAGCAAAGATATGTGAAGACACCGCGGTAAGGGAATTTTAATGGTTGTATATACCAAGAGCCCCCGAGACTTAAAGTAGTTATGCTAACTGATTTAAGGATCATTGGAAATTTCAGCACTTAACGAGAAGAACGCCCAACTGTCTCGAGCTGCAAGATTGCAAGGCCCAACTTGAGGCGCGACTTGTCACCGCAGGAGGAGACGAAAGACCCTCTTGGTAACACATTTTATTAATAAATATAAGCGGCCAGCGGCGTACGTGTGAGTCTAATAATGACATTGCGGTACCACGGACAAGATCCGGACAGCAAGCATTGCTACGCCAAATAAAGGTCGGCGAGAGTGTGCTGAATAGGGTTCAGCAGAAAGGAACAAGCTCCAGGATGCCAACGCCAAGCTCGGAGAAGAGCTGAAAGGCGCCAGCCGAGCTGTCCGCTTCGTTAAGGAGAATCAGCGGCTTGGCGTGGCATTTATAGTAAGTGCTTGAGCGAACTCTTTTGAAAAGAAGAGTTCGGCGAGGAAGTATTTTGACATGATATGTCTTGTAGGTATACTCACTGGTCGTCCTTGGAGGAGATGCCCATATCAATGGGTGATCAACTTCCGAACTGTTGCAGCTACTCGAACGAGTTCGGCAGCAATGAGCGGCGCTGCTCGAGCTTTATGGCCAGCCCTCACCCTACCCGAGGGCCTCGGGAGCTTATGGAGAAGTCTGCAGGGAGTGCAGAGTGCTTCCGCCAGTGGAAGATTTCGCTTGCCGTCAAGGTGCCAGGAGGCTTGGGCCATGGTGAAGACGCTGTACAAGAAGGTGGACCCCAACCACATGGCCGGTTGGACCGGTGGGGCCCGGCGGGAAGGAGATCCCTGTGAGTTTAGTGTACAACCAAGTAGAGTTGGTTGCTAAATTTTCCCAACGGGATCAGTAAACTAGACAGCCTCGTTAGACGGGATTGAGGAGGAATACAATCAATAAATTTGACAATGTATGTTATCCTTTAAAGTGACATGTGAAATGCCTTCTAGCCGGATTGTAGATCGCTTGTCTTTGCCGACCTTTTCGCTCGACCTCGGGACCCTAGAGTCCTGAGTGTGTCCGAATACCTTTTGGTTAAGAAACAACCGTGGTATGCATGGAGACCAAAGTAGGGGTCATTAGTGCTTTATCGCACAAGTGCCCAACTAGTTATGTTATATTACATGGTTAGTAAGAAACATCTTCCGTGGAGAATAGTTCCGTTAAGGGTTCCTTTCGCTGGGAGGCATGCCCTAAAGTGCATGTCCCACTGCAAAGAAAGCAATAAAACATCCGGGGCAAATAGATAAATAGGTAAAAAGTCATCTTTTAAGTCACCGATCGAATATTCCCTTAAGAACGCTAGCTTCGGCTTCACCTACCTGAGGTACACATCCGGTGACCGGCAAGAATAATCGCAGAGGTGCTCCTTTACCTCCTAGCCGAACAATCGGAACGTGGGGGTAAGCACGTGAGCCAAACCCAGCTTGGCCAAACTTAAGTCATATCGATGCATATAATGGCGAGTAAAAGGTACATGTGGAAGCTTGACACATGTGTTGGGTATGAAACTCAGATAATTGAGCTTACGTAAAAGAAGCCCCAGAATAATGAGTGCGGATGGCACATCATGCGTATGCAAAGAATGCAAAAATAGGCCGGAAGGGCTTTTAAGTGAAAAGGATAAAAAGAAACAAAAGACAGCCAAGTATAAAAGTTTGACGGGGGAGGGATGAACTCTTAGTCCGGCGCAAGGCATAGAATCGCTCGAGGCGGGCTGCGTTCCATGGGTTCGGCTCGAGTCGGTTATCCGACGCATTTAAGAAACGGTATGCTCCGCCGGTCAATACTTGATCGATAATGAAGGGCCCTCCCATTTGGGCTTGAGCTTGTCCTTTTCTTGTCCGTGAGCGTAGAACTAGTTCACCAACGTTGTAAGTCTTGGCCCGTATTTCTACTTTGATATCTTCGGCCTGCTGCCGATAGAATGCGGAATGAGCCTTCGCGACGTCACGCTCTTCCTCCAATGTGTCCAAGCTGTCCTGCCGATCAAGCTCGGCCTCTCTTTCCTCATACATGCGCACTCGAGGTGAGTCATGAATAATGTCACAGGCAAGACTGCCTCTGCGCCGATACCATAAAAATGGTGTGAATCCGGTAGTACGGTTAGGCGTTGTCCGCAGCCCCAGTACGGAGTCGAGCTCCTCGACCCATTGTGTGTCGGATTTAGTGAATGACCTCACTAGTCCGGGTTTAATGCCGCCATTATTAGACCATTTGCTCTTTCCACTTGACCGCTGGTTTGAGGGTGATAGATCGACGCATAGTCGAGCTTGATGCCCATATTTTTGCACCATGACTTAACCTCGTCGGCTGTGAAGTTTGTGCCGTTGTCGGTGATGATGTGGGGACTCAGAACGTGTACCACCCCGATATAAAGTCTATCACTGGTCCGGACTCTGCCGCTTTGACCGGTTTGGCCTCTATCCATTTGGTGAACTTATCCACCATGACCAATAGGTACTTTTTCTTGTGGGTTCCCCCTTTAAGGGGTCCAACCATGTCAAGCCCCTGCACCATGAACGGCCGTAATGGGTATGGTTTTGAGGGCTGGGTGGCATATGGCTCGATTAGCAAAGAGTCGACAACCAACGATCGCCGACCAAGTCTCGTGGCGCCCTGCCGAGCCGTCGGCCAAGAAAATCTCGTACGGAATGCCTTTCCTACAAGGGCCCGGGCTGCTGCGTGGTGTCCGCCTAGTCCGCATGAATTTCAGCCGAGGTTTCGCCCTTCTTCTTGGAGATACACCTTTGAAGGACTCGGTGGTACTTTTCTTATAAAGTTCTCCTCATGGACCTTGTAGGCCTTTGATCGCCCGGACTATGCAATGGGCCTCATTTTGGTCTTCGAAGTTCTGCCTAAGTTAGTAGGCTAGGAAAGGTTCTGTCCACACGGCGATTCTTGACATTATGACGTGGGCGGAGGGTGTTATGTCATCTGCCCAATCACCGGTTGTGCGGTTTTCTCGGTTTGTCGCTACCGGCTCCTCTTCCCATAGTACGGATGGCTTGAAGAGCCGCTCAGAAGATATTTGAGGACAACATCACGCCGCACCGATGCGTGCGAGGACGTCGGCCGCTTGGTTATTATCTCGGGCTATGTGATGGAATTCGAGTCCTTCAAACCGAGCTGACATTTTTAGGACAGCGTTGCGATATGCTGCCATTTTCGGATCCTTGGCGTCGAAGTCTCCGTTTATTTGGGATATTGCAAGGTTTGAGTCCCCGCGCACCTCTAGGCGTTGAATGCCCATGGAGACCGCCATCCGGAGACCATGTAACAGGGCCTCGATTTGGCTGCATTGTTGGAGTCCGTACATTATTTGAAGTACATATCGGTCAGATCTCGGTGGGGACGCCAAGACGACGCCAGCCCCGATCCGGCCAACATTTTGGAGCCGCGAAATGCATAGTCCAATTGAGTATGCGCCGTATTTTTAGGGAGTTCGCTTGGTCCATTCGGCGACGAAGTCAGCCAAAACTTGTGACTTTATAGCTCGCCGAGGTTTGTAAGTTATGTCGAATGGTAAGAGCTCAATGGCCCATTTTGCTATCCCGCCTGCTGCGTCATGGTTATTTATAATGTCATTGAGTGGTACTTGAGGCCATCGTTATCGAGCACTCTTGAAAGTAGTGCCGAGCTGAGACGCCATGAACACCGTGATATGCTATCTTCGATAGTGCGGGTAACGGATTTGCGGGGTTAACACAAGGATACATAATACACTGGTTTTGAAGAGGGAATTTATGCCCTTCGTCGCTCGCTCGACGACGAGGACCGCGCTTACAACTTGATGTGTTGCTGTGATGTATAACAACATTGGTTCGCCCGAGTGGCGCAGCCAGACCGGATTTGTTGCCATATGGCCTTTATTTCTTCGAGTCCAAGAAGGGCGGCATCCGCCCACTGGTGTTCGTGCGCCTCGAGGAGGCGAGAGGGCAACGCCTTTTCTCCTAAGCGGAGATAAGCGCTTAAGGCTGCCACGCATCCTGTTAATTTTTGTATTTGTTTGAGGTCTTTGGAATATCCAACTGTGATGAGCTCGGATTTTGGCCGGATTTGCTTCAATTCCTCTACCGGATACGATGAAGCCAAGCAGCTTTCCGGTGGTACGCCGAAACACATTTTTCCGGATTCACTTGATGTCATATGCTCGAGGTTGTCGAATGTGAGCCTCAAATCGCCTACTAAAGTTTCGACGAGTTTTGTTTTGACGACCACGCCGCTCACGATGCCTCGATCGCTTTTGCCGATCCGGATGGCGGACATGTTTGAATCATGCGCCGATATGTTGCGCCGCTTTTGAGTCCGAAGGGCATCGTGTTGAAGCGTAATGGTCCATATGGAGTGATAAATGCCGCTATGGCTGGTTCGCTTCCGCCATCTTGATTTGATGATAGCGAGTATGCGCCCAGAAGCACAACGAATCGTGTTCGCTGTGGCATCGATAATTTGATCGATGCGGGGAGAGGAAGGATCCTTTGGGCAAGCTTTATTGAGGTCTTTAAAATCGGCACGAGGCGCTTAGGATTTATCCTTCTTGGTACCATCACCAAATTTGCTAGCCAGCCCGGATGTTTGATATCTCTAATGAATCCGCTTCCAATAGTTTGGCTAGCTCTTCTCCCATCTCGGGGCTCAAAATCGTCAAGAGCCTGCTTGATGTTGAATCTTTAGGATGTTTAGGCTGTGTTCGCCAACTCATGGCTGTCCGGGATGCCAGCGAAGATATCCCAATTTTCCCGGCGAATTAGAGGGTTCATGTGCCCCAATGGAGGCCGCTCCGCATGGACCTGGAATTTTATTATCTCGCTCGCTGGTTTGAAGGAGGTGGACTTGGATCTTTTATCGAGTGGGTGAGCGCAATGAGTTCTCTCGCCGCTAAGGCTTTGGATAGTGCCTCGAGGGCTAGTCGGCCTGTTTTCCCAGTGCTATGTCCGGATCACTAGGCTCATTTTGAGCTTCATGGCTTGAAAAATTGTGAATGCCTCTCGCCCTAATATGGCGGATACCCATCGCTGAACGAGGCCACCGAACGTGACTTCTTCGATCTCAGAATTGTCCGGAGAGCCGAACACCACATCGAGTGTGATTTTTCCGGAATACGGCTCCAATCGATTTCCATTTTTCGCAGAGTTTCATAAATGAGGTTTAGTCCGCTGCCGCCATCCATGAGGACTTTTGTCGGTCGAAGTGGTCTAGTTGTTCGAATGTGGGCTCGTCACTGGCATTGAAGGTAATAGCTGTGTCGCCCATGGATTTGTTGTTGCTACTTGGTAGACTTCGCGAAGTTCGCTGGATTGTTCATATTATTTGATGCGAAAGTCTCAAGACTCTTGATACCGCGGCCGGTATTGTTGGAGTGGTTTCGAGCTAGAAGCTCTTCGAATATCCAACATGCTCGAAGGTTATGTGTTGGGACGGCTCCTCTCATTCCGCTTCCTTATTGGGTTTTTGTTTTTCGCTTTTTGCATCCGGGGCCCGAGTGTAAGGCGCCTTTTATCGCTAAAAATTGATTTTCGGTTTTCCGTTTTTCAAATGGATGCCGATCGGCGAAGCGCGAATCGATCAATGGCGCTTAGTATTCCCTTGTCCGCGCTTATTGCGTAAGATTGATATTGCGCCCTCAGCGCCCATAACCAGGAGGAATCGCGGTGATGTACAGGCTCTTGTCAGAGAGATAGATCGATATGGGGCGGGTGGGTGGAATCCGGATCCCCGCCCATCTTGAGGCTCAAAGGCCAAGGGGTTTCATTCGAAGTTTGGTTTGTCGGGACAATCCAATGGTCCGGGCGATGCATGATTTTAAGTTCAATGCTCGATCAAGTCCGCCTCCGCTGAATCCGCATGGAGGGTTCGGGAATCCGACATGAATTGTTTTCAACACCGCAAAGAGTTGTCAGATGCGTGGTGGTGGCCCGGGAGAGTTAATCTCTCGGATCGGTTTTAAGCCCAATCTGTTGTAGTCCGTGGCGACTCCCGGATGCGATCCAAGAGCTCGTTAACAGATGAGAGCTCTATTGGATCTAACAGTTCGGCAGCTTTAGGGCTGACGCGAAGATTGCTTTCGACGACTTGAGAAGTCATTGCCGAAGCGGCGGCCGGACAAACGGTCATGAGAAAACCACTGCCGGATAGTTTGGCCGGCGGCCAAGGCCCCTCCGGCGAAAACACCGTCTTTGAAGACGGGTGGAGGCATCTGCTCTATCGGTGACGACACAGAGGAACTCTCAATGAAAGCACCAATGTCGGTGTCAAAACCGGCGGATCTCGGGTTGGAGGTCCCGAACTGTGCGCCTAGGCGGATGGTAACAGGAGACAAGGGACACAATGTTTTTACCCAGGTTCGGGCCCTCTCGATGGAGGTAAAATCCTACATCCTGCTTGATTAATATTGATGATATGGGTAGTACAAGTGTAGATCTACCACGAGATCAAGGAGGCTAAACCCTAGAAGCTAGCCTATGGTATGATTGTTGTAATGTATGTTGTCCTACGGACTAAAGCCCTCCGGTTTATATAGACACCGGAGGAGGCTAGGGTTACACAGAGTCGGTTACAATGGTAGGAGATCTACATATCCGTATTGCCAAGCTTGCCTTCCACGCCAAGGAAAGTACCATCCGGACACGAGCCGGAGTCTTCAATCTTGTATCTTCGTAGTCTTGGAGTCCGGCGGATATTGATAGTCCGGCTGTCCGAACACCCCCTAGTCCAGGACTCCCTCAGCTGTTATTTTCTAAACCCTGGTCGCAAAGGCTGTCGGCCGTGACCCGACGCTTCGTGTTGTGGTACCCGAGGGGCATGGACAGGGAGGGGTGCTCCCGCTGCGGAATCGAATGAGAGAGCCTCGCGAAAATCAGGAGAGAAAGGGCTCACAAGGGCACCCGCGCAGCCCCCTCGCGAGGCTTGCGAGAGAGAGAGCAAGTCAGACAAAGAGCTGAAAACAGAAAATGGAGGCAGAAGACGACGAAATAGAATTGGCAAAGAACACCAGAAGCAACTTTAATCAAGGTTCAAACAAGGAAGAACGAGCCAACTGCAGAAAGCAAATGAAAAGCCGCGTCCGGCACCTAGTCTAGTCTTCGACGTCTTTTCACCAGCGCGGAGCTAAGTGCTGCCACTGAGCGTGGGAGGGAGCCCCCGAGGCCCAAGGGCAGCACTCCTGAGACTCCAGATGTGTACAACCCCACTCATTATTACGTGAGAGTGTCACGGGCAGAGAGATTCACAGGTACTGGACCTTCTTCACAGGCACCAGGCCTTTCTTCGGGCGGCGAGGTTCACAGGAACCGGGCCTTTTTCAGGGGTAAAACTTCCGGAGGTGCTGGATGTTCCAGGCGTTCAGGATGGGTATCCCATCTTGAGTCTCCAGGCACGCGACACCAGGCCTGGAGACATGGGCGACCTTGAACAGGCCCTCCCACATGGTTGAAAGCTTATGCAGCCCTTCCCTGGAGAGCACTGAGGGAGTCTTGGATTAGGGGGTATGCGGACAGCCGGACTGTGTACAACGTCCGGACTAATGAAGCATGAAGATACAAGACTCAAGACTTCGGCCCGTGTCCGGATGGGACTTTCCTTGGCATGGAAGGCAAGCTTGGCGATCCAGATATTATATTTTCTTCTTTGTAACCGACTCCCCGTAAACCCTAGCCCTCTTCGGTTTCTATATAAACAGGAGAGGTTGGTCCTTAGAAGGCTGATCGTAATTACATTCATACCATCATAGGCTAGCTCCTAGGGTTTAGCCTCTACGGTCTGGTGGTAGATCTACTCTTGTATTACTCATATCATCAATATTAATCAAGCGGGAAGTAGGGTTTTACCTCCATCGAGAGGGCCCGAATCTGGGTAAACATCTGTGTCCCTTACTTCTTGTTACCATCAGCCTTGACGCACAGAACGGGACCCCCTACCCGAGATCCGCCGGTTTTGACACCAACATTGGTGCTTTCATTGAGAGTTTCTCTGTGTCGTCGCTGTCAGGCTCGATGGCTCCTTCAACCGTCATCAACGATGCTGCCTAGGGTGAGACTTTTCTCCCCGGACAGATCTTCGTGTTCGGCAGCTTCGCGCTGCGATCCAATTCGCTTGGGCACCTGATTGATAGCTATGCCCCTGGCCCTCAAATCGAGTTCGAAAACCTGAACCACATGGCGGATACCCGAGGAGACTTGATCTTCGGCGGATTCAGGCCAGCGCCAGAAGCGCCGAACAGTCACGATGAGCCCGGCTTAGACCTGCTGTCAGATGTTGCTTGGGATATCATCCCGGCAGAAGCCCCGGACCAAAATCCGGGACAGGTGGCGTTGCCTAAGGACGGAGGGCTGGACCCCGCCCCGCAGGCCGTACCCTCATCGATGATGGAGCCGAACACAGGCCTCACTTTTGAGGAAACCGGTGACCCCGGGCCCCTGGACTCGTGTCCAGTTGTAGGCTCCAGTCCGTGCATCCCCGGGCCCGCCGATCCTGGTTGGCCTCCAGTGATGGAGTTCACCGCGTCCGACATCTTTCAGCACTCGCCCTTCGGCGACATACTAAACTCATTCAAAACTCTCTCTTTGACAGAGAATCTCTGGCCGAATTATGTCCGGCTCGAGTGGGAAGCGGCGGCGAAGACATTCGTTGCCCACCCACCACCCACTTCATAGCCACGGTTGATGATTTAACCGACGTCTTTGGACTTCGACTCGAAGGCATCGATGGTATGGGCGGCGATGCAGGAGAAGACTCAGAATCTATGAGGTGCCGGATTCACGCCTCGCCACACGACATATACATGGTGGATACGCCCAAGGAAGGTGACAGTGACGATCCGGAGGATAGCACCCCTGGGCAAAAACCAAAGCGACGGCGCAGACGCCGTTCCAAATCTGGCAATAGTAACAATATCAGCAAGAGCGCCAGAAGAATGGATACTCCGGTCAACCCCGATGGCAATAATGACCAAATAGAACCAGCGATGGAGCAAGATAAGCCAGGTCACGCCGAACACAGTCCGGGTCATAAGCCTGAAGAAAACGATCCGGAGGGACGAGTTCACCAATCCGGCCCAGGACAAGAAGACAGTCCGAACGACGACGCATTCATCGTTCCGGAAGAATGCGTGGAACGAGAGAACCTGCATCGAAAGCTTATGGCCACAGCGAGAAGTCTGAAGAAGCAGAAGCAACGTCTTAAAGCCACACAGGAAACACTCAATCGCAGATGGAACAAAGTGCTAGACACTAAAGAAAGATATGGCGACAATCGCCATACAAAGAGCTACCCAAAACGCAAGCTACTGCCAGAATTCGACGACGAGGTCGTTCCACCAAAGAACAACATCACCAGGAGACCAGGAGTACCACTTCATAACTGCAACAAATCTGCTGCCGAAGACGCCCACGATCTACGTGAGCACCTGGAGAAGAAAGCTGGCGCAGCTAGGTCCATCTACGGATCTAAAGGAGACACCCCGGCAAGGGACTATGGCCGTCAAAACAATGATGACAACCAAACACCAGTTCGGAATAAACACCGAACACAACAAGAGCCGACGGCATGCCACAGCGCGCCAGATACAGTGGGGCTGCTCACCCCCTGTGCTTTACTAATGAAGCTCTGGACCATGAATTCCCACAGGGCTTTAAACCTGTAAACATAGAGGCATACGACGGAACGACAGACCCAGGGGTCTGGATCGAGGACTTTATCCTCCACATACACATGGCTCGTGGAGATGACCTCCATGCCATCAAATACCTTCCCCTCAAACTAAAGGGACCAGCTCGGCACTGGTTGAAAAGCCTCCCCGAAAATTCAATCGGGAGCTGGGAGGAACTAGAGGACGCTTTCAGGGCCAATTTTCAAGGGACTTATGTCCGGCCTTTGGATGCTGACGATTTAAGTCACATAATCCAACAACCCGGAGAGTCCGCCCACAAGCTTTGGAACAGATTCCTCACTAAGAAGAATCAAATCATTGACTGTCCGGATGCCTAAGCCTTAGCGGCATTCAAGCATAGCATCTGGGACGAGTGGCTCGCCAGACATCTTGGCCAAGAAAAGCCAAGGACAATGGCAGCCCTAACAAGCCTTATGACCCGCTTTTGTGCGGGGGAAGATAACTAGCTCACCTGCAAAGGCACCAACGACCCCAGCACATTCGAAACAAGGGACGGCAATGGGAAGCCACGGCGTAATAAAAACAAACTCCAAAACAAGGAAGAGAGCCGAAACAACACAACGGTTAATGCCAGATTCCGAGGCTCTCGACCTAACCAGCGAAATAAGCAACCTAAAAGGCAAGAAAAGAGGACCATCACATGCGAGCAGAGTTACGGACGACTATGCCAAATTCATGGCACCCTCGACAAACCTGCGAACCACACGCACGAGAGAGTCTGGGTCTTCAAGCGAGGCGGCAAACTAAATGCGAACACAAGGGAAGGGAAACACCAAGTGAAGACGAGGATGAACCTCGCCAACCGAACACTGGGGGACAGAAAACATTCCTGCCAGAGGTTAAAATAGTGAACATGATCCACGCGACTCGCACATCCTTGGGAAGGCACGAACGCGCCCATAAAGATGCACACGATATAGAGCCCATCGTACCCAGACCTAACTACTGGATGTCTTGTTCGATCACCTTCGATCACCTGGACGGCCGAACTAGCATTCGGCGCAAAGGATAAAATGCCTTGGTGCTCGACCCAATAATCGACGGATACCATCTCACTCATGTCCTCATGGACGGTGGCAGCAGTCTCAATTTAATATATGAGGACACTGTCCGCACGATGGGGATAGACTCATCCAGAATCAGCAAGATTCACACCACCTTTGAAGGGGTGATACCAGGCGTTGAAGCCTACAGCAAGGGCTCCGTCATACTGGAAGTAACATTCGGCTCTCCAGGTAACTCCAAAAGCGAAGAACTAGCCTTTGCCCGCTTCAACGCATTGCCGCACTATGGCTACCTTACACTCAAGATGCCCGGTCCACGCGGCGTCATCACCGTTAGCGGAACAACGGAGTGCTTTTCGCGCGCAGAGGACTACGCGATGGCCCTAACGGCCGAACTATAAGCGACCTCTAAACAAAATTATACCAGGTCGTTAAGACCATAGACACGGTTAGACGAGTCCGGTAGCCCACATTAAACCAGGGCATTGTATATGTAATCCCATAGTGGACACCAGGGGCTAATAATAAAGCCCCACACTCTTGCCTCAACCTTACTGGCAGGACAGCATTTTACATTTTCTACTATCCATCGCACACTTACGTTGCACTCTTCTATGAGATCGCCTTTTTCCGCAGACAACGTTCGCGCGATACCCTTCCAGGGTGCGGCACAACGGAGACAAAGGCGTAGGCATGCAGCAGGGCCCCGTCCAACAGGTTTCTTTTTAGATTAAGCCCCTGTGTAAACCTTTTCTATTGCCTCTTGTTGTTTCATCATCCCACGGGTTCCATACCCGCAGAGGATACTGCTGTTTTTGGCATTACACCACGGCAGGTTAATGCACGCACCTGGACATACAGGGTTTATAATGAATGGGCATTCTTGAGCCCATCATCCATTAGAAAGTCCGAATACCTTCGAGAGTGTTCGACGTCACGAGTTTGGCCTTATATGCGTCAGCTCCGAATCATGTCTTTGGTCAAATGTTGGGATTGCCCGTTATAATTGGCTAAGGTGGCCAAAGGAGAACTACTGCAATTGTTCCCGGGTTATTCCGGATGAGCACCTCGAGAGAAAGCGGCGACCATCATGATCTGCGAGAGACCGGTCAACCACTCGGCGACTCACGGAATCTCTAGGATTCCTCCGCGTTAACGAAGGGCCATTTCGGCCAGGTACATACGCTACCGTGTTCGGATGCACAGACGGTACCGGGGCTACATAGTAGCCCCAATATTAGAATCGGGCTAAGCGAAAGTGTTACAACTATATAGTCGGTTGCCCGGTTCGATGTGCGATCACCTCCTTGCCGGACCAAGACGTTGGATAAAGAGTGATGAGGCACATTTTTTCGCGAACACCCCCGCATCGTAGGCGTGGGGGCTGAAGCCAACGACTGCTATCTTTCAGATTACACACACACACACACACACACACACACACACACACACACACACACACACACACACACACACACACACACACACACACACACACATATATATATATATATATATATATATATATATATATATATAAACGGCCTCACAGGGGACACAATCATATTTGCAGACACAAATTATAAATATAACCTTCTAATCAAAATGTTTTTACAATGATTTGAAACATCACTCGAAGAGGAGATTCTTCGGGCACTGCACCTCTATCAGGCGGGCACCCTCTGTGACCTGCGCCAAGTACTGCCCGGCCGGATATTGACCCCCTACCGGATCCTGAGACGCTACCATAGTGGCATCCATATCCGTCCAATAAGCTTTAACGCGTGCAAGGGCCATCCGCGCACCCTCTATGCATGCTGACCTCCTCATGGCATCGATCCGGGGCACGGCCCCAAGGAGCTGTTGCACTAAACCAAAGTAGCTGTCTGGCTTCAAGATGATCTATTATAGACTGCATCGCAAGCCGGGACAGCCTATGAAGCTCCGCCACAGTAGCCATCTTATCACTTAACGACAGCGGGTGAGTGGGAGCATGGAACTGCGACCAAAAAAGCTTCTCCACCTCCTTTTCACCCTGATCTTTGAAGAACTCCAAAGCATCAGCCGTACTCTTCGCCAGGTCCGAGCAGCGTCCGTGACTCCAGCGTCCATCAAGGGGCGTGCCGGATCGAAGAACTTCGTCCGTAGCAAATAAAGCCTCGGCCGCGATTTTCTTGGCTGTTGGCTCCTCCCACGCACCCCTGAGCTCGGTCCGTATTTCCTTGGTGGCATTCAGCGCCTTGCTCAGGTCAGCCGATTTATCTTCATGCTCCTTCTTCAGGAGCTCATACCAGTCAACGGCATGTTCTAGCTCGATAGCCATTTCGGCGATCTTTTCCTCGCTTCGGCCAGCATGTTTGGCTCTCCATTCCTCAGCCGCCTTTAGGGCAGCCGCATTGCTCACCTGTTGGGGATATTACCACTAGGCATAAACCGGCCAGCCTGGGCCGGGTTAACTTCATTAGTGGTATAAGCAGAGAAAGGCCCAAGGCCTGTAGTCGGTTTAGAACTTGTAGCCGTAAACCGACCTGATGTATAACTTGTATTGTAAGTTAGGAATAGAGAGATACCAACCGGGATACGAGTATGAACCGGTTGGGACTCTATGAATCGACGGGCGTCACCGTGTATATAAGGGGCGACCGGCGGCGGTTCGAAGACGAACAACCACAACTCGAGCCTAGGCGAAGCTTGTTTGCTCCTAGCCATCGAGACCACATCAATTCCATCACAACTAGGCGTAGGCTTTTACCTTCATCGAAGGGCGAACTAAGTATAAATCCTCGTGTCTTTGTGTCGCTTTAACCCCTTCAAGTAAACTCGTAGCGATGGCTCCACGACTAAGTCCTTTCACTAGGACATCTGCCGTGACAAATCCTGACGAGTTTGGCGCCCACCGTGGGCTATCGCACGATGGTTTGACGATCTTGGAGGGCAAGCTCAAGGGACTCGAAGGGTATGTTGTGGGCCGGATGACCAAGAGTCATCGTGGCAGGATCTACATCGACGACGCAGGATGGGTCCCGAGGCCGATTTGATCGAGTACGGGTACCGGGTCCCCTTTGGTGGCATACACGGTTTCATCGGCAAGATCGGTGAGCCTGGGCCTGAGCCGGACATCTGCACCAACCTCGTCGAAACGGCTCAGCGTGCGAGATCTACCCAGGCTAAACCGGCCGTGAAGCGTGTCTTCATTGGATTCATCCACGGAGGAGAATGCGAGGACGGATCAGAGCACGGTAGTGAGACCGTCGTCTATTCTGGTGACGAGTCCTCAACCGGAGAGACCGAATCGCTATACCAGTTACAAGATGATATGGTTAGGGGTTGTTCCGATGGCGACAGTATTCTGGACCCCCCAGGCCAGCTCAACCGGGTTGGAATATTCATGGCCGGTACACAGGTGGCAAATCACTCTTCGACCGCCGCAGCGATGCTTTCCGGATCAGCAGCGGCAACGGCAACAGGGGCAGGAGGCCTTGAGCACCCACCGGTTCAAGTTCTATCAGATCTGTTTGATGCACTAGCTGCGCTTATGGCAGAGGACAATCCGGCGGATCAGGAGGTCCATAATGCAGAGATTGCGAAAGTGAAAGAGCAGATCACGCAAGCCAAAGCGGATCTAGCAGCAGAGAAAGACAGGATGGTTGCAGAGCGGGCCGCTCTGGACGCCCAGGCCTACAAACTCATGCTTGACCAGAATGCATCGCAGGAGGTGTTGAAGCGGAAGTACAGATCACGCCTGCCATTAGGGTTTGACCCCAGAAATCTCTTTCAGACCCCGGGAGCTAGACCCAGTAATCCGCCGCAGCACCGGGAGGCAAACCGGATTGAGGCACCAGGACCAGGGGCGACGGTCCAACCTCGCCTGATGGAGCCTCCTTAGCAGAACACTGTGGTTCCTCCGCCGTTCGAGCGCCCTGTGCCATTATTCTAACCCTATGGACAGCCTTGTTGCAGCTGCCGCGCGATTGGAGGCTATCCCAGTCGAAGGGGACTCCCCGCAAGCGGTGGAGACGCGCCGGGTTAAGGAGCTTCTCCGGACTGCACTGATTCAGCAGGAAGCATATTCGTACAACCGTGATCGGATTCATTCTACGCCCCGTCCAAGCCGGAGCTATAGCAGGCGCGTGGATGAACCGGCCATATCGAGCAATGCGCGGGACCGTGAAGCGACCCGTGGCAATAACCCAGCGGGTGGCATCCGCGATGCTCAGGAGGTGGTGGACCGGGCCCGGGCACGAAGGGAGGCCGAATTGGCAGCGCAGGATGACGCGGGTCAACTTACAGCGGTCCGCCCTACCACCTTCACCGGGCCAGGAGTCGCATCCGCTTTAGGAGTGCCTTGTTTAATCCCCGCTTTATGCAATGTGCGCCTGCCTAAAGATTTCAAGGGTCCGCGTAAGGTACCAAATTACACCGCTGATTTGTCCCCTGAAGCGTGGGTAGAAAGTTATGAGATGGCCATGGAGATGCTAGACGTGGATGAGACTGCGTGTGCAAAATACTTCACCATGATGCTTGAAGGCACGGCTCGCAATTGGTTGAAGAGCTTACCGCCCAACTCTATCAGCTCATGGGCCCAGTTACGGACCCGGTTTATCCAGAATTTCAAGGATACATGTAAGCAGCCCAAGTCCGTAGTAGACCTGGCGGCTTGTGTCCAGGAGGAAGGAGAATCAACGACCCGTTGGGTGCGCCGCGTTTCGGAGATTTTGCACTCATCCGCGGGATTAATGCCGACTCGCAATCTTAACCTGGAAGGCAAGCTGCGGTTTGAGCCTTTAAAATTGAAATTGGGACGCATGAAGCGGTTCTGTAATGACATGGGAACCCTCATGACCGCTTTAGTGAAGTATGCTGATTCGGACAGTACCAAGGATCCCGAAGTTGATGATGATGAAGCAGGGAAGGGAAAGAAGAATGGCAACTCCAAGGGGCAACAGTACAAACCGGCGGGTCATGGAAACGGAAAGAAGCGTAAAGCGGATGGCAACATGGACTTTGTGGCCAATACTAATGCCCAGGACAGAGGGCGGCGGTGCAGAGGTAAAGCGGCAAATCGTAATGGGGGTCCCAATCCTAACGCAAGCCGTTTGAATTACTTGTTGAATCAGCCTTGTCCAAAGCACAGAACGAAGGGGTCACCGGCTAACCACCTTTGGAAAGATTGTTATATTATGCAGGAGTTCAAAAACTCTAATGCCTTCCGGTATGACCAGGGGTCAGGTGGCGGTTCAGGATCCGGTTTCCACGGGCCGGGTCACGATGGAGCTTCCGGTTCAGGTCTTAATCAGGGCAGTCACAACAACCGAATAATCGAGCGGCCAAGCAAATAGCAACAAAGGTCGGGTTATCAGAGCCAACCAAAGCAGTTGAACAATGGTCAATATCATGTTTTCACGACTAGCTTGGATAAGCGCGACCGAAAACTCCACAAGCGAGCAGTGAACTCTGTTGAACCGGCCTTGCCACGTTACTTACGCTGGTCGGAGCAGCCTATCGTGTGGAGCAGAGAGGAGCATCCACCCCGGGTTGATAATCCGGGCCAGCTAGCATTAGTGGTAGACCCTCAGGTGGGGGGCTATAAGTTCACTAAGGTGCTTATGGATGGAGGAAGCAGTATTAACATACTATACTATGAGACATTCCGCCGCATGGGTCTAATAGACAAGGATCTTAGACCGTCTAATACGGTGTTCCATGGTGTAGTACCAGGCAAATCTGCATATCCTGTTGGTAAGATAGCCCTAGATGTGGCTTTTGGGGACGAGCTCGATTCCCGGCCTGAAAAACTAACCTTTGAGGTGGTGAAGATCCGGAGCCCATATCACGCCTTGTTTGGGCGGCTGGCTTATGCTAAGTTCATGGCGCGACCTTGTTATATCTACTTACAGCTCAAGATGCCGGGTTACAAAGGGACGATAACGGTTCATGGGAGCCGCAGAGTCGCTTTGGAATGTGAGGAAGGTGATGCAGCTTATGCAGAGTCGGTCGGTGCTATGGAGGAGTTGAAGTTCTATAAGGACAATGTTGATCCGGCAGATATGACCCCTTTGAAGAAGCCAACTACAGAGCATGATTCGGATCTGAAGTTTAAATCGGCAGCTGAGACTAAACTTGTTGACTTCGTGCCCGGCGATTCGTCCAAGCAGTTCACTGTCAGTGCCAACCTGGATCCTAAATAGGAAAGCGCGCTCATCGAGTTCATCCGTGATAATCGGGACATCTTTGCATTGGAAGCCATCTGACATGCGAGGTGTACCGAGGGAACTCGCTGAGCACACTCTTAATGTGGATCCTAAGTATAAACCGGTGAAACAATTCCTCCGCCGGTTTAGTGAAGAAAGGCGCAAAGCCATTGGAGAGGAAGTGGCCAGGCTTTTGGCAGCTGGCTTTATCATTGAGGTGTTTCATCCAGAGTGGCTTGCCAATTCGGTGCTGGTTCTTAAGAAAAACGGCACTTGGCGTATGTGCGTGGATTACGCAGATCTTAACAAGGCTGTCCGGCGGATCCTTTTGCCCTCCCGCATTGATCGGATCATTGATGCCACGGCAGGTTGTGGCGTTTGAGTTTTTGGATGCGTATTCGGATATCATCGAGATCAAAATGGCGGTTAAGGACCAGGAGAAAACAGCGTTTATCACTCCCTTTGGAGCCTTCGCTATGTATCTATGCCCTTCGGCTCAAGAGTGCCGAGCTACCTATCAGGTGCGTCATGAAATTGCTGCACAAACAGATCGGCCGCAATGTGCGCGCCTATGTGGATGATATTGTAGTGAAATCAAGGCGAAGAAGGCGCTGGTGGATGATTTGAAGAAACCTTTGACAACTTGCGCATTTACAAGATGATGCTTAATCCGGCCAAGTGTGTCTTTGGTGTTCGGCAGGCAAGTTATTGGGTTTTCGGTATCTATGAGAGGAATTGAGGCTAATCCGGAGAAGATTAAGGCTATTACTTCCTTGGCTAAACCGAAGTGTATCAATGATGTTCAGCGTTTGGCGGGCAGAATCGCCGCACTGAGCCGGTTTATCAGTCGCCTAGGAGAAAAGGCCATCCCTTTGTACCAAATGCTGAGGAAGATAGATAATTTTGTCTGGAGTCCGGCTGCTGATGAAGCATTTGAGTACTTAAAGCGGCAATTAGCCAATCCGCCTGTTCTTGCAGCTCCGGTTGACAAGGAGCCACTATTGTTATATGTAGCAGCCAATGCTCGAGCAGTTAGCGTGGCTATTGTGGTGGAACGCAAGGAGGCAGGCAAGGAATATCCGGTTCAGCGGCCGGTTTATTATATCAGCGAAGTGCTCATCAAGTCCAAGCAAAGGTATCCGCATTGGCAGAAGCTAGTCTATGGTGTTTTCATGGCCAGCCGGAAATTGAAGCAGTATTTTCAAGGGCACCCCATCACAGTGGTCAGTTCAGCTCCCTTGGGTGAAATCATCTCTGAACCGGAGGCGATCGCGGATTATAAAGTGGGCTATAGAGCTTGGGCCACATGGATGAAGTATGTGCCTCGGACGGCGGTGAAGTCTCAAGCACTTGTCGATTTCATTAATGATTGGGCGGAGTTACAAGCGCCCGGAAGAAGCCGGATCACACATATTGGACTATTCATTTCGATGGATCCAGGCAGTTGGAAGGCTCGGGGGCTGGAGTCGTCTTAACTTCCCCACGAGGTGATAAGTTTTGTTATGTTCTCCGCTTAATGTTCCCTTGTACTAATAATGCAGCTGAGTACGAAGCCTTGCTCCATGGTCTCCGGATGGCTAAAGAGATGAACTTAAGCCGGGTTAAGTGCTTTGGTGACTCGGACCTTGTGGCTCAGCAGGTGTCTGGCACTTGGGATTCTAAGGACCCGCTCATGGCTGCATATCGACGGGAAGTGGATAATATTGCGGGTTGCTTCAAGGTTATCAAGTGGATCATGTGGACCGCCGGAAGAATGAAGCGGCGGACGCTTTAAGCCGGTTGGGTTCTCAGCGCAAACCGGTCCCGCCTAATGTCTTTTTGGATGTATTGCACAACCCGTCAGTCCAGCTCCCAGGTGAAGCGGATTTGGCTATTCCTGATCCGGAGGCTCAATTAGTGGCAGCACTACATGCTATTCCGAATTGGACGGTTCCTTTTCTTGCGTACATGACCCGAGGGGAGTTGCCAGAAGATGAGATTCTGGCCAGACAGATAGTCCGGCGATCCAAGTCTATGACGATTCTCAATGGTGAGTTACATCATTGCAGTATATCAGGGGCGTTTCAACGTTGTGTTTCTCTTGAGGAAGGCTGTGAAATCTTAAGAGAAATCCATGAAGGGGATTGTGGACACCACGCCGGTTCAAAGTCTCTGGTAGCAAAGGCGTTTCGTCACGGGTTTTACTGGTTGACAGCGCATGCTGATGCGGAGGACTTGGTTAAACGGTGTGATGGATGTCAGAAATTTTCAAGACAAGCTCATGTGCCGGCTCAAGAGTTGAGGATGATCCCAATAACGTGGCCGTTTGCAACTTGGGGGCTGGATATGGTTGGCCCTTTTAAAAGGTCCAAGGATAAGAAAACCCACCTTTTGGTGGCAGTTGACAAATTTACCAAGTGGGTTGAAGCGGAGCTGTCGGCCAAGTGTGATGCAGCAACAGCGGCAGCAGTTCATCAAAAAGGTGATTTTCCGGTTTGGCTTTCCACACAGTGTCATTACTAACAATGGTACCAATTTATCCAAGGGTGCTATGAAAGAGTTCTGTGAACGTGAGCACATCCGGCTTGACGTGTCATCAGTGGCCCACCCCCAGTCCAATGGACAGGCAGAACGAGCTAATCAAGAGATCATACGAGGCATCAAACCCCGGCTTATGGTCCCATTACAGAGGAAACCAGGATGCTGGGTTGAAGAGCTACCATCTGTGCTATGGAGTATCAACACTACGCCAAACCGGTCCACTGGATACACACCGTTTTTCATGGTCTATGGAGCAGAGACAGTTCTCCCCAGTGATATCCGGCACGATTCGCCTCGAGTGGCAGCTTATGTTGAAGTGGACAACGAGACGGCACGGGAAAAGACGCTTTGGAACTATTGGATGAGGAGCGTGATATGGCAGCTGCCCGTTCGGCGATTTACCAGCAAGATCTTCGTCGTTATCACAGTCACCGGGTTAGAACCAGAACCTTTCAAGAAGGAGATTTGGTGCTTCGACTCATCCAAGACCAGACAGATATGCACAAGTTATCCCCACCTTCGGAAGGACCTTTCGTGGTCAGCAAGAATCTGCACAACGGGTCATACTATCTGATTGATATTCGAGAGCATCAAGACTCACGCACATCAGAGAAGGAGACCAACAGGCCGTGGAACATAGCTCATCTTCGGCCTTACTACACTTGAGCCATCGGCTCTATCTATGTACATATCATGACAGTGTATATATTATCTTTGATATAATAAAACCGGAGCCTCGGCTAAAGCGGGGTCTCTGTCTTCCTTATCATGCGTGGTTACATGGAGTACCTCTATTTTTGAAGCGGCCTCCGGTTTACCCCTTGACATTTGCTTTTAATATATCACTAGGGGCCTTGGTCGAGTCCGAACCAACGCGACACCTTTTGATAGGCGACGTACCACCGGATCACTTGGGATATGGTCAAGTCCGAACCAATCCGCCTCTTGGTGGGCCTAAGGCCATCAAATCACTTGGGGGCATGGTCGAACCCGAACCATTGCCACGCCTCTTGATCTGGCATATATGCCACGAGTCATTTGGGGACCTGGCTGACTTGAATCATTGTCACACCTATTGGGGGCTTGATCCTGTCCGACCATGGTAATACCATCTGAACAGCTCAGTATAGCGTATATTTACAAACGGTTTTATCTTTGCCTTGGTTTCCATGTTATTTTCATGGCTTGTTTGATCTTTGTTTTGTTGGATTTCTTTTATAACAACAAAACACCTTTTTTCCGGTTCAGCCGATGGATTTGATTTCCCTTTAATCCGGAGATGTATGCCCGGTTTACCTTTTCCTGTTACCATCATCGAGTAACAAGGGGGCTTGTGTTGATTCAGCACGGTTTATATGGGAGCTGTTTTCTCCCCGCTTTATTGACGGTAATGGTTTATAAAACCTCCGCTTCAAGCTTGGCTAAGCCAGCTTCATGCCCAGACATGGCAGGTATTTGTGTCACCTATTTGTTGTGTTACTGATACATATATCAAGATCATAAACCGGCTGGCGGTATAACCGCCACCGAAGTTCAAATTTTTCTGATTGCAGGAAATACGAATCGAGGTTTTTCGAACAAAAGCTTCAGTACTTATGCGAAGGCATATTCAAGATAAAGTATTAATTATCCTATTACAAGGCAACACGGTGCCCAAATAAGATCATTATTCTTTTGGACAGATGCCAATGACAGCTATTCAAACCGGCCTCCGGTTCAAGCCTGCTCCTCATCCTCCGCCGCTTCAGCTTCCTCGTCTCTACCCATTGGCTGGAAATCAACAGTGGTCCAGTCGATTCCCATTAAAGCTTGGAAAACAGCTTCTTCATGGATCGGGAAGGCGGTTCAATATCGAGGCGTAAGTGTGCTTACGGATTGGAGGGATCAGATTTTCCGCTTCAAGAGTTGGGACAGGCACTCGCTTGTTCTGGTCATTGTACTGTGCTTGATAATGTGTCAAGTCTGCTTCTTCAGCCAGCTGACAAGCCAGAGGGCGCACTGCATGGTTTATCGCCCGTAAATCGTCTTCATTAAAATCAGAGTCGTCTTCCTTCACACTGGGGTAGCCTTGAGCTGCTTCCACAGGGTCAAAATCTGGTACCCATGCCTTGGCCCGGATCAAAGCGTTAATAGCTGAGGTTCGAGCAGCAGATTTTTTCAGCTCCTCAATCCGGGCCGGAAGCATGGACAACCTGTTCAGAGTATCCTGGAGTAAAGAAGGTGCTGGGTTGTTATGGGAGGCTGTGGTGATGATCCGCTGGGCTCCGGTATATAGTTGTTCTACTAAGGTGTAGATAGCCTTCAGTTTCTTCCGCACGTCGTTTCCTAAGTGCCCGATGCGTGTGCCTACAACAACAGAGAGACAGTCTCAAACCGGATTTATACTACAGCTGGTTGAAATCATCACAGACGTTCAAAGGAGCTTACCAAAGATCGCCGCGATCATGGAGTGTACTTGCCGTTTTACGGATGTAAGTTCATCTACCACCGGTTTAAGGGCAGCTTCAGCATTTTCTGCTCGCTTGATTAAAGTGGCCTTCTCAGTGGCCCAATCAGCCCGCTCTTTCTTGAAGCCTTCTTTCAGCTGTTCAGTGGTGTTCAAAGCGTTGCTTAATTCTTTCTTGGCCTTCTCTGTTTCGGCCTGTTGGGTTTTCAGCGCCTCCTGTAAATCGGCAATCCGGTCCTCTTTGATTCTCACCTCAGCCTGCATACAGACAATATCTTCAACAAAGAGGTTCAAGAAATTGAAGTATCAACCACATAACAAAGTTATATGCCTGATACTTGGGGGCTAATGCACCTTCAATTTTTATACATGTTACTAGGTTGCAAAGTCCCAAGCTCAATACAAGTATTCAACTTGGCACTTGGGGGCTAATGGCTATTTGATCTACGTATGTTTCCAAGGACAGTTTTCTATTGAAGCCCCGGTTTAAGTATGCTAAGTTAAACCTGCCATTGGGGGCTATACAGGTGGATTTAAAAGTGTTAAGGAACATAATTCAAGTCCCGGTTTGATCAAGGTTACAAACCGGCCCTTGGGGGCTAGGAGGATTGATACAATAGCAGTAAGTAAAGAAGTGGGTTACCTCAAATTTATCCCTCATCATTTTGACCAGGCCAGCTTCACAGTCACGGCTGGTATAAAGCCGGTGCAAATAACCGGAATGAAGGTCTTGGGCACCCAGAGCAGCATATGTCTCCAGTTCAACATCCCATTTTCCTTTATTCAGAGCGGAAACATCCTCTTTCACAGTATGTCTGGTTAAGGTGGCAGGATTTCCCGGTTCAAAGCGGCCCACACCAGTAATCACAACGTCATCATCTTTGGACTCGACGGTTTGTGTGGGCACGGCCGTTTTGTCAGCAGAACTGTGGGATTTCTCAAACCGGACGGAGCTGGCAGGCGGATCGGCAGAGATTGAAGTGTTAACAGGCCTCTCTTCGGGAATAACATCATCTTGTAACAGAGGATCATTGGGAATATCTTCGGAGGCAAAATCTTCAAGATCTGGCGCTTTCTCATGATCTGGGGCGGCATCTTCTTCAGCCGCTTTATTGAAACGGGCCTTCTTGCTTGGTTTCGGTTTGGCCCTAAAAGAAAAAACAAAGAGTCAGTGAAAAGCATAAGCCATTACACAATATACTGGAAAGCATATGCTCGCTTTTGCTTACCCGACAACTATTTTCAATGGTGGTAACTGAGTGGCCGATGATTCACCAGAGGAAGTGACCTGATAATCGGAGTCGGATGGATTAAGAGGTTGACGGAAGAAACCCGCTTTAGAATTTAAAGCAATAAAAAGGTCGGAGACCTTGGAGCGGCGCTTTCGAACCGGGCTGTTTGGTAAACCGGCAGAGGTAACTACCTGACCACCGTGCCGGGTTGTGCGGCGAGCTTCATGTTGCTGCGCCTTCATAAGAAATTTGGGATCCAAATAAGCAAGAGGGTGAGAAAAATTAACTTTCCGGTTTGCCTGGCGAAATTTTGGCAAAGGCAAGTTTTCTGAATCGGAAGAGAGAATAGTTACCTCAGCAAATCCCGCATTGCTGGCCTCAGCGTCGTCCTGACAAGCATCATCATCAATAAGGCGTGTAAAAAGTAAGCCAAGTGAATCAAGTTCTACCTCAAGATCCGGATTACCCACATCATCATCAATGGCTGGGTCAGATGAAGCGGTGGTTTTTCTCTTGTGAGCTGGTTTCTTAATAACTTTGGTCTTGGGCCGGGTTGGCCGCCCTGCTTTCTCCGCTTTATCTTGTGAAAGTTTCTTGCTCCAAAACAGATTATCACCCTGGATCAGAAGTAATTAAATGTTAGACAGATAACGCAGTAATAGGCTTAAAGAGGGAGCAACTAAAATCTTACCGCTGGCGGTTTGTTGGTGGTGCAGTAAGGAGGCAGACCGGTTTGAGCACAGAGGTGCTCCGGTTCATTCAGCATCTTCTTTACCGAATCTGTGACTTTCATCATCAGAGAGTTGGATTTTGGTGTGTCAGAGTGGGTCGTCGACACTATTAGTATACTTGCACATCAAACCGGAGCGCCGGCTCAGAGGCAGTATGCTCCATGATATCCAACAACGTGCAAGGTCTATTCCCGTTAAACCGTTGGCCATAAAAGCTCGAAGCTTGGACAGTTGCGGGGCATATTTGCTTCTTTCCTTGGCATTCAGTCTTTGTGGAAAAGGGTGAGTGTTGCTCAGCCGTTCTGGACGGAAGCCAGGCAAGGGATTTTCATCCTCAGGAGAGGTATCTTTGCAATAAAACCAAGTCGCATTCCACTCTTTGGGGTGAGTATGGAGTTTGACGTGGGGATAAGTGATCTCCTTCCTCTTTTGAATAGCCATGCCACCCAATTCAGTATTGGGGCCGTCGGTGAATTCAGTGCGGCGGTTTAAATGAAATAGATCTCTAAACAGTTCAACAGAAGGTTCCTCTTGAAGATATACTTCAGATAGTACTTGAAAGTGGCATAAATTGGTGACGGAGTTGGGGCCAATATCCTGTGGACGGAGCTGAAAATTGGCTAACACATCCCGGTAGAATTTAGAACCGGGCGGTTTGAAGCCCCGGGCCAGGTGATCTGCGAAGACCACAACCTCTCCTTCCTGGGGTGTAGGAGGACATTCCTCTCCAGGAACCCTCCAGTGGATTGTATCTTTATCATCTAAAGCGCCAATCGAGACTAGGTCATCCAGTTGTGATTACGTGGACGCGAGAAGGAACCCGATTGCATTCATACACTTGTTTGGCCATGGTGAGATCTACAAGAAATAGTTGATCCGGTTCAAGAGCATGCTGGATAAAAGAAGGCGTTGATCTAAATTACGATAAACCGGAGGCAGTATCTGTAAACCGTTTTCCTGCAATACGGTGTCATGTGGATTCTGGCGGTTCAACCAGGGGACTAATGGCATATACCGGTTTAGCAATTTTTCTGTGGTAAGTTAAACCGCCTGACCTAAGCATTGGAAGCGATTGAAGCTATGGATAACTAAGTATGCAGAAACAAGTTTACAAGATCCTATTACAACAAGGGATCAAGCGAGCTCACAAAAAACAGAAAATATTTCGAGGAATAAGGCAGAAACAGAAGTGAACTATGGATGAGATATGTGCGGAAGATCTATGGGCTTAGATGAGAAACTACAGCGGATGCGTAGGGATCACTATTAAGTACAGCACAAGTTCATGGATCCGTTCAAAGTCAGAGAACAGATATGAACGCGCGAAGAACACAGCATGAACATGGAACCCTAAAGAACAGATCTAGGTCAAGAAGAGGAGAAAGCTTACCAGGAATGGAGAAGACGTGGAAAGATGCCGCAATGCTCTGGTACGTTCAGGTCGATGCAGCGGCCCAAGACAAAGCAGAAGACGACGATGGCGGCGGAGCTCCAAGACCAGCAGCGCGAGGAAGACGAAGAAGAAGGGGCGAAGGGAAAAGAAGGAAATGACCCTTCGGTCCTATTTATAAAGCAACAAAACTAGGTCAAGCGCGCGGATCCAGGAGCTATTGTTAAAAGAGGGCGTTATAAATGATAAAATTTCAGGATGACGTCATGCCGGTTTACAACAACCAGAAGTGATGACGACACGGCGATTTACCAATCACTAGAAGATGTCCAAGATGCAAGTTTTTGTGAAGGATTGACATGAACCAGTTCAAATCAATCTGGGGCCTAATGTTGGGGATATTACCACTAGGCGTAAACCGGCCAGCCTGGGCCGGGTTAACTTCATTAGTGGTATAAGCAGAGAAAGGCCCAAGGCCTGTAGTCGGTTTAGAACTTGTAGCCGTAAACCGGCCTGATGTATAACTTGTATTGTAAGTTAGGAATAGAGAAATACCAACCGGGATACGAGTATGAACTGGTTGGGACTCTATGAATCGACGGATGTCACCCGTGTATATAAGGGGACGACCCGGCGATGGTTCAGAGACAGACAACCACAACTCGAGCCTAGGCGAAGCTTGTTTGCTCCTTAGCCATCGAGACCACATCAATTCCATCACAAGTAGACGTAGGCTTTTACCTTCATCGAAGGGGCCGAACTAGTATAAAACCCTCGTGTCTTTGTGTCCGCTTTAACCCCTTCAAGTAAACTCGTAGCGATGGCTCCACGACTAAGTCCTTTCACTAGGACATCTGCCGTGACAAATCCACGACATCACCCGAGTTTGTTCCTCGGCTAGAGCAAGTTCCGCCCTCAGGGCCTTCACGGCAGCGGCACCATCTGCAGTCTGAACAAATTATATTAATACGTGCCACCTTAATATTTCCCTATGCAATGGGAGACAAGGCACATACCTTGTGAGGTATCCAGCCGCTCATTCATCAGAGTAATATCGGCATCAATCGACCCAATTTGCCTCGATAGTTCGGCAACTTCAACGGACGGGCCGGCGGCCAGACCCACAGCTACCTCCACACGTTTACAACACTATCATTGGTTTATGATCCCCCGTTTGCCGCCTAAGGCGGGCAACTAGAGTCTCAGGGGCTGCTATCTATATGGAGCACACCTAGCGTGTGCCTTACAACCAAAGAAATAATGAGTTTTCCATTACATACCTCAAAACCTCTGAGCAGGCTTGTGAATGCTTCATTCAAACCGCTTGTAGTGGATGAAATCTTCTTGAGCACCGCGCTCATTAATGAGCGGTGCTCCTCCGAGAGCGCAGCTCGCTCCAGTAAGCCCGTCAGTACGTCCGGACTTAGGGCGGCTGACGCATTGGCTTGCGGCCTTGGCGGATCCGGGCTCCTCCATGACGACACCTCGGTGTCGCCCGTGTCAAGAACCGGAGAGGCGAGTGGGGTCTCGCTCTCCATCATCTCCGAAGGAAGGTCGCCCGAAGACAATCCCTGTTGAGAAGAGCTACCAGCCGGACTGCAAAAAGTTGAGTCCTGGTCATTGATCCAGGAGAAATACAGTACCTTTTAAGTTAATGATTGACTTATGACTCGTTGGAGGGCTGGCCCGTTGGAGGGCATGATGCGGTGAGGGTGCCTATCGGGGCAAGGGCCCTTGGGGATCCCTTTTTCTTCCCAATTTGGGCATCTCTGCCTCTAAATCTTCGGAGGCGGCCCTCTTCTTCCCGCATGGGGTGGCGGCCTCGACCTCTCCTCCCCGACTATCCCCGGTTCGGATGCGTACTGTGTGGGCTTAGGATCTCTCATGCTTCCCCTTGTCTTTCCCCGAGGGCATTCTTGGCCAAGGTAGGGGCGGGCGAGCCTTCGGCAAGTGGCGCCGGACACCTGATTCTCTCCGCCTTGCTGAGCCATTCCTTGACGCGGATGATATTCAGAATAAAAAATCTTGACAAATACAAAACAGGGTGTCCGGTATCAAGGCTACTTACTTGAGTATCTAGGCGATTACAGCTTAGGGCCGCATCCTCGGTGGTCTCCTGACACATTACCTTACCGTCCGAAGAATAATTTTGCACATCTCTTCGAGCTTTAAGCCGAAGAAGTGCTTCACCGTCCGCGGACCCTCCGGATTGAACTCCCACATCCGAAGAGGCCGGCGCTGGCACGGCAACATCCGCCGGATTAGCATCACTTGCATTACGCTGACAGGGTTGACATCCCTCTCGAGAAGCTCCTGGATGCGGTTCTGCAGTATTGGTACGTCGCCTGCGGGCCCCCAATTACGTCCTACATCTGTCCAGGACGCTGACTGCAACGGGGGCCCCGAGCGGAACTCGGGGGCGGCTACCCACTTTGTGCCTCTTGGGGCCGTAGCATAAAACCACCTCCGCTGCCATATGCCAGATACTTCTGGGAAAGAACCCTCCGGCCATGGGCATCGACATTTCTGCTTATTACGGCACCTCCGCACTCCACGTGTCGCCCCTCGATCATCTTCGGCTTCACATTGAAGGTCTTGAGCCATAAGCCGAACTGTGGCGTGACATGGAGAAAAGCCTCGCACATGATAATGAACGACGAGATATGGAGGATAGCATCTGGAGCCAGATCATGAAAATCCAGCCCATAATAGAACATGAGCCCCCTCACGAAGGGATGGAGGGTGAAGCCCAAACCATGGAGGAAGTGTGGGTCAAAAACAACACACTCGTTGGGCTCCGGCGAGGGGATAACTTGCCCTGGAGCGGGAAGCCTGTCCTGTATATCAGCGGTTAGATATTTGACCTCCCTAAGCTTTGCGTTGTCCTTCTCCTCGATCGAGGAGGAGACCCACCGGCCTTGAGGATCAGATCCAGACATACTGGCAGATTCCGGAGGGGCGGAGCTTAGGTTCGGGGTGTTAGAACTCGAGGTGCGAGAAGGCGCGATGAAGGTGAAGAAAGAGGCGTAGGTCTCGACCCCTTTATAAAGAGGGTGAATATCAAGAGTCCCCGGTGTGGCCGTTTGAGGCTTATCTAAAAACACACAGGGTAATACCAACGGCCGTCGTGGGGTCACGCACGCTCATATTGATGGAAAATCCCGTAATAAAAGGGACATGATCTCTGCCTCGACGGGACGTGCCAATAAAACTGCCTCGCAGCACGAGTCGTTGTGGGGTAGGAAACGTCGGTTCACATCGGACCGAGCCACGACACTAGGGCACGACGCACGAAGATTGCCAAGCAAATCAGATCTATACCATACAAAGATCACCCCGCGGATCCGGACACGGTCTACGTGTTCGATAATTACTTTGGAGAATTCGGAGGAGGAACCCGCCTTGCAATGCCGAAGACAATACTGCGCGCCGGACTCAACGTCATTGAAGCCTGGTTCAGGGCTACTGAGGGAGTCCTGGATTAGGGGGTATCCGGATAGCCGGACTGTGTACAACGTCCGGACTATTGAAGCATGAAGATACAAGACTCAAGACTTCGGCCCGTGTCCGGATGGGACTTACCTTGGCGTGGAAGGCAAGCTTGGCGATCCGGATATTATATTTCCTTCTTTGTAACCGACTCCATGTAAACCCTAGCCCTCTCCGGTGTCTATATAAATCGGTGAGGTTCGTTCTTAGAAGGCCGATCACAATTAAATTCATACCATCATAGGCTAGCTCCTGGGGTTTAGCCTCTACGATCTCGTGGTAGATATACTCTTGTATTACCCATATCATCAATATTAATCAAGCAGGAAGTAGGGTTTTACCTCCATCGAGAGGGCCCGAACCTGGGTAAACATCTGTGTCCCTTACTTCTTGTTACCATCAGCCTTGACGCACAAATCGGGACCCCCTACCCGAGATCCGCCGGTTTTGACACCGACAAGCATCCGCCTCAGTATGAGGTCACCTACCTCGAGCGTCCTGGGGCGGATGCTGCGACAGTGATACCGCCGTAGCGCCTGCTGATACCTTGCCTCCCGTAGCGTGGCTTCACGGCGGCGTTCCTCCCCCAGCATGAGGTCCATCCCCCGCATGGAGTCCTGCTGCGCCTCATCAAATGCCAGGACCCGTGTGGAGCGACGCCTGACCTCGTGAGGGAGAACCGCTTCTGCTCCGTAGATGAGGAAGAATGGGGTCTCGCCCGTTGGCTTGGTGGCGGTAGTGCGGATGGACCACAACATGGATTGGAGCTCGTCGTGCCAGCCCCTGCCGCATGCCTCCAGCTTCTTCTTGAAGGTCCTGGTCTTGAGGCCCCTCAGGACCTCCGCGTTGGCGCGTTCGTCCTGACCGTTGCTCCGGGGGTGTGCCATCGAAGCGTAGCAGATCTGTGTTCCAAGTTAGCACAATACGTTTTGAAGAGATTGCTGGTGAACTGTGAACCATTGTCGGTGATGATACGGTTTGGGACCCCAAACCGGCTCACAAGGCCCTTGATGAACTTGACTGTGGAACCGGCTGTGATGGTGCGGATGACTTCCACCTCCGCCCACTTGGTGAACTTGTCGATGGCGACATAGAGATAGCGGTAGCCCCCAGGCGCTCAAGGGAATAGGCCCAAGATATCCAGCCCCTAGACCGCGAACGGCCACGAGAGCGGGATGGTCTGCAGGCCCTGTGCTGGCGGATGGATCTGCTTGGCGTGGAATTGGCAGGCTTCGCCGGACTTCACCAGCTCGGTTGCATCGTTGAGTGCCATAGGCCAGTAGAACCCGCTGCGAAATCCCTTGCCGACGAGGGTCCACGAGGACGAGTGGTGTCCGCAATCTCTGCCGTGTATGTCGGCCAGCAGTTCTTTCCCCTGTTCCCTGGAGATGCAACGCAAGGAGACGTCATTCGGCCACTTCCGGTATAACTCACCGTCTTGGATCCAGTAGGCCGTGGCCTGCCGGGCCACGTGCTCCGTGTCCTCCTCCTTCTCGGGCAGCGTCCCTTGCGTCAGGTATTCCTTGAATTCCTTGGTCCAGCATCCCTCCTAAGGCTCCAGCACCAAGAGTAGGCGCGCTCCCAAGGTCGGGCCACATGCTGGGGCTCCTGTGGAAGGTGGCTGAGGGAGTTCCTCCCAAGGCTGTGCCGTTCTTGAAAGTGGTGGTGACGCCGATGGCTTGAAGAGTCGTTCCTCAAAAATGCCAGGCTCCTGAGGCAGCCTTTTGGATGCCCTCCTGGCGATGTCATCAGCCTCTTGGTTGCTGCCGCGGGGCACATGCTGCAACTCCAGCCCCCAGAACTGCTTCTTCATCTTGCGTACTTCCGCAAGGTATGCTTCCATGTGCTCGTCCTTCGGCTCGTACACCTTGTTGGAGAAGTTGACAAGGAGTTGTGAATCACCCTTGATGACGAGGCACTTCACTCTCAATGCTGCTACAACTTTCAGGCCTGCTATGAGGCCCTCGTATTCTGCTATGTTGTTGGAGACCTTCTCGCCCTACTGGAAATAGAGTTGTATGGCGTAGTAGAGCTTGTCCTGAGTGGGTTATATAAGCACTGCACCAGCCCCCGCACCTTGCCGCGAGAAGGCACCATCGAAATACATGACCCAGCCATCCGGCGCCTCGCTTCCTGGGGAGAGAGATCGATCCTCGCCCATCTTGAGCTCTGGCGCGTCCGTCCATTCTGCCACGAAATCAGCAAGGGCGCCCCTTTGATTACCCTGGTTGTGCTGAACTCCAACTGAAACGCCTGCAGCTCGATGTTCCATTCCGCGACTCTCCCAGCGGAGTTGGGGATCCTGAGTACCCTTTCCAATGGGTAGGCCGAGATGACCTTGATGGGGTGACCTTGAAAGTAGTGCCATAGCTTGCGTGAGGCCACCAAGAGCGCGAGTAAGAGCTTTTGAGGCATGGGGTACTGTGCCCTTACATCCCGCAACATCGTGCTGACGAAGTACACCGGATGCTCGACAAGGATGGGTGCGCTGGCGTGGCCTGCGTCTTCCGGAGGTTGAGGCGCTTCCTGAGATAATGGAGCCCTAGCGCCTGGTCGCTTGGTGGGGCCTCTTCAGCCCTGGGGGCGTCTTCCCGCCGAGCTTGGTCCCCTGCTGCCGCTGTTGTGGTCTCGCGAGGATTTCCCTGTCTTGTGTTGCCCTGGCTGAGGCCGTGGCTAGGCGGGATGCGGCCTTAGCTTGGCGCTCCTCCTGAACTGCCACCAGGGCTGCGCTGGCGGAGTAGGGAGTGGGGGAAGGTAGAGCACTAGGGGCTTGCACGGCGCCACCATCACGGGAGGGCTGGTCAGGTATTTCTTGAGGTCTTGAAACGCTTGGTCGGCCTCCTGTGTCCACTCAAATGGACCCTTTTTCTTCATGAGCTTGAAGAATGGTAGGTCGCGCTCCCCCAGCTTGGAGATGAAGCACCCTAACGCAGTCACGCAACCAGCAAGCTTCTGCATTTCTCTGAGGGTCTACAGCGGACTCATGTCTTCGATCGCCTTGACCTTCTCCGGGTTGGCCTCGATCCCCCTGTGGGACACGAGAAAGCCCGGCAGCTTGCCGGAAGGGACACCAAACACGCACTTCTCTGGGTTGAGTCGCAGGTCTACCTGGCGAAGGCTCGTGAAGGTCTCCTCCAAGTCCTGGATCAAGGTCCCTACCTCTCGAGATTTCACCACAATGTCGTCGACGTAAGCCTCGGCGTTTTTCCCGAGCTGACGGCCCAAGGCAATGTGCATCAGCTATTGGAAGGTCGCGCCCGCGTTGTGCAACCCAAATGGCATGCAAGTGTAGCAGTATACCCCACATGGGGTCAGGAAGGCTGTCTTCTCTACGTCTTCCACAGCCATCTTGATCTGGTGATAACCCAAAAACACATCCAGGAAACACAGCAGGTCTCACTCGGTGGTGGAGTCGACGATCTAGTCGATGCGGGGAAGCGGGAACGGATCTTGGCGGCAGGCCTTGTTGAGGTTGGTGAAGTCGACGTACATGCGCTCCTTTCCCCCCTTTTTTGGCACGACAATAGGGTTCACCAGCAATTCAGGGTAGCGGACCTCGCGAATAACGCCCGCTGCCTCCAGCTTGCGGGTTTCTTGGACGATGAAGGCCTGCTTCTCCGTGGACTGCCACCTCACTTTCTGCTTCACAGGGCATACATTGGGGCACACATTCAGATGATGCTCAATCACCTCCCTTGGGACCCCTGCTAGCTGCTTGGGTTCCCATGCGAACTCCTCCTTGTTCGAGCGCAAGAATTTCACCAGCGCCCTCTCTTGGTCGGGGTCAAGGTCGGTACCTATGGTGAAGGTGGCTCTCGAGGACCCGTCTTCCTCAACTGGCACCTGCTTGGTATCTGCCTTATCCTGAGTGAACACCTACTTCTTTTTGGTTGGCGCGGCTTCCTTGGCCTTGGAGGCGTCCGCACCGGCGGGCTGCACCGCCGCGCCGGCCTTGAGGGCAAGCTTGAGCACCATAAGAGGCTCCTTGGTATCTCCAGCCACTACTAGGGAAAAGCCTATACACAGAATCTTATCTGCAGCGCGCTTCAAAATACCACGCTACTGCTACTTAGCAGCAGCGTGTGCTCGAGCAGCGCTCTTGACTTGGAAGTAGCGAGAGCGCGTTTGAGGAATAAGCGCTCTGCTATAGTTGCCATGACCTTGGCCCTCCGCTAGCTATAGCGATGGCGCGTAATCAGAGAGCGCTCTTCACTACCTCGTTAGCTGTGGCGCTTTTTGCCAAAGCGCTACAACTATCCCTACCTTACCCCGCCGGCCGCCCGCCTGATTCCTCCTCTGCTTCCTCCCCAATTCCCGACCCGCCTCGCCACCGCCGTCTCCCCGATCGACCCGCCTGCCCGCCGTCTCCACCGACCCGCCTCGCCCGCCTCGGTGCCGCCGTCTCCCCGACCCGCCTGCGCCGCCCGTCTCCCCGACCCCACCTCGCCGCCTCCCCCGACCCGCCTGCCCGTCTCCCCGACCCGCCTCCCGCCGTCTCCCCGACCCGGCCGCCTCCGCCGTCTCCCCCTACCCGCCGCCTCGCCCGCGCCTCGGTGCCGCCGTCTCCCCGACCCCATCTCTCTCCCGCCCTCTGTAAGCACTCTCCCCTTCGATCCCTCTTCTGCTTAGTATGAACCCTAGGTATTTAGTGCTAGTTAGTATGAACCCTAGCCTATTTTTAGTGCTAGTTAGTTAATTACTTAGATGGTAATTAGGGCAGTAGTTCTTAGGTACTAATTAGTTAGTAAGAATTAGGTACTAATTAGGTACTAGAATATTATTATTTATAGTATTATTTTTAGTAAGAACTAGTTGAATTAATAGAACTAGTTAGTAAGAACTTGTTTCTATTTTTTAGTTAAAAGCAATTTTTCCCGCCTCGACGTGGACGATGCCTATCCCGCATCCTCGTCGTCGAGTCGGCGGAGGACGACACCTGCTTGACCAGATCGGCCATGTTGGGACCTGGCTCCGCCGGTGGTACTTGGGGCGCTACCTACCGGGGCGCAGGTTGGTGAGCCAGACTGTCGTTGACCGAACCTTGCTTGGTGGCGGTCGCGTGGGCGATGGCGATCCAGAGGCTCGAGGACTCCGCGGAGGTGGTGCGTCACCGTGTCGATGAGGAGGATCGCCCGTCGTCGCTACTTGTTTGCGTTGGAGCACGAGCCGTTCTCCAATACTGGCAGGTTCTCTGGGGATCTCACCGGAGCTATGATCCGTGATGGTGCCTTCTCTGTGGGTGTCCACCGCCGCCCGATACCCATCGTGTGCTAGAGTTTTAGTTGTATTAGTGATGTTATATGTATGACACTATTCGTGATGTATTAGTGACAATATTTTGAAATGCATGAGATGATCTACTTTTGCTTATTGAATGCATGCTAATTTGAGTCCTATAAGATATTTTGAAATGTATATCTTGTGTTGCTCAATATCCAAGTGGCGGTCATGTTTGCAGGTTACACCTCCGAGTGGCCTATGTTTTGCGGAGTGTTGATTCATTTCCGTTCCGCAAATTTCAGGCGCTCGATATGTCCTATTTTAGCAAAGGTCATGCGGATTTTTCCGTGAATTTTGGCATGACTTGTGCTAGAATATATATGTAGGAAATATCGAGTGCCCCGGATTTGTGTGTTCAATATCTTGGTAGTTGTCTTGATCGATTTTCAATTAATGTTTTAACTATGAACATAGGAAATGTCGACGACGAGAAGGATTTCGGTATTTGCAAATATCTGCGAAGACGAGCCTTGCCTTGTCGCGACGGAATCTTCCTAGATGATGATAGGCGCTTGACATCAAGCTGGGCGTGAACTTGAAGTGGATCTGATGAAGTCCAACGACAAGTCTTTTTTCGTAATTACGCATGACATCTGCTTTCATTTGCTTCAACTTATTTTTTTACTATTCTACTAGCGTATCCCCGCCATGCAAGAGTTTTTGTATTGGATAAGATAGGTTTCAGTCATAGTATGGAGGAAAAGAAAGTTTACTTGAAGACCGAGCATGGTTATATTTTCCATGCGAAGTTATACAATTCAGACGACTACACCTATTTTGGATGCAAAACATGGCGAGCACTATGCAAGACTTATGCATTTGAGCCTGGTATGGTTATCACCTTTGATATTCGTCCGGAAGATGATATTGAAGGTAT
The DNA here is from genome assembly GCA_021437245.1 of Aegilops speltoides. Classification (NCBI taxonomy): domain Eukaryota; kingdom Viridiplantae; phylum Streptophyta; class Magnoliopsida; order Poales; family Poaceae; genus Aegilops; species Aegilops speltoides. The sequence continues at coordinate 58,517,111 of CM038143.1, read as the reverse complement.
CTGAACATCTGGGTCAATGTGCAAATGCCTCCAGTTATACCATTATGTAAGTTTCTCAACCATATTTATGTCTTTGATATTGTTTATTCAAAATTAATTGACAACTAATTTGTATTGTCAGCTTATTTCCGTGCAAGCAAACATGTCCAGCGCTTGGTAGACGGGACCGTTATCTTGTCACAGGGCTGAACTCAAGCTGCGAGGAGCTCGGTCATTATGTTTCATGGCTTGAGGATCTTGATCTTGTCAAGACAAATTTTCTTCGTGCATTTAGAAATCTTAGTCTTGAAAATGTGCGACCCATAGTGTTCATCTTGAACTACGGTCACATCCATTTAGGAAGGATGGTAAGATTTTTACTTTTTATCCTCATTGCATCTTTTCCATACATTATTTTTGAAGCTAAACTTCATTGCTAAGTATGTTACCATACGATGTTCTTCAACAGGACTCTGATGAATGTTGTGCCTTATGGGATCGAGACTAAAGGTGTCATGAGTATTGTCAACTTACGGCCAAGATATCCTACAGCTTACTTTAGTGCATTCAAGATTAGCGACGGATGCTTAATAGTGCAAGACTGGACCAAATATGTGTTGGGGAGCGCAGAAAGTACTAGGGAGCAGCGACGAGAGACGCCTTCCACGATTAGGAGACAGGTTCATCTGCATGCTTCAACTTGATCAAGGAGGAGAGCTATACATGTTTTATGTTCTTTTACCTAAGAGAGAGCAGCAGGAGTGAGTAGCAGGAGTGAGTAGCTGGCTAGAACTGAGTTTCGAGGATGATGATGTGCTACACTATTACTATGATGATAAAATAGCTAGTGTTAGTGGTAATGACTATGATGTTTATTATTAGCTAGTGTTAGTGGTGATTAAATAAATAATGTTGATGGTAATGACCATGATGATGATTACATATCTTGTGCTGGCGGATTAGGTTCAAGTGGAGGCAACATGTGGTGCACATCGAAAGTACTACTAATCCAAATTAGATCAAGTTTGGATTAGTAGTATACTTTTGACATGCACCACATATTGCCTCCACTTGAACCTAATCCACCTTCATTTAATACACTGTTATGGACATAATGATGTAAACCTCATAACATCTGGTATTGTACCAATATTTGTATGATGGCGCATAAATACACTAAAAATAAAAAAAAATAAAAAACATACTAGTAGCGATGGGGGGAAACACGCTGCAAGTAGGTAACTTAGCGATGAAGCGCCACCAAACAAGCGCTGCAGCTATTTGTACTAGCGATGGCGCGTGATGGCACGCAGCGTTCTTGCTAAGCATTAGCTATAGCGCCTTATTAGTAGCGCGGCCTACCGCGCTACTAGTAGGCACAAAACACGCGCTACTGCTAGGGTTTTCCCTAGTAGTGAGCTATGGTGAGCACACCGTCGCTCCCGGGCATCTTGATGAGGTTGTAGGACGGATGGGTTACTGCCATGAACTAAGCCAGGGCAGGGTATCCGAGGATGGCGTGTTGTACGGGAGGCCGATGCGAGCAATGTCAAAGTCGATCAGCTCCGTGCGGTAGTTGTCACAGGTGCCGAAAGTCACGGGAAGGCGGATCTGCCCCAGGGAACTGGAGGAACCGCCTCCGACGCCTGAGAAGGGCTTGATGGGCCAGAGCCGTTCCAGCGGGACGTGGAGGAGGCTGAAGGCCTCCACTGAGAGCACGTTGAGGCCGGCACCGCCGTCGATGAGGGTTCTGGTGACAGCCACTTGGTAGATGGTGGGCATGCAGAACACCTGAGCAGGCGGCGGTGATGGGGTGATCTTCCGCGTTGAAGGTCAGGTCGGCCTTGGGCGCCACCCAACCCGAGGGAGCTCCTTGCCGCGGGAGGGCGGTGCTGATCCATCGAAAGAACGGCTTGGCGTGACGGTCTGAGGGTGGCGCCTGCGAGCCGCCCAGGAGAGCTGTGATGACCGGGGGCGCCGGTGCCGCATGGTAGGCGAGGAAGAGGTCGCGCAGCCCCTCCCAATAGGCCACGGAAGATGCCGGCAAGTTGAGCAACCATGCGCGTGGGACGCCAGTAAGGGCCATGGGAAGCTAGTTGGCCATGACCCTGTAGTCGCCCCCGGCCTTGAGGACGGCCTCCTCGTACGCCAGCAGAAAAACCACCGGGTCCGTCATGCCGTCGTAGCGCGGCGGCATCTCTGGCTTGAACTTGTGTGGCCACTGCACCTGCCATAAGACGGGGGCCAAGGCTCGGAGCCCCCTGGCCCCAGCGCTGGCGCCGGTCGCTGGAGCTGGAAGCGCGGTGTCGGCCATGAGGGCGTAGCACGGTGTTGGTGGAATGCGTGTCCATGGAAGGAAGAGCTCCGGCGCACCCTACCTGGCGCGCCAAATGTCGGGTTTCGGGTTTTGGCAAAACCCTTGAGGTTCGAACACTGGGGTGTGCACGAAAATTTCCCCCTACCGAATCTCGCTCTCAGCCTCACCGCGATCCCTAAGCTTACCTCGATGAACTCACACCACAAGAGATACAAGATTTATACAGGATTGGGCCACTGTTGTGGTATAATACCCTACTCCCGTGTGGTGGTGGTGGATTGCCTCTTGAGCTGATGAAGAATAGTACAAGGGAAGAACAGCCTCCGGAGGAGAGGTGTTCTTGAGCTGGTAAGGTGTTCTACTTGTTTTGGTTTTCGGTCCCTCTCTACTGTGGTGACTAGCCCTATTTATAGAGGCCCTGGTCCTCTTCCCAAATATTGAGCGGGAAGGGATCCAACAACGGCCAATTTGAAAGGGGACAACTAGTACAGGCTATCCTGACAAAAGGTGTTCTTCGCCTGTCAAAGGCGCTGGTGATGACACCGTCTTGGGCTCCACGATGACCTGCGTCCCGCCGTCCTGCTAGTCTTGGTATTGTTGCACCGATATGGAAACCTTTGCCTGATGCCTCGGTACTCCGCGCCTGCGCTTGCCCCCTTAGCACCAAAGGGGAAACGAGGACACTGCACGGGCTGGCGCCCGCCTAGCCTTTGTCATCATGGCTTGCGTCATGGGAACCTCGCGAGGTACCCTTTGCCTTGATCTCTCCGCCTACTCGCGAGCCTGCCTGGTGAGGCCGCTCCTGAGGAGGCCTTGTGTCGTCCGCTCCGCGAGGCTTGGCCCCTCGCGAGGGTCTTGAGTGTTGGTTGATGAAGACGGGCCATACTGGGCCACTAGTGGAGCCACGCAGCAGGCCGCAGGAAGGCAAGTCTGGGAACCCCCGTTCGCAGAACACCGACAGCTGCGTTGGTGGGAAGCAACGGAGAACGACGGGGAGGCCCGCCGACAGGAGCCATCTGGGTGACGCGAGCGGCGAGAGCGGCCCGGCGCTCAGCGCGAGCTCGGCGGGCGTCAGACATGGATGCGACGAAGTGATGGGATGCGGATCAGCAGAAGGAAGACTTTGGCGCACCCCTACCTGGCATGCCAAATGTCGGACTTAGGTTTCCGACAAAACCCTTGAGGTTCGAAAACTTGGTTGAAGATTCCCCCCTACCAAATCTTGCCCTCAGCCTCGCCGCAATCTCTAAGCTTAGCTCGATGAACTCACAACACAAGAGACATGAGTTTTATATAGGTTCAGGCCACTGTTATGGTGTAATACCCTACTCCTGTGTGGTGGTGGTGGATTGCCTCTTGGGCTGATGATGAACATTACAAGGAAAGAACAACCTCCTGAGGAGAGGTGTTCTTGTGCTTGGTGGGTTGCTCGGCGAGGAATCGATCCATCTTCCTTCTGTTCGTCCCCCCTGATACGTCTCCAACGTATCTATAATTTTTGATTGTTCCATGCTATTATTTTACCCCTTTTAGATGTTTATGGGCTTTATTTTATACATTTATATCATTTTTTGGACTAACCTACTAACCGGAGGCCCAGCCCATATTGCTGTTTTTTTGCCTATTTAAATATTTCGAAGAAAAGGAATATCAAACGGAGTCCAAATGGAATGAAACCTTTGGGAGCGTGATTTTTGGAACAAATCTGATCCGGAGAGCTTGGAGTGCAAGTCAAGAAGCTCCCTAGGTCCCCACGAGATAGGGGTCGCTACCCTGTTGGTAGCGCCCTGCCTTGTGGGCCCTCGGCGACCACCGACGTACTTCTTCTTCCTATATATACCTACGTACCCCGAAAACATCCAAGAGCACCACGAAACACAATTTCCACCACCGTAACCTTCTGTATCAGTGAGATCTCTTCTTGGAGCCTTTGCCAGCACTCTGCCGGAGGGGGAAAAACCCCGGAGGGCTTCTACATCAACATCATTGCCCCTCCGATGAGTTGTGAGTAGTTTACCACAGACCTACTGGTCCATAGTTATTAGCTAGATGGCCTCTTCTCTCTTTTTCGATCTCAATACAATGTTCTCCCCCTCTCTTGTGGAGATCTATTTGATGTAAACTCTTTTTGTAGTGTGTTTGTCGAGATCCGATGAATTCTGGGTTTATGATCAAGTTTATATATGAACAATATTTGAATCTTCTCTGAATTCTTTTATGTATGATTGAGTTATCTTTGCAAGTCTCTTCGAATTATCAGTTTGGTTTGGCCTACTAGATTGATCTTTATTGCAAGTGCTTAGCTTTGGGTTCAATCTTGCGGTGTTCTTACCCAGTGACAGAAAGGGTTGCAAGACACGTATTGTATTGTTGCCATCGAGGATAACAAGATGGGGTTTATATCATATTGCATGTGTTTATCCCTCTACATCAAGTCATCTTTCTTAATGTGTTACTCTGTTCTTATGAACTTAATACTCTACATGCAGGCATGAGTCGGTCGATGTGTGCAGTAATAGTAGTAGATGCAGGCAGGAGTCGGTCTACTTGTTATGGACGTGATGCCTATATACATGATCATGCCTAGATAATCTCATAACTATGCGCTTTTCTATCAATTGCTTGACAATAATTTGTTCACCCACCGTAATGCTTATGCTATCTTGAGAGAAGCCTCTAGTGAAACCTATGGCCCTGGGTCTATCTCTTATCATATTTGCTTTCAATCTATCTTTATTTGCATCTTTACTTTTTGCACCTATCTTATAAAATACCAAAAATATATTTATCTTATCATACTATATTTATTAGATCTCACTTTCACAAGTGGTCGTGAAGGGATTGACAACCCCTTTATTGCGTTGGTTGCGAGTTCTCAGTTTGTTTGTGTAGGTGCGTGGGACTTTTGAGGAGCCTCCTACTGGATTGATACATTGGTTCTCAAAACTGAGGGAAATACTTACGCTACACTTTGCTGCATCACCTTCTCCTCTTCAAGGAAAACCAACGCAAGCTCAAGACGTAGCAAGAAGGATTTCTGGCACTGTTGCCGTGGAGGTCTTTGCTCAAGTCAAGACATACCAAGTACCCATCATAAACCCATCTCCCTTGCATTTACATTATTTGCCATTTGCCTCTCGTTTTCCTCTCCCCCACTTCACCCTTGCCGTTTTATTCGCCCTCTCTTTCCCAATCTCCTCCTTTCTTTTTCGCTTGCCTTCTTTTGTGTGCTTGTTTGCTTGTTTGACCTTATGGCTGCACCTAAGGGTCCTGACCACCTTCTCAGAAGGATGGATGAGATTGACTCAAATATTATAAGCATTATGAATTTGCAATTTGAGCATAATATTTTCTTTTAGAAAAGAGCTTAAGGAACAAAAAAGTTTTGGGGGTTTATGAACAGAGAGCTTGATGATATGAATAAAGAATTCTATGGTGTTAAAGCTCAAATTACCCGGCTTGAAAATGCTATAGCCAAAATTTCTGACAAGCAAGCCACCTTAGTGTAAGGGCATATTTATCCCCAAGTGGTTTTGGTGATTGATGACAATGCTTTTGCGGACTAATCATGTGTGTCAAGTTTCTTTCAGAGATTCATCCATTGGCCCGAGACGATTTTCTCCCCTCGGTGTTTTATTCAAGACGGTGTAGCTCCTTCGTTTCGTTGTTGGTGGACTAGTTTCGTAGGAGTCACCGTACTATTAAGAGGGGATCCGCTTTGGTAAGACTTGGGTGGAATCGACACGTACACATCCCAAGCACAACCGTCGTCTTCCTTTCACATCTCTGGAGCTACAAACTTCTCTTCCGTACCTACTTCGTCATGTGCCAGCAGTAGTACTGCGGTCTACAGCGGTAGTACCGCCGAAGCCCTCCAGCGGTAGTACCGCTCCACGAAGCGGTAGTACCGCTCCGCAGGGCGGTAGTACCGCTCGCGGGCTTCGGCCGTAGTACCGCAATTGTTCCGCGCTACTACCGCCTCGATTCGAGACTGGTGTTTTCTCGTGTCGGGTTTTGCGGCACTACAAGTGGTAGTAGAAGCGGTAGTACCGCTCCAAGCGGTAGTACCGCTCCTACTCCTGCGGTAGTACCGCTCTAGGGCCAGTGGCCTGTCTTCCTCGCCAGTGCGGTAGTACCGCTGGGTAGGGAGCGGTAGTACCACTCTCAGTGGTAGTACCGCCCTGCCCTAGCGGTAGTACCGCTCTGTGCGGGGCTGCACAGTGGGGTAACGGTTGGATTTGTTCCCCCACTATATAAAGGTGTCTTCTTCCTCCAAGTTGACCTACCTCTTTCCCCCAAAGCTCCATTGTTTCTCAAAGCTCCATTTTCGCCCGATCTCTCTCCCTAGCCAATCAAACTTGTTGATTTGCTTGGGATTTGTTGAGAAGGCCCAGATCTACACTTCCACCAAGAGAAATTTGATTCCCCCCACTTATCCCTTGCGGATCTTGTTACTCTTGGGTGTTGAGCACCCTAGATGGTTGAGGTCACCTCGAAGCCATACTCCATTGTGGTGAAGCTTCGTGGTGTTGTTGTTGTCGGGAGCCTCCGATTGTTGTGGAGATTGCCCCAACCTTGTTTGTAAAGGTTTGGTCGCCGCCTTCAAGGGCACCAATAGTGGAATCACGGCATCTCGCATTGTGTGAGGGCGTGAGGAGAATACGGTGGCCCTAGTGGCTTCTTGAGGAGCATTGTGCCTCCACACCGCTCTAACGGAGACGTACTTCCCCTTAAAAGGAAGGAACTCCGGTAACACATCCTCGTCTCCACCGGCTCCACTCTTGGTTATTTCGTGCCTTTACTTTTGCAAGCCTACTTGTTTTACATCCTTTGCTTACTTGTGTGCTAGTTGTCATTGCATCATATAGGTTGCTCACTTAGTTGCACATCTAGACAACTTATTTTGTTGCAAAGTTTAATTTGGTAAAGATAAGCTTAAAAATTGTTAGTTGCCTATTCACCCCCCCTCTAGTCAACCATATCGATCCTTTCAATTGGTATCAGAGCCTCGTCTCTTTTTAAGGACTTTACCGTCCGAAGAGTATTGTTGATGCTGTAGATGAGGTGGGAGAGCACTCCGGTGCGAATCCGATATCATCTACGGGAGATGGGGGTAACTCGATCTCACGTGAGGAATTCAATGTAGCCTTGGAAACATTGAAAACCTCCATGACGACCGAGGTCAAGGACATGTTTAATGATTTCCTAGAAGGACTTAAACAATCTACCTCGCCGATGAAAGTGGGTGATCCCACCAACAAGGTGACGGATGCTACCCCGACAAGGGGGAAGCTAACATTGAAAAGAGTCCTTCTATTAGTGGTAGAAATGGTACCGGCATCTTTGCCCATGTGGAACCCCGGTTTATGGAGGCCAATCCCTCCACTCATTTGAATCATGCGGTCCTCCACCTAAATATGAGAAACATGAAGATTTTGATTCTTGGATCTATCGCTTTAAGCGACATTTGAAACATGTGAACACTAACCTTTGGAGAATCATTGAAGAAGGTTTCTATCCTCATGACCCAAGCAACTTCACCCCTCGAGAAGCCGTGGACAATCAATTCAATGAGAGTGCTCTCTTCATCATCCAAGATGCAATCCTTCCCGAAGATCTCCCTCATCTTCGACCCCATGTCATGGCTAAAGATGCATGGAAATGTGTCGAGGGTCTCTATCGAGGAAGTGCTAGCATCCAACACTCCAACTATGAAGTGGTGCAAGATGAAACCGATGAGTTTGCAATGAAAGAAGATGAAGAACCTCGTGAGCTCTTTCGAAGAGTGACCAAACTCGCGGTCGCACTCCGCGATCATGGAAGCAAGGACACGGATGACAATTGGATCAAGCGAAAGTTCCTCAAGGCCATGATGCCTTACAACAAGGCCATGTCCTCCGTCATTCGTCAACGACCGGACTTCCACTCCATGACCTCAAGTGAAGTGTTGGATGAGTTCGTTGCAATGAGCATCTTGGACAAGACCGCCGACAATGCGGTGCTCCGTTCTCAAAGGGCAAGGAAGCCCAACCTTGCTTTGAAGGCCAAGGTCATTATGGAAGAAGAGGAAGAAGTGGAAGATGAGGAAAGCAACCCTGAAGACACCAAATTTGATTACCATGAGCACATGGCCCTTGCTTCAAGACAATTTTGGAGCAAGAAGAGTTCAAGACCCAACTTCAACAAGAACAACTCAAGTGGCGTCAAGGGCAAGCAACGAGTTAGAACTTGCTTCAACTGTGGCAATGTGAGCCATTTCATTGCGGATTGTCCTTACGAGAAGCGGGAAGACAATGGTGGCAAGTTCATCAGAAAAGACAAAGCCAATTCTCTCCCGAACAAGAACAACTTTGCCAAGAAGACTCCCACTCGTGGGTTGGTGTTTCAAGAAGAATACCAAGAGGATGACGATGATGATGAAAATGAAGAAGCTATGGCCATGGCATCCGTTGCCATTGCTACTCCTTCCCGGGTGTCTCTCTTTGATTCACTCAACGAAAACATCACCGCCAAATGCCTCATGGCTAAAGCTACAAACAAGGTAACCCCCAACATCACAACCACCATCATTACTAATCCCTCCTTGGAGGATTGCATTGATGAACATGTTGAGTCTAATGAGGAAGTGAATGAATTTGAGTCTTTCATGAACAAGCTCAAGGGTAAGTCCAAGAAGCACTTTGTTGCTCTCTTGGAACAACTTGGTGAGGCCAATGACATGATCGAGGCTCACGAAGATACATCTCCAAGATGGAAGGTCATAGTCGTGACTATGCCGATGAAATATCGGATCTCTCTAATGCTCTTGAGGAAGAGCGTGTGCATCGTTTGACTCTTGAGGAGTCACACAATGATGACCATGCTAAGTTAAGGAAAGATCTTGGTCATGCTCTTGTCATGTCTCGTGTGCTAACCTCCGAGAAGGCTAAACTTGGGGTTGATCATGCTAGACTCAAAGAGGAGTTTGAGATACTTGACAAGGCCCACAAAGTCTTGAAGGGTACTCATGCTAACCTCAAAGAGTCTCATGCTCAACTCCAAGTCAAGCTAATCAAGGAAAAGGCCACCTTTCCTCATATGGTATTAATTGATAATGCATGTGCTACTAACCCGTGTTGTGAGCATGTGCATCTTGTGGAGGAGAATGCCAAGTTGAAGGATCAACTTGAGAAAGGCCTTGTGACCTGCATTCAAGGTGAGAAGAACCTCAACGACCTTTTGAGCAATCAAAAGGAAGTTGTGGCCAAAGAAGGGATTGGGTTTGCCCCCAAGACCAAGAGCAAGAAGAAGAACAACAAGACCAAACGTCCTCCCCCTCTCAAACAAACGTTTGTGAAAGAGGGAGAGGGTGCTTTTAAGGAGAAGAAGGAAAAAGTGAAGGGAGTTGATGTCCAAAAGGGCAAAAGCGTTTCCTCAAACAAAGCCGGCGACTTTAACCCGTCATATGTGTTGTGCCGTGCTAGTGATGGACATGTCTTTGCTAAATTTGTTGGTTCTTCTTATGAGTACATTGAATGGTCCATTTGGGTTCCCAAGACCCTTGTTACTAACATCAAAGGACCCATTACTAAATGGGTACCTAAAACCAAGCATTGATCTCTTGTAGGTGTTTGCTTTCGGTGGGGGATCATGGTTGCTCGATAGTGGAGCAACAAATCATATGACCGGGAGCAAGGACTTGGTGGTGGACGTGCAAGAGATTCCATCTATGCCCACCAATGTCGAGTGGGGTGATGCATCACATTCTAAGGTATTGGGTCTCGTCAAGGTTGTCATTTCTCATGATCTAACGATCGAGAAAGTCATGCTTGTTGAGTCCCTTGCATTCAATTTGCTCTCCGTTCGTCAACTTGCACTCATGGGTTTTGCTACGTTCTTTGACATTGATACCGTGGCCCTCTTGTGGAGCAAGACTCTTACAGTAGCCTTTGTTGGGCATGTCGAGAACGGTCGCTATGTGATTAACTTTTCGGAGCAACCCACTAAGACCGCGACATGCCTAATGGCTAAAGTTGACGTGGGATGGCTTTGGCATCGCCGTTTGGCCCACGTCAATATGAGATCTTTGCAAAGTCTTCTCAAGGGGGACCATGTCCGTGGACTAACAAATGTTAGTTTTGCCAAAGATCGTGCTTGCAGTGCTTGTATCGAAGGAAAGCTTCATGAAAAGGCTCACCCTCCATCTACTATCATCTACTCGAAAAGACCCTTGGAGCTCCTTCACATGGATCTCTTTGGGCCTCCATCTTTTGATAGTCTTGGAGGAAGAAAGTATTGCTTGGTGATTGTGGATGACTATTCAAGATACACTTGGGTATATTTCCTCAAGAGGAAGAGTGAGACTCAACAAACCGTCATTGACTTTGCAAATGAAGCTCAACGTCAACATGATGCAAAGATCTTGACAATAAGAAGTGACAACGGCACCGAGTTCAAGAACTACACCTTGGATGAGTTTCTCAGTGATGAGGGAATCAAGCATCAATATGCTGCACCTTATACCCCTCAACAAAATGGTGTAGCGGAGAGGAAGAACCGGACGTTGATGGATGCGGCAAGGACCATGATGGCGGAGTTCAAGTCTCCATACAACTTTTGGGCCGAAGCCATCAACACCGCATGTCATGCATCCAATCGGCTCTATCTCCGCAAAGGCTTGAACAAGACTCCTTATGAGATACTCACCAGCAACAAGCCCAACCTCAAGTACTTCCGGGTGTTCGGTTGTAAGTGTTTCATTCTCAAGAAAGTTGTTCGTTTGTCTAAATTTGAGGCTAGAGCTCATGAGGGCATATTTGTTGGTTATGCTACAAACTCTCATGCTTACCGTGTCCTCAACAAGTCCACTGGACTCATTGAGGAGACGTGTAACGTGGAGTTTGACGAAAATAACGGCTCCCAAGTGGAGCAAAGTGGTACTTGTGATGTAGGTGATGAAATTCCTCCCCAAGCCATAAGAAGAATGGGTATTGGTCAAATTCTACCCATTGAGGAACCCCTTGTGGCCGAAGGAGAAGGACAATGCTCTACTCAAGTAGAGCCATCACATCATCAAGACCCACACGCTTCCGAAGAACAAAGTGAAGGCCCTCAACCTCGTGAACAAGACCAAGGGTAAGATCAACCTCAAGATGTTGGTGAACCTCTAAATGATGCCCAAGGTCAAGTTCTCCCCCTCGAGCAAGTTCAAGATCAAGAGCAAGCTCAAGATCAAGAACAAGCTCAAGACGGCGCTCAAGATGATGAAGCCAACCCTCCTCCTTTCACCTCCGAGGAGGAATTAGAGCGTCGTGCCGCAAAGATTGCTTCCAAGCTCACCACCCAAGGCCATCTCATGGAAAATGTGGTTGGAAGCCTAAGAAAGGGGGTAAGCACTCGTAGACAATTAGCAAACTATTGTGAACATCACGCGTTTGTCTCTTGTGTTGAACCCCAAAAGGTCTATGAGGCGCTCGAAGACTCGGATTGGCTCAATGCCATGCTTGAAGAACTCAACAACTTCGAGTACAACAAAGTATGGAGATTGGTGCCAAGGCCATCGGGGAACCACAAAATCATTGGAACCAAGTGGATCTTCAAGAACAAGCAAGATGCTCATGGGAACATCGTTCGCAACAAGGCAAGATTGGTAGCACAAGGCTACTCCCAAGTCGAGGGTATCGACTACAGTGAAACCTTTGCTCCCGTTGCTCGTCTCGAATCCATACGTTTGTTGATTGCCTATGCTTCCCATCACAACTTTAAGTTGCAACAAATGGATGTGAAAAGTGCTTTTCTTAATGGTCCTATTAATGAGTTGGTCTATGTCAAGCAACCCCCCGTGTTCGAGGACCCCTACTTCCCGGATCATGTGTATCAACTCGATAAGGCACTCTATGGCCTTAAACAAGCCCACGTCCGTGGTATGACCACCTTACCGAGTTGCTACAAGATCGTGGATTTGAAGTAGGACAAATCGATCCCACTCTTTTTACTAAGAAGGTCAAAGGGGAGTTGTTTATATGCCAACTATATGTTGATGATATTATCTTTGGTTCTCCTAACAAAGCTTTCAATGAGGAATTTGCCGCTCTCATGACCTCCAAGTTTAAGATGTCTTCGCTGGGAGAGTTGAAGTTCTTCCTTGGTTTTGGCATCAAACAAAGAAGAGAAGGAACCTTCATCAACCAAGCCAAATACACTCAAGACATGCTTAAGAGATTCAAGCTAAGTGATGTCAAGCCGGCTACTACTCCAATGCCTACCAAGTGCCAACTTGACATTGATCCCAATGGTAAAGCGGTGGATCAAAAGGTATATCGCTCCATGATTGGCTCCTTGCTTTACCTTTGTGCATCTAGACTGGATATCATGTTGAGTGTTTGGATGTGTGCATGTTTTCAAGCCGCACCAAAGGAAAGTCACTTTGTGGCGGTCAAACAAATCTTTCGATATTTGGCTCATACCCCAAACTTTGGCTTATGGTACCCAAGAGGAGCAAACTTCAAACTTGAAGGTTTACGGATTCCGATTGGGCGGGAGACAAAGTGGATAGGAAGTCCACTTCTGGAGGGTGCCAATTTCTTGGTTGCTCTTTGGTAAGTTGGTCCTCCAAGAAGCAAAGTTGTGTGTCTCTCTCGTCCACCGAAGCGGAGTATGTGGCGGCTGGTAGTTGTTGTGCTCAACTCCTATGGATGAGGCAAACTTTAAAGGAGTACAGTGTCATTTGTGACAAAGTGCCTCTTTGGTGTGATAATGAAAGTGCCATCAAGATTTCTCTCAATCCGGTGCAACACTTCAAGACGAAGCACATTGAGATTCGGTATCACTTCATCCAGGATCACATTAGGCGAGGGGAGATCGAGCTCAAGTATGTCAACACTCATGATAACCTTGCAGATATTTTCACGAAGCCCTTGGATGAAGCAAGATTTTGCGAGTTAAGGCATGAGCTAAATATCATTGATTTGAGCAATGTGACTTGAACCCGTGCACCCCCCACCACACTCAACTTGTTGTCTAGTTTAGGTGTAGGCATGGACATAGGGGGAGTGTTGTTCTCTCAATGAACTCTCCCTCCCCCCATTATGCATAAAACGATCAACTCTTTCACATTAGCCATTTTTGATGGTACTTGTGCTTCAAAGACGAGTTTTGGTCATGGGCCCAAGGATAATTCTTCGCGGTGCCATACCAATTGACTCAAACATAGGTGGCTCCGGCCACCGCCCTCTCTTGAGAGAGGCTAGAGCTCGCTCTTCTTTCGTGTGGTTGTCTTGAAGGAGCGGGTTCCGGATCTTGGTTTGTGTGTGTGTTGCCATGTTGGTCCTTTCTCTTGTCCTTGCTCTTCGTTCCTTCTTGCCTTGCTTTAATTTTAGTCTAGAGGCATTTTTTTGGTTGCTGGCGGTACTACCGCTGCTGGCGAGCGGTACTACCGCTCCAAGCGGTACTACCGCCCTCCAGCGCGGTACTACCGCTGTGAGGCGCGGGCAGGGGTTATATCGGGGGTAGGGGGAGTTTCTTCTCCCCCATACCCATTCGCACGCCCCCTTGTCTGTTCCTCTCTCTCCAACAACCGGCGCCGCGGGAGAGCTCCGGCGGATCTCCCTCTCCGGGGCGTCCCTCTCCATTTCCTTCGGTGGAGATGATCCCCACCTTGTCCTCTTGCCATGGATGCTGGTGTTGCCCCCGTTCCCTCGTTCTTCTTGTCTAGATTTCCAATCTAGCGTTTTAGGGGCAGTAGCAGTTGCATCTCTAGATTTTTGGCCAAATCTAGGCTTGAGTAGGATGGAGAATCCTTCTAGGCAGTTTGGATTGATGTTTGGTTGGAGTATTTTTGAATTTGGTAGGACGGTAGTGCCGGATCTGATCACGGTAGTAGGAAACTGCTGTTTCCCCGTCTCGAGCGGTACTACCGCCCTCTCCAGGACGGTACTACCGCTTGGAGCGGTACTACCGCTCCCTGTGGAGCTGTACTACCGCTCTGGGCAGTACTACCGCTAGCAGGTTGCGGTACTACCGCTCCCTACCAACTTCCACTATACTTCTACCTTTCAGTGATCTTTTTGCTCGTGTTTTGTGGCTTATGCTCGTTCCTTCTGGTTGTTTGCGTGTTCTTATGTGTGGTTCCAGGTGATGAGGTCCCTGAGCATCGGGCTCATCGTGTCAACCCCGGATGTGCCACGTCCAAGCGCTACCGCACCACCGAGCCTGCCGGAGGGTCTTCAAGTGCTCCACCTCCACCTCCACCTCCGCCTCAACTCCAGAAGAAATCTGGGGTCAAGCCAAAGCCAGGGAAAACCGTGCCAAAAATGCAGCCGAAGGAGTTCTGGGCAAGGCGCCGCCGCAACCCGTATGAGGGTGACCAAGATCCCACTTTGGTCAACCGTCTGTTCTGGAACAGGTTCCAGTTTGCTATCTTCTTTGATGTTCTCAAAGCCAAGAAGAATCTCTATGTCAACGTGCACTCCATCGACACCGACCATATGGAGCAAGATCCTGACTACTTTGGTGAAGCTCTTCAGATGTGCACTCAGCTGAACATTCTTGGGATCATGAAATTCAACAAGGACTTTGATGCTGATATGGTGGCGCAATTCTATGCCACGGTTCACCTTGGAACTGATGAGGACAGGACACTGACCTGGATGACAAATGGCAAGTTGCTTTCAGTCAAGTGGAAAGCGTTCATGCAGTTAATTGGGGTGCAAGATCTAGGTCTTGAGTCTCCTATCGGCTTTCGCCCTCACTGCCGCCCCAATGCCACTCACAAGCAAGCTCTCTGGCCCTACTGCACTCTGAGGATCAACCATGAGACAAAGAAGGAAACCTATGAGCTGCCTGCCTATCTGGATATCCTTCACCGCATCTTCAGAAAGACTCTTTTCCTCGCGATCGAATTTGGACCAGGTTCACTCTTATCTCGTGGACATGCTTCTTTTACGCCAACGGAGAAGACACAGCCCACCGGAGAGTCCTTGGATATCTCTCACGTTATGTGGTCTGAGCTGTTGTCTGCTATCTCCGAGCGCAAGTGCCCGATTTATGGTCCGTTCATCATGCTGCTCATTGAGAAGGCCAGGGATCATGTCTATCCCAAGGTGCCACTGGAGACTGGAGAGTTGATCTCTCACGATGTCAAGCGTCTGAGGAAGAAGGATAAATGGGGCACTCAGGCCCCTAGGACTGGAGTTCCTTCGTCTACTGCTGCCATGGAGACCGAGGAGGAGCCTGGATCTGATGATGATGAGGATGATGACTACGTGACTTCTGAGGCAGAGCCCTCTTGGGCAAAGAAGCTCAAGTCTAAGATTAAGAAGTTGTTCTGCATGGAGGCTCACGGTCAGTACATGACTCATGTGGCTGAGAAGAAGGCTCGAGGTCGCCACAAGGAGCTCATGCGTCAGTTGGGTGCTTCAGTCAAAAGTGGTCTGAGGACCAGCTAACTGAGGAGGAGGACTGGATTCAGCAGTACTGCCCGTGGACCGATTCTGATGCCGAGCACTTCCAGACTGACGACGGTGGTGCCGATGATCCCGCTGGGCTCTGATGCGTGTGTCCCTCGTTTACTCTCACCTGGAGCCGTAGCAGCACTCCCTCTCCTTTTTGGTGTCTCGATGCCAAAGGGGGAGAGAGTTTAGGGATTTGCGAGTTGTGTCTTTCATCTCTTGTTCGTGTTCGTCTCTTGTTTCGTGTTTTCCTCGCATTTGCTTTGGTTGGTTTGTCTGTGAGACCTAAGTTCGAGTGAGACCTATGTTCGAGTCATATGGTGTGAGACATATGCTACCTTATCTTTCCAGTATCATTATCTATGTCTTTATCTAGCTTATGAGCTGCTTGCTTTTCTTGGTATATCATCTATGCTGCTCTCATATACCTTGCTTAGATTGTTGGTCTCTAAAATGTAGGGGGAGCATTGATCCTAGTATGTGTGCTGTGCAGTCCAAAGCACTTATCTAGATAGCACACATCTAGGGGGAGCCCATCTACATTTTAGGACGGTGGGGTTTGTATGCTTACTCTATATCATGCTTGTGCAAATCCCGTATTGTCATCAATCCACCAAAAAGGGGGAGATTGTAAGGGCATATTTATCCCCAAGTGGTTTTGGTGATTGATGACAATGCTCTTGCGGACTAATCGTGTGCGTTAAGTTTCTTTCAGAGATTCATCCATTGGCACGAGACGATTTTCTCCCCTCGGTGTTTTATTCAAGAAGGTATAGCCCCTTCGTTTCGTTGTTGGTGGACTAGTTTCGTAGGAGTCACCGTACTATTAAGAGGAGATCCGCTTTGGTAAGACTTGGGTGGAATCAACACGTACACATCCCAAGCACACCTGTCGTCTTCCTTTCGCATCTCTGGAGCTACAAACTTCTCTTCTGTACCTGCTTCGTCCTGTGCCAGCGGTAGTACCGCGGTCTACAGCGGTAGTACCGCTGAAGCCCTCCAGCGGTAGTACCGCTCCACGAAGTGGTAGTACCACTCTTAGCGGTAGTACCGCTCCACAGGGCGGTAGTACCGCTCGCGGGCTTCGGCCATAGTACCGCAGCTGTTCCGTGCTACTACCGCCTTGATTCAAGACTGGTGTTTTCTCGTGTCGGGTTTTGCGGCACTACAAGCGGTAGTAGAAGCGGTAGTACCGCTCCAAGCGGTAGTACCGCTCCTACTCCCGCGGTAGTACCGCTCTGGGGCCAGTGGCCTGTCTTCCTCGCCAGCGCGGTAGTACCGCTGGGTAGGGAGCGGTAGTACCGCTCTCAGCGGTAGTACCGCCCTGCCCTAGAGGTAGTGCCGCTTTGTGCGAAGCTGCACAGTGGGGTAACGGTTGGATTTGTTCCCCCACTATATAAAAGTGTCTTCTTCCTCCAAGTTGACCTACCTCTTTCCCCCAAAGCTCCATTGTTGCTCAAAGCTCCATTTTCGCCCGATCTCTCTCCCTAGCCAATCAAACTTGTTGATTTGCTCGGGATTGGTTGAGAAGGCCCAGATCTACACTTCCACCAAGAGAAATTTGATTCCCCCCACTTATCCCTTGCGGATCTTGTTACTCTTGGGTGTTGAGCACCCTAGACGGTTGAGGTCACCTCGAAGCCATACTCCATTGTGGTGAAGCTTCGTGGTGTTGTTGTTGTTGGGAGCCTCCGATTGTTGTGGAGATTGCCCCAACCTTGTTTGTAAAGGTTCGGTCGCCGCCTTCAAGGGCACCAATAGTGGAATCACGACATCTCGCATTGTGTGAGGGCGTGAGGAGAATACGGTGGCCCTAGTGGCTTCTTGGGGAGCATTGTGCCTCCACACCGCTCTAACGGAGACGTACTTCCCCTTAAAAGGAAGGAACTCCGGTAACACATCCTCGTCTCCACCAGCTCCACTGTTGGTTATTTCGTGCCTTTACTTTTGCAAGCCTACTTGTTTTACATCCTTTGCTTACTTGTGTGCTAGTTGTCATCGCATCATATAGGTTGCTCACTTAGTTGCGCATCTAGACAACTTATTTTGTTGCAAAGTTTAATTTGGTAAAGATAAGCTTAAAATTTGTTAGTTGCCTATTGACCCCCCCCTCTAGTCAACCATATTGATCCTTTCACTTAGTCAATAAGATGGCCGCTAAACCAGAAAAATTACATGAAAATAATGATGAGGATCTTAAAGTTATTGATGCATCTCCGATTAGATATATGTTTTGCAATACGAATTTTTATGACTATGGGAGTGATGATGAATCAACTTTCCCTAGAAGGCGTCCCAAAAATTCGGAGTCTTTAGATCTTGATGTTAAATTTGGTAAAAGTGAGATTGGAGAATCCTCAACTTCTAATAATATTGAACCTACTATCTCGGATTTCAAGGAATTTGATTATGATAATTGCTCTTTAAAAGGTTGTATTTCCTTGTTGCAATCCTTTGTTAATTCTCCTCATGCTTATAGTCAAAATAAAGCTTTTACCAAACATATCGTTGATGCCTTGATGCAATCTTATGATGAAAAACTTAATTTGGAAGTTTCTATACCTAGAAAACTTCCTAGAAAACATATCATTAAATCACAGGAACATGCTTTTGCATTGATTGTTTTTGCTGCTGTTCAATAAACAAAATTTCCAGGACTTCCAATTTTGGTTGGATTTTTAGAGTTCCAAAAGTTTGCGTTAGTTACAGATTGCTACCGACTGTTCTGTTTTTGACAGCTTCTGTTTTTCGTGTGTTGTTTGCTTATTTCAATGCATCTATGGCTAGTAATTCAGTCTATGAACCATAAAGAAGTTGGAATACAGTAGGTTTAACACCAAATTAAATAAAGAATGAGTTCATTGCAGTACCTTATGTGGTGGTTTTGTTTTCTTTCACTAACGGAGCTTATAAGATTTCCTGTTGAGTTTTGTGTTGTGAAGTTTTCAAGTTTTGGGTAAAGCTTTTATGGACTATGGAATAAAGGGTGGCAAGAGCCTAAGCTTGGGGATGCCCATGGCACCCCAAGATATTCAAGAATAGACAAAAGCCTATGCTTGGGGATGCCCCGGGAAGGCATCCCCTCTTTCGTCTTCATTCATTGGTAACTTTACTTGGAGCTATATTTTTATTCGCTACATGATATGTGTTTTGCTTGGAGCGTCGTGTATTATTTTAGTCTTTAATTTTTAGTTTAACACAATCATCCTTGCTGTACACACCTTTTGGGAGAAGCCTATTTGATTAGAATTTGCTAGAATACTCTATGTGCTTCACTTATATCTTTTGAGCTTGATAGTTTTTGCTCTAGTGCTTCACTTATATCTTTTAGAACACGGTGGTGTCTTAATTTTGAAGAAATTACTAGTCTCTCATGCTTCACTTATATTATTTTGAGAGTCTTTTAGAACAGCATGGTATTTCCTATGGTCATAAAGTTGGTCCTAGAATGATGAGCATCCAAGTTGGGTATAATAAAAACTATCATAGGAAGTGAATTGGATGCTATGATCAACTTGATACTTGATAATTGTTTTGAGATATGGAGGTAGTGATATTAAAGTCATGCTAGTTGGGTGATTATGAATTCAAAGAATGCTTGTGTTGAAGTTAGCAAATCTTGTAGCATGCATGTATGTTTAAAGTTGTGTAACAAATTTGAAACATGAAGTGTACTTGGCTTGTGCATCCTTATGAGTGGCGGTCGGGGACGAGCGATGGTCTTTTCCTACTGAGGGAGTCCTGGACTAGGGGGTGTCCGGACAGCCGGACTATCATCGTCAGTCGGACTCCAAGACTATGAAGATACAAGATTGAAGACTTCGTCCCGTGTCCGGATGGGACTTTCCTTGGCGTGGAAGGCAAGCTTGGCGATACGGATGTGTAGAACTCCTACCATTGTAACCGACTCTGTGTAACCCTAGCCCTCTCCGGTGTCTATATAAACAGGAGGGTTTTAGTATGTAGGACATAACATAACCATTACAACAATCATACCATAGGCTAGCTTCTAGGGTTTAGCCTCCTTGATCTCGTGGTAGATCCACTCTTGTACTACCCATATCATCAATATCAATCAAGCAGGAGTAGGGTTTTACCTCCATCGAGAGGGCCCGAACCTGGGTAAAAACATCGTGTCCCTTGTCTCCTGTTACCATCCGCCTAGACGCACAGATTCGGGACCCCTACCGAGATCCGCCGGTTTGACACCGACATTGGTGCTTTCATTGAGAGTTCCTCCGTATGCGTCACCGATAGGCTTGATGGCTTATTCAATCAACAACAACGCCATCCGGTGAGACTTTTGTCCCGGACAGATCTTCATATTCGTGGCTTCGCATCAAGGGCAATTCACTTGGCCATCCGGAGCAGATCGAAGCTACGCCACGCCATCGGTCGATTTTGGAAGCCTAAACTTCACGGCGGATATCCGCGGAGACATGATCTTCGATGGATCCGATCCGCGGCCGGCGTGCCGCCTTCGTCACGATGGGCATGATCTAACTCGCCACGGACAAGACCTTGGAGGTCCGCTGCGAATCCGCTCCGACCCATAGTCCGGAGCCGATTATGCAGACGAGGACGGGTGGCTGGACACCGCCTCCGGAGCTGCGACTTCCACGGCGATGGAGCCGAACACTGACCTTGTCCCTTATAAAGCTTGTGACTCCGAGGTGTCGGACTCCCTGCCGGACTCCGAACCTCCTGCGCCCCTGCCAATCGAATCCGATAGGGCGCCGATCATGGAGTTCACCGCTGCGGACATCTTTCAGCATTCACCCTTTGGCGATATCCTAAATTCGCTAAAGCATCTCTCGCTATCCAGAGAGCCCTGGCCGGACTACGGCCAGGATGGTTGGGATACGGACGACGAAGAAATTCAAAGCCCACCCACCACCCACTTTGTAGCCACTGTCGACAATCTAACCGACATGCTAGACTACGACTCCGAAGACAACGACGGTATGGACGACGATGCCGGAGACGATCAAGAACCAGCGCTCACCGAGCACTTGAAGGCCACCCTGACCCATGGTGTATATATGGTGGACACCCCAAAAGGAAGCGATAACGAGGAACAACGGGGCGCGGCAAAGGATAATCCCGCTGACAAACTACCAAAACAGCGACGCAGACGCCGCCCTAAGTCCCGCCTCGACAAAAACAGCACTCCTAATGACCCAGCAATAGAGAAGGGCAAACCAGTGGACGACGAACATGCAACCAAGCAACCGTTCGAACAGGACGAATCGGATAATCAATCCATGCCCGGCGAAACCAACAGTCCAGATGACCTCACGCCGGACACACCACCGGAGCATAAGAACCTTCACAAAAGACTCGTCGCCACTGCAACAAGTCTGAAGAAGGAAAAACGGAAGCTCAAAACACCGGAAGACATACTCAAAATTAGGTGGAGCAAAGTGCTCAAAACCGCAGACAAATACGGCAATGGCCATCAATCAAAGAGCTACCCTAAGCGCAAGCTGCTGCCAGAATTTGACGAGGAAGCCATAGAGCCACCACAGTCGAAAATTAAAGAAGCCGCCTGGCCGGATAGACGACCAAATGACAGGCCAAAAGCGACAAGCGGCGCCGCACACAAGCCAACTCATGATCCTGGGAAAACAGATGGCCCAGCCAGGTCCATTTACGGGCCAAAAAAGAGGGCCCCAGGAAGCAACACAACACGCCAAGTGTTCGAAGACAGCGGCACGCCCAAATACAGAGGCGCCGCACACCCACTATGTTTCACCGATGAGGTGCTGGACCATGAATTTCCAGCAGGGTTCAAACCCATAAACATAGAGGCATACGACGGAACAACAGACCCTGGAGTCTGGATAGAGGATTACATACTACACATACACATGGCTAGAGGAGATGATCTCCACGCCATAAAATACCTACCCCTCAAGCTCAAAGGGCCAGCTCGGCATTGGCTCAAAAGCCTCCCAGAAAACACTATTGGAAGTTGGGAAGAGCTCGAGGATGCATTTAGAGCAAATTTTCAAGGGACTTATGTCCGCCCTCCGGATGCAGACGATCTAAGTCATATAACTCAACAGCCCGGAGAGTCAGCGCGCAAATTTTGGAACAGGTTCCTTACCAAAAAGAACCAAATAGTCGACTGTCCGGACGCTGAAGCCTTAGCAGCTTTTAAACACAATGTCCGAGATGAAGGGCTCGCCAGACACCTCGGCCAAGAGAAGCTGAGGACAATGGCCGCGCTAACAAGCCTCATGACCCGCTTTTGCGCGGGGAAAGACAGCTGGCTAGCAAGACGCAACACCAACGACCCGAGTACATCCGAGATCAGAGATGGAAACGGAAAATCACGGCGCCGAAAGGATCAGCACCGGAATAAAGAAAAAAGCCCAAAGAACACGGCGGTCAACGCCGGATTCAAAAGCTAGCGGCCAAACAACAAAACACTTCCTCTTAAGGACAACAGTGATGAGCTATCCAACTTAAACAAAATTTTGGATCGGATATGTCAAATCCATAGTACCTCCGGAAGGCCTGCAAACCACACCCACCGAGATTGTTGGGTTTTCAAACAGTCCGGCCGACTCAACGCCGAACACAAGGGGCTCGACGCACCAAGCGAGGATGATGATGAACCCCACCAGCAGAGCACCGGAAAACAAAAGACTTTCCCACAAGAAGTCAAAACAGTAAACTCACTTCATGTGATATTACGGAAAAACAATGCGGCACCCGCTAAAATAAGTGCCGCACGGTCCACCCCAGCGGAACCTCGAAGTTGGATGTCAAAACCAATCACTTTCGACCATCTGGATTATTCCAGAAGCATTCGAAACGCAAGATGGACTGCTCTGATATTGGATCCTATAATCGACGGACTACAATTTACACAAGTCCTGATGGACGGCGGCAGCGATTTAAACCTGCTATATCCGAACACAATCCACAAGTTGGGGATAGACCTTACTAAAATTCGACATAGCCGCACTTCCTTTAATGGAGTGACGCCAGGCCCTTACGCCAAGTGCACAGGCTCCTTATTACTAGAAGTTATGTTCGGGTCACCGGACAACTTCCGACGCGAAAAGCTAATCTTTCATGTCGCCCCATTCAAAAGTAGCTATCAAGCACTATTGGGACGTGAAGCTTTTGTCTCTTACACTTAAAATGCCCGGTCCACATGGCATCATTTCATTAAGAGGGTCATTCAAAGACCCCAGACACGGCTAGACGAGTCCGGCATAAATAAGCTAGGGGCTCCCTAGCCGCACACCCCTTCACAAGGGGCTGTGCATATAAGCAACAATGAGCTAATATAGGCTCAGCTTTATTAATTTATTAATATTTCAATTTTTTATGCACTTTTCGCACGATTTATTTTCAAACTAAGTTCCTCTCTTTTTACAGATGAACAACGTGCACACCCGTCGAGGATACGGCACAACGGAGACACAGGCGCAGACGTGCAGTAGGGACCCGTTGCAAGGATTCTCTTCAGATTAAGACCCTGCGTAAACCTTTTTTACTGTCTCTTGTTGCTATAATCCCTTGGTTTCTCATTATAACCAGAGTGGAGACTGACGTTTTGGCATCGGCCCCGTCAGAGGACCTCGCCCGTACCTGGACACTAGGGGCTCAGGGCATTGTTCTGCCCATTATTATAAAGACCGAACACCTTAGGGAGTGTTTGGCATCTCGAGTTAGGCCTTATATGCATCAGCTCTGAATTATGTCTTTGGTCAAATGTCGGGTTTGCCCAGCTCCTGTGTTTTGCTGCCTTACGTTCCGTATCATCGGCTAACGCGGCACCAGGAGAACTACTACGATTGTGCCCCGGTTAATTGGGCGAGCACCTCGAGAGAAAGCCGCCGCTCGACCGTCATGATACGGCGAGAGACTGGTCAACCACTCGATCGACCACCGGAATGTTTAGAATTCCTCCGCTTTGACGAAGGTCCGTTTCCCGGTCAGGCACATACGCGCCCCGAATTCGGAGAGCGCGGTGCCCCCATGGGCTATATCATAGTCCCACCCTCGAACTCCAATGGCTAAGTGAAAGTGATAAAGCATTGTAGTCCGGTTGCCTCGTTTGCTACGGTACCACCTCCTTAACAGGACCGAGACGTCGGATTAAGTGTGAAAATGCGCTATTTTTGCGAACACCCCCGCACCTTGTGCGTGGGGGCTGAAGCCGACGACTGCCATCTTTCAGGTTATACATACGTATACATAAACGGCCGCACAGGAGATATTTCAATACTTGAATGCACAAGTACAAAAAGCGCTTACATCATAAACATTGTTTTATAAAATTGAACGTTCATTTGAACATGACATTTTTTGAGCACTTCAACTCTATTACACGAGCACCATGCAGAACTTCCCCAAAATAGTGCTCGGCGGGCAACCGGCTCTCGTCCGAACCCTGGTCGCAACAGAGGTGGCATCCATCTCCGTCCAATGTGTCTTCACACAGGCGAGTGCCATCCGTGCACCCTCTATGCAGGCCGACCGCTTCATCGCCTTGATATGGGGCACCGCCCCAAGAAATTGCTGCAATAAGCCAAAATAGCTCTTCGGCTTGGGCCTATGTGGCCAGACATGAGTCACGATATCCGTCATGGCAAGTCCGGACAACCTATTCAGCTCAGCCCATTCGGCCAACCGATCGGTCAACGGAAGTGAACGATCCGGACTATGGAATTGAGACCAAAACAGCTCTTCCGTCTTGTGATCCTTCTGACTCCGGAAGTGCACAACGGCATCCGCCGCACTCGCCGCTAAGTCCATATAAGGATCCTCCGGACCCCACAACCGGCAAAGCTGGGCATACTTTGATCCGTAAACTGCGGCGCGATGAGAAAAGGCTTGCCAGCCACAATGTCTCCGGCCTGGCGCAGCTCCTCCTTTATAGCCCGCATTGCAGAGCGGGCATCCTTGGCTTCGGCGGTGGCCTTCCCCAGGTCTTCTCGCTCCGATAGGCGCTCCTTTTCAAGAGCCTCATTGCGGTCGGTAGCATCCTTCAACTTAACGGCCATTTCGCCATCTCTTCCTAACTTCGGCGATGTGCAGCCCTTCGCTTCTAACTCCTCGGCCGCCCTCGAGGCAGCCGCATCACTCCTTCGGCTTGCTCCTTGGCTTGAGCAAGTTCTGCGAAAGGCTCTCCACAAGAGCGGCACCATCTGCGTCAAGCACAAATATTGTAAGAGGTGGGCTTTGGCTCCTTAATAGGTGATCATGGAGAAACAACTTACCTTGTGACTCGTCAAGTTGCTTGTTGACTAGCGCGATGTCCGCATCCGCAACATCGAGTTGCCGCTTTAATTCAGCAACTCCATCAGTCCGGCTAGCCCCCGGACTATCCGCCACCTGCATAGGAAAGGCTACACTTAATACCTGCGATTTTGATCCTCGGCACGCTGTCGCTTTCGACAACCTACCGAGTCTCGAGGGCTACTATCTATCTGAGGCGCACTTTATGTGCAAAACTGTCAAAAGGTGTCATTTTACATACCTCAAACCGCGCCAAAGAACTCCTCGACGGCATTATGCAATCCGCTTTTGGCGGATTTAAATCCTTCCAATCACCATACTCATCAATGCACGGTGATCTTCTCGAGATGGACGCCTCTCAAGCAGACCCTTCACTCCCCGGCGAACACTAGTCGGCGCCGAACTCTTCGGCTCTGCCGGGCTCGGGGATACCCTCCGTGATGACACTTCAGGCTCGTCCGCCCTATTTGACGGTGCAGCGGATGGAGGCGTCTCCCTCTCCACCATCTCCGGACGAAGATCCCCCGAAGATGAGCTCATCTGAGAAGGTCGGAGATCCGAACTACAAGGTAAAAATTCAGTTATCCTCAGAAGCACAAATAGGGATGTCTCTTATTACTGAGCTCTCTTTTTTTCTACTTACGGCTCGCTGGAGGGCTGAGGCTTTAGGAGAGATTGTGCGGCCGGGGCCTCCCGGACGCAGGACCCTCTGGTGAAGACTTCTTCCCCGCTTAGGGGCTTTGGCCTCCGGGTCTCCAGAGGCGGTCCTCTTCTCCCCTTGGAGGGAGGGATTCTCGATCCCCCCTTTTTCAAGAGCCTCCTTGGGCGGGCGGTAGCTCCTTATTTTCCCTCCGCCTTCTTACAAGGCGCAACCTCCAAAGATCTTGACCAGCACGGGATCCGCGCGGTCTCTCGATGGGGGCGGACACCAGATCAGCGTTGCTTGCGCTATCCACTCCTGTTGAAGGATAACGGGTTAAAAGGCGGGTTGTAGAAAGGCAAACAAACGGTGCGTCCAACACCGAGCTACTTACTTGAGTATCCGGCGATTGCAGCTTAGGCGGCGTCCTCGGTCAATTCCGACACACCGCCTGTGATCCAAGAACAACTCGTACATCTCCACGGGTGTCGTACCCATAAAGTGTTGGAGAATCCGTGGTCCCTCCGGATTGAACTCCCATAGCCGGAGAGGACGGCGTTTGCGAGGCAGAGACGCCTAATCAACATAACTCTGCATCACCACGACCAGATCGATCTCCCTCGCTGGAGGTCTCGAATCCGCCTCGCAATAGGGGCACGTCTTTTGACGGCCCTTAGTTGAGCCCTTGGTTGACCCACGACATCAACCGTCGAGGAGGTCCCGAAGGAATACTGGCGGCGGCTTCACTGCTGCTTCGAGCGTGATATAGAACCACTCCTGTTGCCATAAGCCAAGCTCCTCTTGGAAGGAGCCCTCGGGCCACGGGGCATCGGCCCTCCTGCTCACGGCCGCCCCGCCGCACTCTGCTTGACGCCCCTCAATCATCTTCGGCTCCACATCGAAGGTCTTCAGCCACAGGCCGAAGTGGGGGGTGACGCGGAGGAAGGCCTCGCAGACGACGATAAATGCCGAAATATGGAGGATAGACTCCGGAGCCAAGTCATGGAATTCCAACCCATAATAGAACATGAGCCCTCTCACAAATGGATCCATCGGGAAGCCTAAACCCCGACGGAGGTGGGATACAAAGACGACGTACTCGCCGGGCTCGGGGGTGGGGATGGCCTGCCCTTCGGCGGGCAACCTGTGCGAAATCTCGTAAGACAGGTACTTGGCCTCTCGCAGCTTTAGCACGTCCTCCTCCATGACGGAGGAGGGCATCCACCGGCCCTGAAGGTCGGAGCCGGACATTGTTGAAGGTCCGAAGCGCTCGAATCTGGGGCTCTGGGTGTTGGAACTTGGAGTAAGGAGAAGATTCGATGGAGGATTGAAGAAAAGAAACGAGCCTTGGTCCTATTATAAAGAGGGAGAATACCAAGAGCCGTCTTCGTGACCGTTCGGGACTCGCCTTCGATAGAGGGGGCGTGGTGACGGGCGCGGTTGGGTTACCCATGTCCGTATTGATGAGAATCCCGGAATAAGGGGAACACGATCTCTGCTTCAACAAGACGTGCCAAGGAAACCGCTTCGCTAAACGCGCTGAGGTGGTATAATAAAAAACGATTCAAGTAAAGGCTTGGTAGTGGCGTGACGTCATGCTACAAGATACGTCAGCAGATTGAACTTGTGTACATAATATTCTCTCTACGGTGGAATGTGGAAATTATTTTGCAGAGCCGGACACTATCCTGGTGTTCACAATCTTCTATGAATTATTCGGAGGAGGAACCCGCCTTTTAACCCGTACTAGGGAGTCCTGGACTAGGGGGTGTCCGGACAGCCGGACTATCATTGTCAGCCGGACTCCAAGACTATGAAGTACAAGATTGAAGACTTCGTCCCGTGTCCGGATGGGACTTTCCTTGGCGTGGAAGGCAAGCTTGGCGATACGGATGTGTAGATCTCCTACCATTGTAGCCGACTCTGTGTAACCCTAGCCCTCTCCGGTGTCTATATAAACGGGAGGGTTTTAGTCCGTACGACAGAACATAACCATTACAGCAATCATACCATAGGCTAGCTTCTAGGGTTTAGCCTCCTTGATCTCGTGGTAGATCCACTCTTGTACTACCCATATCATCAATATCAATCAAGCAGGAGTAGGGTTTTACATCCATCGAGAGGGCCCGAACCTGGGTAAAAACATCGTGTCCCTTGTCTCCTGTTACCATTCGCCTAGACGCACAGTTCGGGACCCCCTACCCGAGATCCGCCGGTTTTGACACCGACACCTACCAATCTATCCCCCTAGGAGCATGCGCGTAGTACTTGATTTTTGATGACTTCTAAATTTTTGCAATAAGTATATGAGTTCTTTTGACTAATGTTGAGTCCATGGATTATACGCACTTCTACCTTTCCATCTTTCCTAGCCACTTTGGTACCGTGCATTGCCCTTTCTCACCTTGAGAGTTGGTGCAAACTTCACCGGTGCATCCAAACCCCATGATACGATACGCTCTATCACACATAAACCTCATTATATCTTCCTCAAAACAGCCACCATACCTACCCATTATGGCATTTCCATAGCCATTCCGAGATATATTGCCATGCAACTTTCCACCATTCCGTTCATCATTTTCATGACATACTTTACTTTTGTCATATTGCCATTGCATGATCATGTAGTTGACATCGTATTTGTGGCAAAGCCACCATGCATTATTTTCGTACATGTCACTCTTGATTCATTGCACCATCCCGGTACACCGTCGGAGGCATTCATATAGAGTCATATCTTGTTCTAGTTTCGAGTTGTAATCCTTATTTTGTAATCAATAGAAGTGTGATGATCATCATTATTAGAGCATTGCCCAAAGAAAAAAAAAGGCCCAAAAAAAGAAAAAAAAGAAAAAAAAAATAAAAAGAGAAAAATAAAATAAAATAAAAAGGGCAATGTTACTATCTCTTTTTCCACACTTGTGCTTCAAAGTAGCACTTTGTTCTTCATGTAGTGAGTCTCATATTTTGTGCTTCAAAGTAGCGCCTTGTTCTTCATGTAGTGAGTCTCATAAGTTGTCTTTTTCATACTAGTGGGAATTTTTCATTACAGAACTTGGCTTGTATATTCCTACGATGGGCTTCCTCAAATGCCCTAGGTCTTCGTGACCAAGCAAGTTGGATGCACACCCACTAGTTTTCTTTTGTTGAGCATTCATTTATAGCTCTAGTGCATCCGTTGCATGGCAATCCCTACTCCTCATGTTGACATCAATTGATGGGCATCTCCATAGCCCGTTGATTATCCTCGTCAATGTGAGACTTTCCCTTTTTTTGTCTTCTCCACACAGTCCCCATCGTCATATTCTATTCCACCCATAGCGCTATATCCATGGCTCACGCTCATGTATTGCGTGAAGATTGAAAAAGTTTGAGATTATTTAAGTATGAAACAATTGCTTGGCTTGTCATCGGGGGTATAGAAGTTGGGAACATCTTTGTGTGACGAAAATGAAGCATAGCCTAACTATATGATTTTGTAGGGATGAACTTTCTTTTGCCATGTTATTTTGAGAAGACATGATTACTTTGATTAGTATGCTTGAAGTGTTACTATTTCCTATGTCAATATGAACTTTTATTTTGTATTCATTTGGATCTGAACATTCATGCCACAATAAAGAAAATTACATTATGAATTATGCTAGGTAGCATTCCACATAAAAAATTCTCTTTTTATCATTTACCTACTCGAGGACGAGCAGGAATTAAGCTTGGGGATGCTTGATACGTCTCCAACGTATCTATAATTTTTGATTGTTCCATGCTATTATATTACCCCTTTTAGATGTTTATGGGCTTTATTTTACACATTTATAGCATTTTTGGGACTAACCTACTAGCCGGAGGCCCAACCCATATTGCTGTTTTTTTTGCCTATTTCAGTATTTCGAAGAAAAGGAATATCAAACGGAGTCCAAACGGAATGATACCTTCGGGAGCGTGATTTTTGGAACAATCTGATCCGGAGAGCTTGGAGTGCAAGTCAAGAAGCTCCCGAGGGCCCCACGAGATAGGCGCCCCCCCTGTAGGGCACACCCCCTGTCTCGTGGGCCCCTCGGGCGGCCACCGACGTACTTCTTCTTCCTATATATACCTACGTACCCCGAAAACATCCAGGAGCACCACGAAACACAATTTCCACCGCCAGAACCTACAGATCCGCGAGATCTCATCTTGGAGCCTTCGCCGGCACTCTGCCAGAGGGGGAATCAACCACCGAGGGCTTCTACATCAACATCCTTGCCCCTCCGATGAGTTGTGAGTAGTTTACCACAGATCTACGGGTTCATAGTTATTAGCTAGATGGCTTCTTCTCTCTTGTTGGATCTCAATACAATGTTCTCCCCCTCTCTTGTGGAGATCTATTCGATGTAAACTCTTTTTGCGGTGT
The DNA here is from genome assembly GCA_021437245.1 of Aegilops speltoides. Classification (NCBI taxonomy): domain Eukaryota; kingdom Viridiplantae; phylum Streptophyta; class Magnoliopsida; order Poales; family Poaceae; genus Aegilops; species Aegilops speltoides. Next base: position 58,487,091 of record CM038143.1, on the reverse strand, counting down.
GTTTGTCGAGATTTGATGAATTGTAGGTTTGTGATCAAGTTTATCTACGAATAATATTTGAATCTTCTCTGAATTCTTTTATGTATGATTGACTTATCTTTGCAAGTCTCTTCGAATTATTAGTTTGGTTTGGCCTACTAGATTGATCTTTCTTGCCATGGGAGAAGTGCTTAGCTTTGGGTTCAATCTTGCGGTGTTCTTACCCAGTGACAGAAAGGGTTGCAAGACACGTATGTATTGTTGCCATCGAGGATGACAAGATGGGGTTTATATCATATTGCATGTGTTTATCCCTCTACATCATGTCATCTTGCTTAATGCGTTACTCTGTTCTTATGAACTTAATACTCTAGATGCAGGCAGGAGTCGGTCGATGTGTGAAGTATTAGTAGTAGATGCAGGCAGGAGTCGGTCTACTTGTTATGGACGTGATGCCTATATACATGATCATGCCTAGATAATCTCATAACTATGCGCTTTTCTATCAATTGCTCGACAGTAATTTGTTCACCCACCGTAATACTTATGCTATCTTGAGAGAAGCCTCTAGTGAAACCTATGGCCCCCGGGTCTATCTCTTATCATATTTGCTTTCGATCTATCTTTATTTGCATCTTTACTTTTTGCACCTATCTTATAAAATACCAAAAATATATTTATCTTATCATACTATCTTTATTAGATCTCACTTTCGCAAGTGGCCGTGAAGGGATTGACAACCCCTTTATTGCGTTGGTTGCGAGTTCTCAGTTTGTTTGTGTAAGTGCGTGGGAGTTTTGAGGAGCCTCCTACTGGATTGATACCTTGGTTCTCATAACTGAGGGAAATACTTACGCTACACTTTGCTGCATCACCCTCTCCTCTTTGAGGAAAACCAACGCAAGCTCAAGACGTAGCACCCCCCCACTGTGGTGGCTAGTCCTATTTATAGAGGCCCTGGACCTCTTCCCAAATATTGAGCGGGAAAGGATCCAACAACGGCCATTTTGAAAGGGGACAGCTAGTACAAGCTATCCTGACTAAAGGTGGTCTTCGCCTGTCAAAGGCACTGGTGGTGACACCGTCTTGGGCTCCACGATGACCTCCGTCCTGCCGTCCTGCTGGTCTTGGTCTTGTTGCACTGATATGGAAACCTTTGCTTGATACCTTGGTACTCCGCGCCTACGCTTGCCCCCTTAGCACCAAAGGGGAATGAGGACATTGCACGCGCTGGCGCCCGCCTGGCCTTGGTCATCATGGCTTGCGTCACGGGAACCTCATGAGGTACCCCTTGCCTTGATCTCTCCGCCCCCTCGCGAGCCTGCCTGGTGAGGCCGCTCCCGAGGAGGCGTTGTGTCGTCCGCCTCATGAGGCTTGGCCCCTTGCGAGGGTCTTGAGTGTTGGTTGAAGAAGACGGGCCATACTAGGCCCCTGTTGGAGCCACGCTGCTGGCCACAGGCAGGCAAGTCTGGGGACCCCCGTTCCCAGAACACCGACATGACTTGCCCCCCAAGTTTGGTGGGAGGCACCCCCACCCGCTAGGGTTTCCAACCCTAGGTGCCTTGGGCCCTTGGGGGGTGATGACCCACAAGTATAGGGGATCTATTGTAGTCCTTTCGATAAGTAAGAGTGTCAAACCCAACGAGGAGCAGAAGGAAATGATAAGCGGTTTTCAGTAAGGTATTCTCTGCAAGCACTGAAATTGTAGGTAACAGATAGTTTTGTGATAAGATAATTTGTAACGGGTAACAGGCAGTGAAAGTAAATAAAGTGCAGCAAGTTGGCCCAATCCTTTTTGTAGCAAAGGACAAGCCTGGACAATTTCTTATAATGAGAAAAGCACTCCCGAGGACACATGGGAATTATCGTCAAGCTAGTTTCATCGCGCTCATATGATTCGTGTTCGTTACTTTGATAATTTGATATGTGGGTGGACCGGTTCTTGGGTACTGCCCTTTCTTGGACAAGTATCCCACTTATTATTAACCCCTATTGCAAGCATCCGCAACTACAAAAGAAGTATTAAGGTAAACCTAACCATAGCATGAAACTAGTGGATCCAAATCACCCCCTTACGAAGGAACGCAGATACTAGGGTTTAAGCTTCTGTCACTCTAGCAACCCATCATCTACTTATTACTTCCCAATGGCTTCCTCTAGGCCCAAATAATGGTGAAGTGTCATGTAGTCGACGTTCACATATCACCACTAGAGGAGAGACAACATACATCTCATCAAAATATCGAACGAATACCAAATTCACATGACTACTAATAGCAAGACTTCACCCATGTCCTCAGGAACAAACGTAACTACTCACAAATGATATTCATGTTCATGACCAGAGGAGTATTAATATGCATTAAGGATCTTAACATATGATCTTCCACCAAGTAAACCAATTAGCATCAACTACAAGGAGTAATCGACACTACTAGCAACCCACAGGTACCAATTTGTGGTTTTGATACAAGATTGGATACAAGAGATGAACTAGGGTTTTGAGAGAAGATGGTGCTAATGAAGATGTTGATGGAGATTGACCCCTCCCGATGAGAGGATCGTTGGTGATGACGATGGTGATGATCCCCCCCCCCAGAGGGAAGTTTCCCGGTAGAACAGCTCCACCGGAGCCCTAGATTGGTTCCACAAGGTTCCGCCTTGTGGCGGTGGAGTTTCGTCCCGTAAGCTTGCTTATGATTTTTTTAGGGTAGAAGACCTCATATAGCATAAGATGGGCACTGGAGGGACACCAGAGGGGCACGAGATAGGGGGCACACCCAGTAGGGGTGGGCGCGCCCCCCACCCTCGTGGCCAGGGTGTGGGCCCCCTTTGGTACTTTCTTTGCTCAATAATTCTTATTAATTCAAAAAATGACTTTCGTGGAGTTTCAGGACTTTTGGAGCTGTGTAGAATAGGTTTCCAATATTTGCTCCTTTTCCAGCCCAGAATGCCGGCTGCCGGCATTCTCCCTCTTAATGATAAACCTTGTAAAATAAGAGTGAATAGCCATAAGTATTGTGACATAACGTGTAATAATATCCCATAATGCAATAAATATCGATATAAAAGCATGATGCAAAATGGATGTATCAACTCCCCCAAGCTTAGACCTCGCTTGTCCTCAAGCGGAAGCTGATATCGAAAAATATGTCCACATGTTTAGAGATAGAGGTGTCGATAAAAATAAAATACGGACATGAGGGCATCATGATCATTCTTATAACATCAACATATATAGATGTTGTCATATGATTTCTTATGCTCAAGTAACAATCTATTCACAATGTCAAGTATGGTTCAGAAACTTCATTGAGAACTAACAAACTATAATCTCAGTCATTGAAGCAATTGCAATTTATCATAACATCAGAAAGAGTCAAGAATAGAGCTTTTCAACAAGTCCACATACTCAACTATCATATAGTCTTCTACAATTGCTAACACTCACACAATACTTATGGTTATGGAGTTTTAATCGAACACAGAGAAAGATAGGGGCTTATAATGTTGCCTCCCAGTGTATTCACCTTTGGGTGATGTCAACAATAATAGTTCATGCTAACTTACATCCAATTGGATATATATATCAGGATCTTTCCAACACGAGGTGCTTGCCAAAGGATAAAATGAAAAAGGGAAAGGTGAAGTTCACCTTGACTCTTGCAAAAAGTAAAAGAGATAGAGTAAAAGATAGGCCCTTCGCAGATGGAAGCAGAGGTTGTCATGTGCTTTTAGGGTTGGATGCACAAAATCTTAATGCAAAAGAACGTCGCTTTATATTGCCACTTGTGATATGAACCTTTATTATGCAGTCCGTCGCTTTTATTACTTCCATATCACACAATCGTATAAAGCTTATTTTCTCCGCACTAATAAGTCATACATATTTAGAGAGCAATTTTTATTGCTTGCAACATGATAACTTACTTGAAGGATCTTACTCAATCCATAGGTAGGTATGGTGGACTCTCATGGCAAAACTGGGTTTAAGGATATTTGGAAGCACAAGTAGTATCTCTACTTGGTGCAAGGAATTTTGGCTAGCATGAGGGGGAAAGGCAAACTCAACATGTTTGAATGATCCATGACAATATGCTTTAACTGAGATGTGAGAAAACATAACCCATTACGTTGTCTTCCTTGTTCAACATCAACTCTTTAGCATGTCATTCTTTAATGAGTGCTCACAATTATAAAAGATGTCCAAGATAGTATATTTATATGTGAGAACCACTCTTTCTTTATTACTTCCTATAAATTGCAACGATGACCAAAACTATGTTTGCCAACTCTCAATAACTTTTATGCCTCATACTCTTTATATGTGAAGTCATTACTCTCCATAAGATCAATATGAACTCTTTTATTTCTTTTTATTCTTTCTATTTTCTCAAGATCATAACAAGATAGCAAAGCCCTTGACTCAACACTAATCTTTATTATATAGCTCACAAACTCGATTACATAGAAGGATCTCAAAGCAAAACGAAACTAATTCATACCAAAACTTCATTATACTAGATCAAGATATTACTAAAAGGATCGAACTAAGAAGAATGGTAAAGATAGGAGTGTGATGGTGATACGATATTGGGGCAACTCCCCCAAGCTTGGCAGTTGCTAAGGGGGGTGCCCATACCCATGTGATTATGTCTCCTTCTTCAGAGTTGGTGTTGTGATCTTCTTGGCGATGATGCCCATCAGGATATGATTCTCCTCCTTGAGCTTATTTACTTGTTGCTTGAGGTCCATATTCTCCTCGCGGAGCTTGCCTGTGACGGCTAAAGCTCCTTTTACCCAAGGATGCTGCATAGCTTCTGGAGAAAAAGTGACACTCTTTTTTCATATTTTCATAAGAAAGAAATTTAACGTTAGAAGGTATGACCGAGTTTGGAATAGCTGAGCTCTGTAGTTCCCCCATCATGAATCCTGCTTGGAAGCGAGAGGTAACTTCTTGATCCTACTTCATGGCATCTATCCTTTTCAAGTCGGCCTCCATCTCATCCTCCGTTGATGGCCCAAAGTGATAAGCATCGCTGTTTGCTCCTAGACCTGGCGTCGGGTGGGACACCCAACTCTCCCTGACTGACTCTTGAGAAGACATCTTGCTCTAAATCTGCAACAGAAACAGCTCGAAACAAAAACAAAAGATTTTTGCATGATATGGTGGTCAAAACCTTCGGGAGATTATATAATGAATTTTTACCGATCAAAAGAAGTAACATGCAAGAAAACAGAGTCCGAAAGGCACACGAGGTGCCCACGAAGCAGGGGGCACGCCCAGTAAGGGTGGGCGCGCCCTCCACCCTCGTGGAGGCCTCGTGTCCTTCCCAGACTACTTCTTGTTTTCCTAAATTCTTAAATATTCCAAAACGGAGAAAAGTTGCTATTAGAATTGTTTTGGAGTCGGTTTACTTACCGTACCACATACCTATTTCTTTTTGCAGTCTGAAATATTTTGGAAAGTGTCCATTATGTATTCCTCCGGGGTTACGGTTTCAATAATATTAGTTTCTACATTTATGGGATTACCTGAGATATAATGTTTGATTCTTTGACCGTTCACCACCCTCGGACTTGTGCCTTCGAAGTTGTTGATTTTTATGGCACCGGAACGGTAGACTTCCTCGATAACGTAAGGACCTTCCCATTTAGAGAGAAGTTTTCCTGCAAAAAATCTTAAACGAGAGTTGAATAGCAACACATAATCACCTACGTTAAACTCATGTTTTTGTATTCTTTTGTCATGCCATCTTTTAACTTTTTCTTTGAACAACTTGGCATTCTCATAGGCTTGGGTTCTCCATTCATGAAGTGAGCTAATGTCAAATAACCTCTTCTCACCGGCAAGTTTGAAATCATAGTTGAGCTCTTTAATAGCCCAATATGCCTTATGTTCAAGTTCGAGAGGAAAGTGACATGCTTTTCCATAAACCATCTTATACGGAGACATACCCATAGGATTTTTATATGCAGTTCTATAGGCCCATAATGCATCATCAAGTTTCTTGGACCAATTCTTTCTAGATCTATTAACTGTCTTTGGCAAAATTAATTTGAGCTTTCTATTACTCAACTCTACTTGACCGCTAGACTATGGGTGATAAGGAGATGCAATTCTATGATTAACATCATACTTAGCAAGCATTTTACGAAAAGCACCATGAATAAAATGTGAACCATCATCAGTCATGAGATATCTAGGGACTCCAAACCTCAGAAAAATAACTTCTTTAAGCATCTTAATAGAGGTGTCATGATCAACACTACTAGTTGGAATAGCTTCTACCCACTTAGTAATGTAATCAACAGCAACTAAAATATGTGTATATCCATTAGAGGCAGGAAAAGGTCCCATATAATCAAAGCCCCAAAAATCAAATGGTTCAATAACAAGAGAATAATTCATAGGCATTTCTTGACGTCTACTAATATTACCTATTCTTTGACATTCATCGCAAGATAAGACAAACTTATGGGCATCTTTGAAGAGAGTAGGCCAATAAAAACCGGATTGCAATACCTTATGTGCAGTTCTATCTCCAGCGTGGTGTCCTCCATATGGTTCAGAGTGACACTTGCGTAGGATCTGTTCCTGTTCATGCTCAAGTATACAATGTCTAATAACACCATCTACTCCTTTATAAAGGTGTGGGTCATCCCAGAAGTAATGTCTTAAATCATACAAGAACTTTTTCTTTTGCTGGTATGTGAAACTAGGTGGTATAAATTTAGCAACAATGTAATTAGCATAATCAGCATACCATGGAGCAGTACGAGAAGCATTAATGACCGCTAATTGTTCATTAGGAAAGCTATCATCAATAGGTAGTGGGTCATCAAGAACATTCTCTAACCTAGACAAGTTGTCTGCAACGGGGTTCTCAGCTCCCTTTCTATCAATAATATGCAAATCAAATTCTTGGAGCAAGATAACCCATCTAATAAGTCTAGGTTTAGCATCTTTCTTTTCCATAAGATATTTAATAGCAGCATGATCAGTGTGAATAGTAACTTTAGGATCAACAATATAAGGTCTGAACTTATCACAAGCAAATACAACTGCTAAGAATTCTTTTTCAAGAGTAGCATAATTTCTCTGGGCAGTATCAAGAGTTTTACTAGCATACTGGATAACATTTAATTTCTTATCAACTCTTTTCCCTAGAACAGCACCTACAACATAATAACTGGCATCACACATAATTTCAAAGGGTAAATTCCAATCAGGTGGCTGAACAATAGGTTTAGTGATCAAAGCTTTCTTAAGGATTTCAAATGCTTCTACACAATCATCATCAAAGACAAAAGGAATATCTTTTTGCAATAAATTATTCAGAGGCCTAGAGATTTTAGAAAAGTCCTTAATGAACCTCCTATAAAAACCGGCGTGGCCAAGGAAACTTCTTATACCTTTGATGTTCTTTGGACACGGCATCTTTTCAATAGCCTCATCTTTAGCTTTATCAACTTCAATACCTCTTTCAGAAATTTTATGCCCCAAGACAATGCCTTCATTAACCATAAAGTGGGACTTTTCTCAATTCAAGATGAGACTAGTGTCTTCACATCTCTGCAAAACTCTATCAAGGTTGCTCAAGCAATCATCAAAAGAGGATTCACAAACGGAGAAGTCATCCATGAATACCTCACAAATCTTTTCACAAAAGTCAGAGAATATAGCCATCATACATCTTTGAAAGGTAGCAGGTGCATTACATAAACCAAAAGGCATATGTCTATAAGCAAAAGTACCTAAAGGGAAAGTAAAAGTAGTCTTTGATTGATCGTCCGCTGACATAGGTATTTGAGAGAAACCAGAATAACCATCCAGAAAGCAGAAATGTGTGTGTTTGGATAGTCTTTCTAGCATTTGATCAATAAAAGGTAAAGGGTAATGATATTTCTTAGTAGCTTTATTTAATTTACAGAAATCAATTACCATCCTATAACTTGTAATAATTCTTTGCGGAATCAATTCATCTTTATCATTAGGAACAACAGTAATACCTCCCTTCTTAGGGACGCAATGGACAAGACTTACCCAATCATATCAGCAACGGGATAATGTAACATCCCAAATTTTCAATTTGGAATGTTATACATTAGATCATCATTGTATATCATATTTTATTACATTTTGGCTTGATCCTAGAAATTCTACGCAACTCAAGGACCCACGGAGAGAGTTGGGGATTTCATTATTTTCATATTTGAGTTTTCTCCAATTTTGAAAATAGGATCATTTGATTTTTATTTATTTCATATTCAATTATTTCTACTAGGAAAATATGAGAGAGGGAATAAAATGGCTTTCCCAAAATAAAGAAATATTGAGGATTCAATAATAAAATCAAATAAGATTTTATTTTGGATTTTATTGCTATTTTTATTTGAATTTAGGAAAAATGTGCATTTTTCAAAATTGCATTTAGGCCCCAAATAAATGTTCATCTTGTCCGGCTTGATTTTAGAATTTGAGGAAAAAATTCGGGATTTTTGGAGTCCGTTTGGTATTTCTTTTAATTGTTTCTCAGCGCGTAATGTTTAAAAAAAAGAGGAACCGCCTTACCGGGCCATGTCCGACTGGACACCTGCTTGGGCCTTTTAAAGATCAACAGGTTCGCCGGGCCGAAACCCTAACCGCCGCCGCCACGCCCGAGAACCGCGCCGCGCGAGATCCCGTTGCCGCGCCGCTGCCGCCGCCGCCGCCACCGCGCCGCCTCGCCTTCGCCGCACACCCGCGCCGCCGCCGCCGCCGCGCCCTCACCCGCCACCACCGCCGCACCCGCGCCGCCGCCCGCCGCCGCCGCCGCCTCGCCCGCCGCCACCGCCGCCTCGCCGAACCGCCCGCCGCCGCCGCCCTCGCCGGACTTGCCGGAGGTTGCCGCCGCCGCCTCCGATTTTCTTCGGAAAACCGTTCGGTTTTCTTTTTAGATCTGCGGTTTATTTTTTTAGATCAGTTTTATTTTTTCCCTGGTTTAGCTATTTAGCGAACGTCCGTCCGTTCGTTCGTTTTAACGAATGATTTTCGGTTTTTTTTCATAGACAGCGAACGTTTGTTCGTTAGCCTGTTCGTCCGTTTTTCTTTTTCTCGGATTTTCCGCGATTATTTCTGATCGTGATTTCTGATCCGATTTTCGTTTTAGTATAATTTTTCGCTCATTTCTCGGAATCAGGCGATTCAAGCGCCTGGAGTTTCGTCTCGGAACCTTCTTTCCGTTTAACCAACTCAAACAAGTTTTTGCTACTGTAAAATTTGACTTAGGTCCAGATTAGTAAATGAAGCATGTTTCTTTCGCTGTTTGACTTTCGTTGCTTCGTTTGATTTGATTCTTTTTGCAAACCGGAGTTCTTAAGTTGAACTTTCTAGTTAGATCTCTTATTTGAGTTTTACTTGTGCATTACATGAGTGATTATTGTATGCTTGTTTGTTTGCGATAGAGTACCCGGAGTGTGCTGCTTGCTACTTCGAGTCTCTAGGTTTCACGGATCATCAGCAAGGCAAGTAACACTTTGATCATACCTATTTACTACCCAGTTTTATTGCATTAGATCAATCCTCGAACAATTGCATGATTAGGATCTGACTAATATGTGGGTTTTGGGAAGTAGATGAGGTAGAACCTATTACCTGTTTATTATCAAACCTTTGGGAGCTACTTCTACGTTTGCTTATATTTCCATGCTATGCTAGTAGATGTGGATTGGGTGAGTGTTTCCATGACAGATGTGAGATTGTTTAATTAATGGTTTACTTAAGGTGGCAACTTAAATTCACATCTGGGTGGATTGAGGCACCTGGGAAATCAGTGTTGCCTATATTTCTAGAAATCCCGGGGTACCATGTGATTGTCCTATGGACCGCCACCCAGGCTCAAAGGGATCATGAGATTATTCATGCTAGAAACTTCCATGTGCAGCCGCAAGCTACTATGGGCTCTAGCATAGTTGATTAAGTTGCGTGAGCTCTTTAAGAGGTAGACTAGCAGATGTAGGGGATGTAGGTTGGTACGGTCTACCCGGAGTAGAGAGTTAATGCTTCTGAAAGACTATGTCTCGGTCATCCATTTCTCAAACACCATGTAGTGCGAGAAATCAAGTGGAGGAGATCGAGTCTTGCGGGGAAAAGTGCGCAAACCTCTGCAGAGTGTATAAACTAATCATGTTTAGCCGTGTCCCGGTTATGGACGTTTTGAGTATCTAGTACTTGGATTATCATGTGAATCTCATCATGTTACTTTAATTAATATTGTTGGGTTTAATGAAGTTACTTTAATTGGGATTGAGAATGTTGTCAACCATTCTCAATGTTTAACAACCACCATGATAGTTAAATAAAATTTATTCCTTTGCAGTAGGGAAAAAATTGGCTTTATGCAAAACTGTAACCATAGAGCTTTCCACCAGCCATATATGCATGTAGTATAGCATTATTCTGTTCATTACTCTCTATGTGTTACCTTGCCAGCATATTCCATGTGCTGACCCATTTTCGGGCTGCAACATTCATGTTGCAGACTTTTCAGACGATGAGTAAGGTGCCTTTAGGTCGTGGTTCTATACTCAGTGATCCCGTTGGAGTTGATGGACTCGCTTATCTTCCAAGCCTTCCGCTGTTATCGTTATTAGATGGCCTTAAGCCATATTTATTGTAATAAGTTCTCTTTTGAGACACTCGATGTAATAGGTGTGTGATTGCTACTCTGTTATAAATCCATCAAGTACTGTGCGTGTCAGCATTACTGATCAAGGGATGACACTGATGCACAGAGATCAGACTGTTTGAGGTCTGGTCGCTACAAGATGGTATCAAAGCACACGCTGACTATAGGACACGACAACTAAGCTAAATCCCTAGATCACTACTCTCTCTTCTCATTTCTGACTCCTCATCTTTTCTATTCTTTTAGGATGGCGGATGCAAGGAACAAGTTCGCGCAACCGGATGAAGATACACCCTTTGGACGCCACTTGAAGGAAGTCACTGGATACCTGAACATCGGAGTACCAAGCTTCACCGGGACCTATATCGCCACTTTACCCGAAGGAGAGTGCTGGATGATTCAAGTTCAAGTTCCAGGAAGAACGTTCATGCCCGTCACTGAGCCCGTAGAGTTTTCCTTTGATGCACCAACCTGGAGTCTAGGAAAGAGCATGGCAGCTCACATCACCATGGGACGCATTGGAGAAGTTTACCACAAGGATCTCAAGGATACTATCTACCAGATTTGTGGGCGCCAAGATGAGCAATGGGAGATGATCAGCACCAGGAAGGATAGATCAATTGCAGCTGTCATCCAGGAGTTAAACCAGCACATACGACGCCAGGAGAACTAGATGTGCGTAGGCATGATGGATCTGAAGAAGGCATTGACCAAGATCACGGAGCTGGAGGAAGAACTCAAGTCTACGCGTGATGGATATGAGGAGGAAATGACGACACTAGTGGAGAAGAATGATGATCTGAAGAAGAAGCTAAAAGTATTCATGGGATTTCCCGCGAATGGAGGAGAAGACGATGAATGCACTTGCCCGGAGAACTACATCATCATCGAGGACACTGACTTGGACCCAGACGATAGTGATGATGATTATGTTGATGAAGCTGGAGTAGGTATCATGGAGTCTTCATCGGAGCAGTTTTTCTAGTCGACCACCATAACAGTAGTAGTATTCCCCCATGTATATAGTATAGTCTGAGCACTTTTGTAATGATAGTTAGACTGTTGTATGCCCTTGTTTTAATTGATTGGAGTGATATTGTTTGCTTTTGTCTCATGTGCATGTGGGTAGTGTTTTCTCTCTAGACCTCATTCCATTCTATATTCTCATCTTTTTCTAAACCCTCAGATGCCTCCGGGACATGACAATGGATTTGCTTTCCCACCGGAGCTCACCCAGTTGAACCAGCAGCAGAATGCATTGATGCAGATACTAGTCCAGAATCAGAATCAGGGGAACAACAACAACAACCCACCACCACCACCGCCACCTATTGACCACTTAGCCCATTTCTTGAGGTTGAATTCGCCGGTGTTCTCCAGTAGCACCGAGCCGATAGTTGCAGATGATTGGCTCCGCAAGATGGGAAGGGAGTTGACCACTACAGGATGCACAGATGCGAAGAAGGTGCGTTTTGCCGCACATCAGCTTGATGGACCCGCAGCATCATGGTGGGAGAATTTCACAACCACTTATCCTATCGACACGGTCACATGGGATCAGTTTCAGCAGGCTTTCCGTATTGCCCATGTTTCATCATGAGCGATGGCCATGAAGAAGCGTGAGTTTCGTAACTTACGCCAGGGAGGACGTACTATTGGCCAGTATGTGGATGACTTTAGTAAGCTAGCACGTTATGCCCCAGATGATGTTGCTACGGATGCAGCTAAGAAGGAGAAGTTTCTGGAAGGACTAAATGATGAGCTGAGCATGCAGTTGATGGTAGCAACCTTCAACAACTACTAGGAGTTGGTAGATAGAGCTCTTATGATTGAAGGGAAGCAGCAGTAGATTGACAGCCGCAAGAGGAAGTATGGACAAGGGAAGTACAATTCTGGAGCTCAGCAGAAGCCTCGTTTTACCCCGAACTCGGGAGGACATTTTCAGCATACCCATGGAGGAGGTAGTTCGCACAACCATAGTGGCCCCAAGAATGGTAATGGGAATGGAGGAAGCAATGGACAGAACCGTACCAACCCATCAACACCAGGCAAGAGGGATCTGAGCCACATCACCTGTTACAAATGCCAGAAGTCTAGACATTATGCCATTGAATGTCCTGAAGCGAAGAATGGAAATGGCAATGGAAGTTCTGGGAAGAAGCCCAATCCTTTCAACAAAGGACAGGTGAACCACGTTAGCATGGAGGAGGTTGAAGCCCAGCCAGATGCAGTAATAGGTAAGTTTTTGGTTAAGTCATTTACTGCAATCGTTCTTTTTGATACTGGTGCATCGCATTCATACATATCAAGGGGATTTGTGGATAACTATAACCTGCCAACCCAAGCCCTTAGGTCACCCATGCTAGTAACCTCGCCAGGAGCAGAGTATATGGCTAGTCTATGGTGTGATCGGTTACCATTGAGGATTGGTAACTATGTGTTTCCCTCAGACCTAATAGTACTGGAATCACAAGGACTGTATGTGATATTAGGCATGGATTGGTTATCAAAGTATGGAGGGAACATTGAATGCGCCAGTAAGTCCATTTTGCTTACCACGCCAGAAGGAAGAAGGATCAAGTATGTATCCTGGCATGTGCTGAAGAGGACTCAAGTAAATTCCTTATTAGGAGTTGTACAGGAGGAAGTACCAGTGGTGAAGGATTTTCCTGATGTATTTCCAGAAGAGTTGCCAGGCATGCCACCAGACAGAGATATTGAGTTTCTGATTGAGCTTTTGCCAGGCACAGGGCCGATATCTAAGAGACCGTACAAGATGCCCGCAAAAGACTTGGAGGAAATTAAGAAGCAGATTAAGGAGTTGCTGGATAAAGGCTATATTCGCCCAAGTTCTTCACCTTGGGGATCGCCAATACTTCTAGTGGAGAAGAAGGATGGATCATTGAGGATGGTTGTTGATTATCGAGGATTGAATGCAGTAACAATCAAGAATAAGTACCCACTGCCGATGATCAATGACTTGTTTGACCGATTGCAAGGGGCTAAGGTAATTTCCAAGATCGATCTGCGATCAGGATACCACCAGTTGAAGATTCGAGAGCAGGATATACCAAAGACAGCTTTTACCACCAGGTACAGGCTGTACGAGTATATCGTTATGTCATTTGGTCTGACTAACGCACCTGCCTATTTCATGAACATGATGAACAAGGTGTTTATGGAATTTCTGGATAAGTTCGTCGTGGTGTTCATTGGTGATATATTGGTCTACTTGAAGAATGAAGAGGAGCATAAGGAGCATTTGCGATTGGTACTTGAGAATCTCAGAGAACATCAGTTATATGCCAAGTTCAGCAAGTGTGAGTTTTGGTTGAAGGGAGTTGGATTCCTCGGACATGTTATATCCGGAGAAGGAATAGCAGTAGACCCCACCAAAGTTGTCGCCGTGACAAATTGGGAAGCACCAACAACAGTTGGAGAGATCCGGAGTTTTCTAGGACTCACAGGATACTACCGGAGGTTCATTGAGAATTTCTTGAAGATTGCAAAGCCCATGACGGAGTTGTTGAAGAAAGACACCAAGTTTAAATGGACTGAGGAATGTGAGGCCAGTTTTCAGGAGTTGAAGAAACGTTTGGTTACCTCGCCAGTGTTGATTCTGCTAGATCAGAGCAAGGATTATGAGGTGTATTGTGATGCTTCTCATCGAGGACTTGGAGCAGTGCTTATGCAGGAAGGAAGAGTTGTGTCGTATGCCTCATGACAGCTTAAGCCACATGAGTTGAATTATGCTACACATGATTTGGAGTTAGCAGCCGTGGTGCATGCATTGAAGACATGGAGACATTTTCTCATCGGAAACCATTGTGAGTTGTACGCGGATCACAAGAATTTGAAGTACATCTTCACACAAAAGAAGTTGAATCTCAGGCGGAGGAGATGGTTGGAACTCATCAAGAATTATGATATGAGATTGCATTATCACCCCGGAAAGGTGAATGTAGTAGCTGATGGGTTGAGCTGTAAGAGCCATGTAAATACACTCATGACCGGAGGATTACCAAAGGAGTTAGCCGAGGACCTTTGTGAACTATGTTTGGAAATAGTTCCGAGAGGCTATGTAGCAGCATTGGAGATTTTGTCTACTTTGATGGATAAGATCAGAGAAGCCCAGAAGAATGACAAGGAGATTGCCGAGATAAAGGAGAAAATGAGCAAGGGAAAAGCTAAGGGATTTCGTGAGGATGAACGCAATACCTTATGGTTTGAGGACCGCGTTTATGTGCCTAATGTTGGGGAACATAGTAATTTCAAAATTTTCCTACGCACACGCAAGATCATGGTGATGATATAGCAACGAGAGGGGAGAGTGTTCGTCCACGTACCCTCGTAGACCGTAAGCGGAAGCGTTAGCACAACGCGGTTGATGTAGTCGTCGCCTTCACGATCCGACCGATCCAAGCACCGAACGTCACGGAGCTCGCGAGTTCAGCACACGCTCAGCTCGATGACGCCCCTCGAACTCCGATCCAGCCGAGTGTCAAGGAGAGTTCCGTCGACGACGGCGTGGTGGCGATCTTGATGTTCTACGGCGCGCAGGCTTCGCTTAAGCTTCATGACGATATGACCGAGGTGGAATATGGTGGAAGGGGCACCGCACACGGCTAAGGAACGATCCGTAGATCAACTTGTGTGTCATGGGGCCCCTTGCCCCGTATATAAAGGAGCAAGGAGGAGGAGGCCGGCCCTAGGGGAGGGCGCGCCATGATGTGGAGTCCTACTAGGACTCCAAGTCCTAGTAGGAGTCCACCAAGAGGGAGGAAGGAGAAGGAAGTGGAGGAGAAGGAAGGTGGCGGCCCCTTTTCCCTAGTCCACCCGGACTAGAGGAGGGGCGCAGCAGCCCCTTGGCCTTTTTCTCCTCTTCCCACTAAAGCCCATCAAGGCCCAATACTCTTCCCCGTATTCCCGTAACTCCCCGGTACTCCCGAAAATACCCGAATCATTCGGAACCTTTCTTAACTCCGAATATAGTCGTCCAATATATCGATCTTTATGTCTCGACCATTTCGAGACTCCTCGTCATGTCCCCGATCTCATCCGGGACTCCGAACTCCTTCGGTACATCAAAACTCATAAACTCATAATATAACTGTCATCGAAACCTTAAGCGTGCGGACCCTACGGGTTCGAGAACTATGTAGACATGACCTAGAACTATTCTTGGTCAATAACCAATAGCGGGACCTGGATGCCC
Organism: Aegilops speltoides; assembly: GCA_021437245.1. NCBI lineage: Eukaryota > Viridiplantae > Streptophyta > Magnoliopsida > Poales > Poaceae > Aegilops > Aegilops speltoides. The sequence continues at coordinate 58,471,227 of CM038143.1, read as the reverse complement.
ATATTGGCTCCTACATATTCTACGAAGATCTTTATCGGTCAAACCGCATAACAACATACGTTGTTCCCTTTGTCATCGGTATGTTACTTGCCCGAGATTCGATCATCGGTATCCAATACCTAGTTCAATCTCGTCACCGGCATGTCTCTTTACTCGTTCTGTAATGCATCATCCCGTAACCAACTCATTGGTCACATTGCTTGCAAGGCTTATAATGATGTGCATTACCGAGAGGGCCCAGAGATACCTCTCCGACAATCGGAGTGACAAAACCTAATCTCGAAATATGCCAACTCAACATGTACCTTCGGAGACACCTGTAGTACTCCTTTATAATCACCCAGTTACATTGTGACGTTTGGTAGTACCCAAAGTGTTCCTCCGGTAAATGGGAGTTGCATAATCTCATAGTTACAGGAACATGTATAAGTCATGAAGAAAGCAATAGCAACATACTAAACGATCAAGTGCTAAGCTAACGGAATGGGTCAAGTCAATCACGTCATTCTCCTAATGATGTGATCTCGTTAATCAAATGACAACTCTTTTGTCCATAGCTAGGAAACATAACCATCTCTGATAAACGAGCTAGTCAAGTAGAGGCATACTAGTGACACTATGTTTGTCTATGTATTCACACAAGTATTATGTTTCCGGTTAATACAATTCTAGCATGAATAATAAACATTTATCATGAAATAAGGAAATAAATAATAACTTTATTATTGCCTCTAGGGCATATTTCCTTCAGTCTCCCACTTGCACTAGAGTCAATAATCTAGTTCACATCGCCATGTGATTTAACACCAATATTCATATCTGTATATGATTAACACCCATAGTTCACATCATCATGTGACCAACATCCAAAGGGTTTACTAGAGTCAATAATCTAGTTCACATTGCTATGTGATTAACACCCAAAGAGTACTAAGGTGTGATCATGTTTTGCTCGTGAGAGAAGCTTAGTCAACGGGTCTGTCACATTCAGAGCCGTATGCATTTTGCAAATATTTTATGTCCACAATGCTCTGCATGGAGTTACTCTAGCTAATTGCTCCCACTTTCAATATGTATCCAGGTTGAGTCTTAGAGTCATCTGGATCAGTGTAAAAGTTTGCAATGATGTAACTTTTACAACAAACTCTTTTATCACCTCCATAATCGAGAAACAACTCCTTAGTCCTTACTAAGGATATTCTTGACCAACGTCCAGTGATCTACTCCTAGATCACTATTGTACTCCCTTGCCAAATTCAGAGCAAGGTATACAATAGGTCTGGTACATAGCATAGCATACTTTATAGAACCTATGACTGAGGCATAGGGAATGACTTTTCATTCTCTTTCTATTTTTTGCTGTGGTCGGGATTTGAGTGTTACTCAATTTCATACCTTTGCAACACAGGCAAGAACTCTTTCTTTGACTGTTCCATTTTGAACTATTTCAAAATCTTGCCAAGGTATGTACTCATTGAAAATCTTATCAAGCGTCTTGATCTATCTTAATAGATCTTGATGCTCAATATGTAAGTAGCTTTTCTCGAGGTCTTTTCTTTTAAAGAACTCCTTTAAAACACTCCTTTATGCTTTGCGAGAAAATTCTACATCATTTCGATCAACAATATGTCACTCACATATACTAATCGGAAAGGTCAGAGTGCTCCCACTCACTTTATTGTAAATACAGGCTTCATCGTAAGTCCATATAAAACTATATGCTTTGATCAACTTATCAAAGCGTATATTCCAACTCCGAGATGCTTGCACCAGTCCATAGATGGATCGCTGGAGCTTGCACATTTTGTTAGCATCTTTAGGATTGACAAAACCTTCTGGTTGCATCATATACAACTCTTCTTTAATAAATCCATTAAGGAATGCAGTTTTGACATCCATTTGCCAGATTTCATAAAATGTGGCAATTGCTAACATGATTCAGACAGACTTAAGCATTGATACGAGTGAGAAAATCTCATCGTATTCAACCCCTTGAACTTGTTGAAAACCTTTTGCAACAAGTCGAGCTTAGTGGATAGTAACACTACTATCAGTGTCCGTCTTCCTCTTGAAGATCCATTTATTTACCATGGCTTGCTGATCATCGAGCAAGTCAATCAAAGTCCATACTTTGTTTTCATACATGGATCATATCTCAGATTTTATGGCCTCAAGCCATTTCGCGAATCTGGGCTCATCATCGCTTCCTCATAGTTCGTAGGTTTATCATGGTCTAGTAACATGACTTTCGAACAGGATTACCGTACCACACTTTAGTGCGGACCGTACTCTGGAAGACCTACGAGGTTCTGTAGTAACTTGATCTGAAGTTTCATGATCATCATCATTAGCTTCCTCACTAATTGGTGTAGGAATCACTGGAACTGATTTCAGTGATTAACTATTTTCCAATTCGGGAGAAGGTACAAATTACCTTATCAAGCTCTACTTTCCTTCCACTCACTTCTTTCGAGAGAAACTCCTTCTCTAGAAAGGATCCATTTTTAGCAACGAATAACTTGCCTTCAGATCTGTGATAGAAGGTGTACCCAACAGTTTCCTTTGGGTATTCTATGAAGACGCACTTCTCCGATTTGGGTTTGATCTTATCAGGATGAAACTTTTTTTACACAAGCATCGCAGCCCCAAACTTTACGAAACGACAACTTAGGTTTATTGCTAAACCATAGTCCATACCGTGTCATCTCAACGGATTTAGATGGTGCCCTATTAAACGTGAATGCAGCTGTCTCTAATGCATAACCCCAAAACGATAGTGGTAAACTGATAAGAGATATCATAGATCGCACCAAATTTAGTAAAGTACGATTACGACGTTTGGACACACCATTACATTGTGGTGTTCCAGGTGGCGTGAGTTTGTGAAACTATTCTACATTGTTTTAATTGAAGACCAAACTCGTAACTCAAATATTCATCTCCACGATCAGATCGCAGAAACTTTATTTTCTTGTTACGATGATTTTCCACTTCACTCTGAAATTCTTTGAACCTTTCAACTATTTCATACTTATGTTTCATCAAGTAGATATACCCATATCTGCTCAAATCATCTGTGAAGGTTATAAAATAACGATACCCGCCACGAGCCTTAATACTCATTGGTCTGCATACATCAGTATGTATTATTTCCAACAAGTTTGTTGCTCGTTCCATTGTTCCGAAGAACGGAGTTTTAGTCATCTCGCCCAAAGGCACGGTTCGCAAGCATCAAATGATTCATAACCAAGTGATTCCGAAAATCCATCTTTATGGAGTTTCTTCATGCGCTTTATACCGATATGACCCAAACGACAGTGCCACAAATAAGTTGCACTATCATTATTAACTTTGCATCTTTTGGCATGAATATTATGAATATGTGTATCACTAAGATTGAGATCCAACAAACTATGTTCATTGGGTGTATGACCATCGAAGGTCTTATTCATGTAAACAGAATAACAATTTATTCTCTAACTTTAAATGAACAACCGTATCGCAATAAACATGATTAAATCATATTCATGCTTAACGCAAACGCCAAATAACATTTATTTAGGTTTAACACTAATCCCGAAAGTATAGGGAGTGTGCGATTATGATCATATCAATCTTGGAACTACTTCCAACACTCATCGTCACTTCACCCTCAACTAGGCTCTGTTTATTCTGTAACTCCTGTTTCGAGTTACTAATCTTAGCAACCGAACAAGTATCAAACACTCAGGGGCTACTATAAACACTAGTAAGGTACACATCAATTACCTGTATATCAAATATACCCTTGTTCACTTTGCCATCCTTCTTATCCACCAAATATTCAGGGCATTTCCGCTTCCAGTGACCATTTCCTTTGCAGTATAAGCACTCAGTTTCAGGCTTTGGTCCAGCTTTGGTCTTCTTCACGGGAGTGACAACTTGCTTGTCTTTCCACTTGAAGTTCCCTTTCTATCCCTTTGCCCTTCTCTTGAAACTAGTGGTCTTGTAAATCATCAACACTTGATGCTCTTTCTTGATTTCTACCTTCGTCGATTTCAGCATCGCAAAGAGCTCGGGAATCGTTTATGTCATCCCTTGCATACTATAGTTCATCACGAAGTTCTAGTAACTCAATGATGGTGACTAGAGAATTCTGTCAATCACTATCTTATCTAGAAGATTAACTCCCACTTGATTCAAGCGATTGAAATACCCAGACAATCTAAATACATGCTCACTAGTTGAGCGATTCTTCTCCATCTTTTAGCTATAGAACTTGTTGGAGACTTCATATCTCTCAACTCGGGTATTTGCTTGAAATATTAACTTCAATTCCTGGAACATCTCATATGGTCCATGACGTTCAAAACGTCTTTGAAGTCCCGATTCTAAGCCATAAAGCATGGTGCACAAAACTATCAAGTAGTCATCATATTGAGCTAGCCAAATGTTCATAACGTCTGCATCTGCTCCTGCAATAGGTCTGTCACCTAGCGGTGCATTAAGGACATAATTCTTCTGTGCTGCAATGAGGATAAACCTCAGATCACGGATCCAATCCACATCATTGCTACTAACATTCTCAACACAATTTTCTCTAGGAACATATCAAAATAAACATATGAAAGCAACAACGCGAGCTATTGATCTACAACATAATTTGCAAAATACTACTAGGACTAAGTTCATGATAAATTAAAGTTCAATTAATCATATTACTTAAGAACTCCCACTTACATAGACATCCCTCTAATCCTCTAAGTGATCACGTGATCCAAATCAACTAAACCATGTCCGATCATCACGTGAGATGGAGTAGTTTCAATGGTGAACATCACTATGTTGATCATATCTACTATATGATTCATGCTCGACCTTTCGGTCTCTGTGTTCCGAGGCCATATCTGTATATGCTAGGCTCGTCAAGTATAACCTGAGTATTCCGCGTGTGCAACTATTTTGCACCCGTTGTATTTGAACATAGAGCCTATCACACCCGATCATCACGTGGTGTCTCAGCACGAAGAACTTACGCAACGGTGCATACTCAGGGAGAACACTTCTTGATAATTAGTAAGAGATCATCTTAAAATGCTACCGTCAAACAAAACATAATAAGATGTATAACAGATAATGGTCATGATATAGCAACGAGAGGGGAGAGTGATCGTCCACGTACCCTCGTAGACCGTAAGTGGAAGCGTTAGCACAACGCGGTTGATGTAGTCGTACGTCTTCACGATCCGACCGATCCAAGCACCGAACGTACGGAGCCTGCGAGTTCAGCACACGTTCAGCTCGATGACGTCCCTCGAACTCCGATCCAGCCAAGTGTCGAGGAGAGTTCCGTCGAGACGACGGCGTGGTGACGATCTTGATGTTCTCTTGGCGCGAGGCTTTCGCCTAAGCTTGCGACGATATGACCGAGGTGGAATATGGTGGAAGGGGGCACCGCACACGGCTAAGGAATGATCCGTAGATCAACTTGTGTGTCATGAGGTGCCCCCTTGCCCTCGTATATAAAGGAGCAAGGGAGGAGGAGGCCGGCCCTAGGGGAGGGCGCGCCATGATGTGGAGTCCTACTAGGACTCCAAGTCCTAGTAGGAGTCCACCAAGAGGGGAGGAAGGGAGAAGGAAGTGGAGGAGAAGGAAAGGTGGCCGGCCCCCTTTTCCCTAGTCCAATTCGGACTAGAGGGGAGGGGGGCACAACAGCCCCTTGGCCTTTTTCTCCTCTTCCCACTAAAGCCCATCAAGGCCCAATACTCTTCCCTGTATTCCCGTAACTCCCCGGTACTCTCGAAAATACCCGAATCATTCGGAACCTTTCCGAACACCGAATATAGTCGTCCAATATATCGATCTTTACGTCTCGACCATTTCGAGACTCCTCGTCATGTCCCCGATCTCATCCGGGACTCCGAACTCCTTCGGTACATCAAAACTCATAAACTCATAATATAACTGTCATCGAAACCTTAAGCGTGCGGACCGTACGGGTTCGAGAACTATGTAGACATGACCTAGAACTATTCTTGGTCAATAACCAATAGCGGGACCTGGATGCCCATATTAGCTCCTACATATTCTACGAAGATCTTTATCGGTCAAACCGCATAACAACATATGTTGTTCCCTTTGTCATCGGTATGTTACTTGCCCGAGATTCGATCGTCGGTATCCAATACCTAGTTCAATCTCGTCACCGGCAAGTCTCTTTACTCGTTCTGTAATGCATCATCCCGTAACGAACTCATTGACCACATTGCTTGCAAGGCTTATAATGATGTGCATTACCGAGAGGGCCCAGAGATACCTCTCCGACAATCGGAGTGACAAAACCTAATCTCAAAATATGCCAACTCAACATGTACCTTCGGAGACACCTGTAGTACTCCTTTATAATCACCCAGTTACGTTGTGACGTTTGGTAATACCCAAAGTGTTCCTCCGGTAAACGGGAGTTGCATAATCTCATAGTTACAGGAACATGTATAAGTCATGAAGAAAGCAATAGCAACATACCAAACGATCAAGTGCTAAGCTAACGGAATGGGTCAAGTCAATCACATCATTCTCCTAATGATGGGATCCCGTTAATCAAATGACAACTCTTTTGTCCATGGCTAGGAAACATAACCATCTCTGATAAACGAGCTAGTCAAGTAGAGGCATACTAGTGACACTATGTTTGTCTATGTATTCACACAAGTATTATGTTTCCGGTTAATACAATTCTAGCATGAATAATAAACATTTATCATGAAATAAGGAAATAAATAATAACTTTATTATTGCCTCTAGGGCATATTTCCTTCACCTGATGACCCGGAGATCAGGAAGTTGATTTTAAAGGAGGCCCATGATTCACCGTATTCGATTCACCCAGGAAATACCAAGATGTATTTGGATTTGAAGGACACTTTCTGGTGGACCGGAATGAAGAAGGATATTACGGAATATGTAGCAGTATGTGATGTATGTCAGAGAGTGAAGGCAGAGCATCAGAAGCCAGCAGGATTGCTACAACCATTGCCGATACCCGAATGGAAGTGGGATAAGCTAGGCATGGATTTTATCACGGGATTGCCTAGGACTCGTTCAGGCTATGACTCGATTTGGGTTGTAGTCGATCGTTTGACGAAGGTAGCTCATTTCATCCCAGTGAAGACCACTTACACCAGTGCTAAGTTGGCTAAGATATATATGACCAGGATCGTATGTCTGCATGGAGTTCCGAGGAGTATTGTATCAGATAGAGGAACCCAGTTTACCTTAAAGTTCTGGAATCAATTGCACGAAACCTTGGGTACCAGGCTAGAGTTGATCAGCTTTTCATCCGCTTTACGATGGACGGGGACCGAGAGAGTCAATCAGATTTTGGAGGATATGCTGAGAGCTTGTGCGCTAGATTATGGATCTAGTTGGGATGACAATTTGCCATATGCAGAGTTCCCTTACAACAATAGTTATCAATCCAGTTTGAAGATGGCCCCTTTCGAAGCCTTATACGGAAGGAGGTGCAGGGCCCCATTATCATGGGATGAAGTTGGAGATTGCCAGTTGTTTGAACCAGATTTGATTAAGGAGTCTGAACAGAAAGTGAAGTTGATTCGTGATAGGCTCAAGGTAGCCCAGTCCAGGCAAAAGAGCTATGCAGATTCTAAACGCAAGGAGACAGTTTACGAAGTCGGAGATAGATTTTATCTTCGTGTATCTCCACTTCGAGGAGTTAAGCACTTTGGAGTTAAGGGAAAGTTAGCGCCACGTTTTGTGGGACCATACAAAGTTTTGGAGCGTATGGGAGAAGTTGCTTACAAATTGGAATTGCCCGAAGGATTGTCAGGAGTTCACGACATGTTCCACGTTTCCCAGTTGAAGAAGTGCCACGCAGAGATGGCTGATATACCATTAAGAGATACAGTGCCATTGGAAGCGATTCAGCTGGATAGTGATTTGACCTATGAGGAGAAACCAGTCAAGATTCTTGATTACGCCAGCCGAGTCACCCGCAGCAAGGTTATCATGTTTTGCAAAGTTCAGTGGAGCCACCACACCGAGGATGAAGCCACCTGGGAGCGAGAGGAGGATTTGCTGCAGGACCACCCTCACCTATATTCTAGCCAACCCGAATCTCGAGGGCGAGATTCATCTTAATGGGGGTAGGTTTGTAACTGTCACACCCTAGCTAGTTCATGCATTAGAGTGTTGCATCATGTATATTTCATTTCACAGAAACCTGAAATGGGAATGACAGAACTCCCAGCCCCCTCTGAATCCAACTAGGGTTTACTAAAAATATTTTCGATGAACCTGAAATGCCCTTCTAAAATGTCCATCATTTTTGTCTTGGTCCAGAACCTCTGCCAAAAGTGGTGCACAATTTCCTAGGTCATCCTAAGGTCTTTGAATTAAATCATAAGTATTTGAATTTGGGCATTTAAAATTTATAAAATATTTCAAATGCTCAAATATTCCCAAACTAAAATGTTCCATGTTGGAAATATTCCAACTAAGGACCAGAGGCAGTTTGGTGAATTTTGGAATGGCTTAGGTATTTTTAGAAATTCAACAAACTTACAGAATAAAAACAGAAACAGAAAAAAGGAAAAACTTACCTGGCGCCACCACAGGCCCACCAGCCAGCCCACCTGGCCGGCCCAGCCCGGCCACCGCTCCAGCGAGCTGCTTGGCTTGCCAGGCAGCCAGCCAAGGTGCTCGGCGGCGGCACCGCAGCTCGCCACGCAGCTGCACGTCGCCCTGCTTCCTCCTCTCGCCGCCCTGCTGGCCTGGACGAGCTCCACGTCGCGCCCCGACCCCCCTGGACACCTCCATTCGCCCCCAACTCCTCTCCCTCGCACTCCCACGCCATGGCCGATGCCACCGTCGCCGCACCGCCGCCAGTGCCGTGCCGTGCTCTCCGTCATCTCCACGCCGCCACCGTGTCCGAAGCTCCGCCGTCCTCTACTCCTTGAGCTAGCCGAGCCCGAAGGCCAAGGCGTGCCCAGCCGCCGACCAACCTCGCCCGAACTGCCATCGCCGGAGATCCCCTTCGCCGTCGCCGCCGCATCAGCTCATCCCCGACCACGCCGTCCGTTCCATCAAGACCGCAGTGAGCTGGGCTAACTTCCCATTCCTCTCTTCCTCGCTCTCGCGCACCACAGCGAGCACACGAAGCTCACCCGCACGCGCCGTCACGGACCTCGTCGCCGACGTGCTCCCGGCCATCCTCCGGCCACCCCACCTTGTCCATCGCACTCACCACATTGCGTTGAGGCTAACCATGCACTCCCCGCACCTCACCGCATACTTTAGCCTCGAGTTCGTCTTCAACCGAACTCCGGCGGCCGCCAAAGTCGCCGCCGGCGCCAACTCCGGCCACCCCGAGCCCAACCACTACCACCAATAGCCGCGGCTCGACCTCGAAGAACACGTAGATGCCTTCCGCCGTCCATTTGGTGCCGGAATGACAAAGCACTTTCGCCGCGCGCGTCGCTCGCCGGCTAGACGCATGGCGTGTCGACCACGACTTTGACCACGGGTGGGCCGGTTTGACCCACAGGTCTATGACATGTGGGCCCCTTCACTAATTAATCCAGTTTAGTTTAAATTTAATTTAGTTAAACTAATTGACTCTTGACATCACGGGACCCACTGGTCAGTTTGACTGGACCAGCCCGTTGACCACCGACGTCATCTGACGTAATCTTGTGTGATAATTTAATTACTGGAATTATTTTTACACAGGAAATTCCAGAAAATGTTTCAAACTTCAAAAATTCATAGAAATTAATCTGTAGCTCCAAATGAAACAAATTATATATGAAAAATGATCAGAAAAATCCAATCTTTCCATCTGTACTGGTTTCATGCATGTTTAAACAAGCTAGCCTACTGTTTATCATAGAACAAGATAAAACAGTTTAAATGGCAACTTATGAGTTTGAACTTTGAATCTTTGGTTCAAATTAGTTCAAACCCATCTGTTCTTAGTTGCATTAGCCCAACACATTCATTTTGCCATGTCTCATGCATGCATCATATTGTTGCATACTGTTTGGTAATGTTTGTGTATCGGTGCTCTCTGCGGCAGGTTCTGCCCCCGAGGAGTACCGTGATAACCTCGACGAAGAGCAATACCAGTGCACCGACCCGTCAGGCAAGCAACCAACCATTTGATCATATCGATAAAATCCCATGTTCTTGCTCCTGCTCTCTTTTACTGCATTAAGACAACGCGATTCAAACTGCTGTGTGCTGCGGTAGTTGAACCCATTTCCTCTGCATGACTGTCATTGCCACGAGAACTAGATGAAACCCACTAGCATGTGTAGGAGTTGATTGAGCCATATGATCGTGTTGTTCCTACCTTGCTATGCCTGCTATGCTTAGAGTCGTGTCAGGTCTAGTTCATCTGGTGATGGCTAGAGTGAAATGATCGAGTCAGTATGAGAGTAAGGTGTTGAACATGATTTGGTAAAGGTATCGATGAGAGGCCATGTAGGAGTACATGGTGGGTTGTTTCATTGAGGCCGTCCTTAAGCACTGAGATCTGTATGTGTGATTTAAGAATCAGCTACTACCATACATTGGGCCTGAAATATGACCCCGCCGACTTCTTATTCACCCTAGTCCTCTGTCCGGGAGTTGCAAGTAGTTTCTGGTGTTTGTAGCCTACTGGAGGCCGTGGACAGCGCTGACCGTAGGGGTGGGCTGTGATGCGGTAGGTACGTGTGGCGGGTGTACCGGATGCCCGTTTGGTATCTCGGGAACCCTGTTCACATCGTTTGGGGCTGTGAGCGAAACTTGGCGGATCTCCTCATAGATGGAACCCAAATAGGCGATAAACTGGACTAGAGACTTAGGTGTGTCTAGGTAGGTCGTGGCCGACACCCACGTTGGGCTTCCGCTGAAGGTTGCCGAGTACATGTCATGTAGACGGCGGTAAGTGGTGAGCGTGTATGAAGAAGTACACCCTGCAGGTTAACATCATCTATTCGAATACCGGCGTCATGATAAAGGACTACTTGGTTGCCTATACGGTTCATAGACAAGTAAATGGAAACTACTAAAAGCCTCAAGATAAGCGTGAGTGCCGAGGATGGCTCTTCCGTAGGAAGGCGGAGGTGGATCCTCGGTGGTGTATCAAGTGATGAGTAGTGGACTCGAGTCATAAAACTATTTCAAGTTGGTGTCTCGTGGGATAGCTTAGCCATGAGTCAAAGCTAGCTTGCTGCAATAACCCCACCAACCCTTCTTGATAATATGCATGTATGTAGGATCGATGTAAGTCTTCTTGAGTACCTTTGTACTCATGTTGCTTTAATTTACATTTTTCAAGATGCCACAAACCCTTCCGATGGGTTCTTCGTGAGCGTTGACATCGATGAGTGGACTAAGGCCCAGGTGGTGATCCTGAGCAAGTGAAGGACCATGTAGTATAGCTAGGCTTACCCAAGCCTCTTTTATTTTACTAGTTGTCTGTACTCAGACAAAGCACTTCCGCTGTTGGCTTGTATGCTTGTATGACTTGAATGTGGGTCGTGTGACCCGTACTTGTGTGTATGCTATGTATGGCTCACTGAGCCTTTAAATAAAGTACTTGTGTCGTAGAGTCATGTTGTGATGCCTTGTTGTATTTGCACATATCGAGCATATTGTGTGTATGATTGAAATGCTTGGTATGTGTGGGATCTGACTATCTAGTTGTTTATCTTTAGTAGCCTCTCTTACCAGAAATGTCTCCTAGTGTCTCCACCGAGCCATGGTAGCTTGCTCTTGCTCCGGAACACTTAGGCTGGCCGGCATGTGTCCTTCTTCGTTCTCAGTGTACATCCCTTGGGAAATGTCACGCATTGAGTACCGGAGTCTGTTAGCCCTTCTGCCGGTTTATCGGAGTCTGCTAGCCAGTGCTACAGCCGGAACTTACTTGTCGATGACCGACACGTTCGATCTTTGGGTCATGGATGCTGTCCTGTAAGTCTGTGCCACTTTGGGTTTACGACTAGCCATGTCAGCCCGGGCTCCTTTTCATATGGATGCTAGCGACACTATCATATACGTGTGCCAAAAGGCGCAAACGGTCCCGGGCAAAGGTAAGGCGACACCCGTGGGGATACCGTGCGTGAGGCCGCAAAGTGATATGAGGTGTTACAGGCTAGATCGATGTGACATTGAGTCGGGGTCCTGACAGCGTTGGCATCAAAGTCGGACTGCCTGTAGGTTCTCCGAGCCAAACTGGTCGATGTTGAGTCTAGAAATGCTTTAGTTATATGTAGGGGAATTGATTGCGGGATGGTACGTAAGGCTCTTTTTACTCCTTTACCTCATGACATTCTGATCTGAGTCAGTCATTCTTCCACCGGGGGCTAAGGATTAGGATCTCTTCTCTCTATAGGTTCACGTGCTACTAATCAGTAGTACCTTATAGGGTTGATGGTTACAAACCTGGTTCAGTTTTACTATCTTGTTATGTTACTAAGTTGGACCCAGAACCTTGATATGATAATGTTGAGTGGCTATGCAATTCTTTGTAAAATGTCTCAAATCCTTTTGAGCATTTACAGTCGTTATGCTGTCCAAATTCTGCCAGAAATTCTAACGTCTTTGCTTTGTGGTTATGCTTCCAGATGGCCACTCGTGACCAAAATCAAGTGGTTCGTCTGACCAGATGCATTGGTGTGACCGGTCATACAGCTATGTTAGTCCGGGTCATGATCGAGGCGGGTTACCGCTGGTATCCCGAATACACAGTCGAAGAGCAGTTTCGAGATTTTAATCAAAGCCAGTATCTCTGCACTGTCAGGATATTTCCCTCTTATCCTGGTTCCACCGAGGCCCTTCACTGTTCCTATGGGCTTGGTGTTACTATTGATATGGCGGTGCAAGATGCTGCTTATTCTATGATGACCATCATGTGAGTCAGGACTGGCCTGCTCCGCAACACCGACTTCCGGTACATGCCGGGTTCACTTCCTGGAGCGTTTGGGTATCTCTGGGCTATCTATGCTGATTCCAGTCAGGAGGACTCACTAACCCGCACCACTGCCGAGTTGCTCGAGGACAAGGACCGAGAGAGTCGGGCCTTGAGGATGGAGCTCTTCAACGCCCGTGCTGATCACTGGGCCACTTTGACTCGTTTTGCGCCGGCCGTGTAAGCCGGATATATGGATATGAGAGACCAGATCTGTTAGGTCTGCTCTGCGGACATGATGGATTGGCGTGATGTGGGGGCATCACCCCACCTCGTGGTCCCCGCAGGCCACCGTTTGTTGGTCCAAGACCTCACCCTTGCCCTTATGGTCCACAGGCTCCTCGGGACCGTCTGTTTCCGGACGATCACGTTGAACTTCCGGGTTATGGAGGAGACTTCTATGAGAACTACTATGGAGACGTCTGAGTTAGTAGTAGTCTCACTAGTATTGTAATAGTTGTATTTCCATCGTCCTGCGTGACTTGTGGAATATGACTTAGTGTGTACTAATTCCGGAGGTGTAAGAAAAATAATGTATAGGAGCTTGGAATGCCTCCGATGAGATGTAATCTTCCTTTCATCGTAGTAGTACTTTGTTTGGTCTTGTACTAAACCTTGTATGGTGTGTATGACGATGGAATAAAGAAGTAGTTTCTGTATCTACCATGTCATACGGATGATCATCTTGCATTCCGAGTCATCCATTACATTCTACATTTCTATGTCAGAATTTTATCATCCTGGACTAAATCCTTGCCTTGTTTCCCTAGGATGGTTAACACCCGCAACAACCCTGCTCCGCCAGAGCAAGCCGAGGGCAGCAGAGTTGGAGAAGCGAACCTACCTCACCCTCCTTCTCTGGCCGAAGTTATGCTGAAGGCCAAGAGAAACAAACGGGAGACCAACCGTTTGTTGGAGCGCATCGAACAGAACACGGCACATCATCAGAGAAATAATTTGGTGTCGCTCAGTGACTTCATCAAGTTACACCCACCTACCTTCCACCACTCCGTCGAGCCTCTCGACGCCGATGATCGGCAACCCGTAGCATTACTCACAAGCTGCGTTACTGCCTTTGGTAGCCGAGGCTGATAAGTTCACCTTTGCTGCATATCATCTTGAAGGCCCCGCCATCTCGTGGGAGAACTATATGGCTATCGCCCGATTGGCCATGTCACTACTTGGGCAGAATTCAGCGAGGCTTTCCGTGAACATCACATTCGGAGGGTCTCATGGATAAATGGCGTGAGGAGTTCTGCAGTTTCACCCAAGGTCGTCTCTCTGTGGGCGCCTCTGCAGAGAGTTTGGTAACCTCGCACGCTATGCAATCGAAGAGGTCTCCACCGCGCCAAGAAACAGGCAAGGTTCCGCAAGGACTTAGCCCGAACTTCGCCGAGATCTCCGTCGCATGAGTGCACCTCCTTCCGAAGCTTGTAAACAAAGCCATCGGTCTTGAAACAGGTCGACCGATTTGAAGCAACACGCAAGCATGGTCGTGATATGGGTTCCTCATCCGGTCTTTGGACCATAGAAGCGCCGGGTGTGGGTGCCTAATCTGCCTCGCCACCCAGATTCACACCGAGGCCATCCTATCAGGCGCCTCGCCCAGTTCAGCAGTATGCACCAGCTAAGCCCTATGGTGGGCCAACCAACAATGCTCCTCTACGCGCCAGCCCCGTGACGTGCTTCAAATGTGGGGAATCAGGTCACTACATGCGCATTGTCCTCAGACCAACCCCAACCAGCCTACAAAAGCTGTTGGCCGTGGCAAGCCAGCAGGAAAGGTGTTCTATGCCAAGCCGGCCACCACTGCACGTGGCCATGTTAATTGTGTCTCAGCTGAGGAGGCCCAAGAGGATCCCAACGTCGTGCTCGGTACGCTTCTTGTTAATTGCCACCCGGCATCCGTTCTTTTTGATACTGGAGCATCTCATTCATTCATATCCGAAAACTATGCTCGCTTGCATAACACTGCATTTTGTGACATGCCTTCCACCATGGAAATTTCCACTCCTGGTTCTAGATGGCAAACCTCTAGAGTAAGCCATGGAAATGAAATTCAGGTCGACAGACTTGTTTTCCTTGCATCGTTGATAGCTCTCAAATCTTCGGATATAAATATCATCTTGGGTATGGACTGGATGTCAGCCCATCATGCCAAGATTGATTGTTTCTCTAGGACTGTTCAACTTACACATCCCTCGAGAAAGATAGTCAATGTCTTGACCCGAATATCCAAGCGCCAGCTATATTCTCTTAATGCCAGTCCATTGCCAGACCTCGAAGACGTCCCGGTAGTCCGTGACTTTCCGGATGTCTTTCGGAAGAATTGCCGGTGTTCCACAGCGGAGATGTTGAGTTCGTGATAGACCTCATTCCAGAACTGTCCCAATTTCTAGAAGACCCTATAAGATGGCACCCCTAGAACTAGCGAACTTAAGAAACAACTTGATGAGTCCTTAAAAAGGGTTTCATCCGTCCTAGTTCATCTCCTTGGGCTTGCCCGTCCTCTTCGTCAAGAAGAAGGATGGTGCGGACGGATGGTTGTAGATTATAGACCCGTCAACTTGGTCACAATTAAGAACAAGTATCCGCTCCCGGGATCAACGATCCGTATGATCAGCTCGCGGGATCCTCGGTCTTCTCTAAGATGGATTTGAGGTTAGGCTACCATCAAATCAAAATCCGAACGGGGACATTCCCAAAAGCGGCCTTTGTTACTCGTTATGGCCAATCTGAGTACACCGTCATGTCCTTCGGTTTAACCAATGCTCCACCACTTTCTCCGGTTAATGAACTCAATCTTCATGGAGTATTTGGATAAATTAAGTGGTGGTTTACCTCGATGACATACTCATCTATTCCAAGAACGAGGAAGAACATGCCGAACATCTAAGGCTAGTGTTGATGAAACTTCGAGAGCATCGCCTTTATGCCAAGTTTTCTAAATGCGAATTTTGGCTGCCAGAAGTGACCTATTTAGGACATGTAATATCTGGTGAAGGTATTGCTGTCAACCCCGAGCGAGTTCAAGCCGTCCTTAATTGGACTCCACCTGAATCGGTCAAGCAAGTTCGGAGTTTCCTTGGCTTAGCGAGCTATTGTCGCCGCTTTGTCGAGAACTTCTCCAAAGTTGCTAAACCTCTAACTGAACTCCTCAAGAAAGATAAAAAGTTTGAGTGGACTCCACAATGTGAGCACAGTTTCCAGGAACTGAAAAGACGTTTAACCTCTGCTCCCGTGCTTGTACCACCAGATTTCTCTAAGGACTTTGTTATCTATTGCGACGCCTCGCGACAAGGACTGGCTGTATTCTCATGCAAGATCGACACGTAATTGCTTATGCTTCACGGCAATTACACCCACATGAGGGAAACTACCCTACTCATGATCTAGAGCTTGCAGCTGTAGTCTATGCACTCAAAACCTGGCGACATTACCTTCTTGGTAATCGTTGCGAAATCTACACCGATCACCAAAGTCTTAAGTACATATTCACCCAACCGTATTTGAATCTCAGGCAAAGACGTTGGGTCGAGTTGATCACAGATTTCGACTTAGGAATAACTTATACCCCAGGAAAAGCCAACGTCATGGCTGATGCGCTAAGTCGTAAATCTTATTGCAACAACCTGATGTTGCAACAAAGTCAACCACTTCTCCACGAGGAATTTCGGAAGCTTAACCTTCACATTGTTCCTCGAGGATTCCTTTCCACCTTGGTGGCGAAACCTACCCTTACGGATCAGATCATCAAAGCCCAGAAGGTAGATCCGGGAATATCCCGCATCAAAAGAAACATCAAGAAAGGGGTTGCGGATTGTTTCTCCGTTGATGATCAAGGAGTCGTATACTTCGGAAACCGCCTAGTGGTTCCCAAAGTACGAAACCTGCGGCGATTGATCCTTAAAGAAGCTCATGAATCTCCTCTCACCATTCATCCCGGTAGCACTAAAATGTATCAGGACCTACACCAGAGGTTCTGGTGGACTAGGATGAAGAGAGACATTGCTCAATTTGTTGCTAACTGCGACATCTGTCATCGTGTAAAAGCAGAGCATCAACGGCCTGCTGGCACCCTTCAACCCTTAGCTATCCCTGAATGGAAATGGGATAAAATTGGTATGGATTTCATCACCGGTTTTCCCAGGACCAGGAGAGGAAATAATGTTATCTTCGTCGTTATCGACCGCCTCTCCAAAGTAGCCCATTTCTTGCCTGTTCGCGAGAGTATAACCGCTAGCCAGCTAGCAGACTTGTACATCTCCCGAATAGTGTCTCTCCATGGTGTTCCATTGGAGATTAACTCGGATCGAGGAAGTCTCTTCACCTCTCGATTTTGGGAAAGTTTCCAAAACGCTATGGGAACCCATCTTTCCTTTAGCACTGCCTTTCACCCTCAATCAAGTGGTCAAGTAGAACGTGTCAATCAAATCCTAGAAGACATGCTTCGAGCTTCTGTTATCTCATTCGGAATGGATTGGGAGAAATGCCTTCCATTTGCCGAATTTGCTTATAACAACAGCTATCAATCTAGCTTGGGCAAAGCACCTTTTGAAGTTATCTATGGGCGAAGGTGTCGAACACCTCTTAACTGGTCGAAAACCGGAAAGACAATTCTTTGGCCCGGATATGATCCAGAAGCGAGAAACAAGTTCGCATCGTTCGTGAAAAGTTGAAAACAGCCCAATCTCGTCAAAAGAGTCAATATGACCGAAAACATAAGGCTATGACTTACGAGGTTGACGAGAAGGCTTACCTTCGGGTTACTCCTCTGAAGGGAACCCATCGCTTCGGTATCAAAGGCAAATTGGCTCCTCGCTACATTGGACCTTTTCGCATTCTTGCTAAACGAGGAGAAGTTGCCTACCAACTGGAACTACCTCCGCATCTCTCCAAAGTCCACGATGTCTTCCACGTTTCTCAACTCAGGCGTTGCTTCTCGGATCCTATCCGTGGAGTGGACCATGAAACGCTTGATCTTCAAGATAATCTCACTTATCGAGAATATCCCGTTCGTATCCTCGATCAAGCCGAGCGTACCACTCGACGGCATAATATCAAGTTTCTAAAGGTTCAATGGTCGCACCATTCTGAAAAGGAAGCTACTTGGGAAAAGGAGGATCGTCTTCGACTCGAATATCCCGCCTTCTTTCCGGAGGAACCTAAATCTCGGGACGAGATTCTTTTGAGTGGGGGTGAGTTGTCACACCCTAGCTAGTTCATGCATTAGAGTGTTGCATCATGTCTATTTCATTTCACAGAAACCTGAAATGGGAATGACAGAACTCCCAGCCCCCTCTGAATCCAACTAGGGTTTACTAAAAATATTTTCGATGAACCTGAAATGCCCTTCTAAAATGTCCATCATTTTTGTCTTGGTCCAGAACCTCTGCCAAAAGTGGTGCACAATTTCCTAGGTCATCCTAAGGTCTTTGAATTAAATCATAAGTATTTGAATTTGGGCATTTAAAATTTATAAAATATTTCAAATGCTCAAATATTCCCAAACTAAAATGTTCCATGTTGGAAATATTCCAACTAAGGACCAGAGGCAGTTTGGTGAATTTTGGAATGGCTTAGGTATTTTAGAAATTCAACAAACTTACGAGAATAAAAAAAAAGCAGAAAAAAAGGAAAAACTTACAGGCGCCACCACAGCCCACCAGCCAGCCCACTGGCGGCCCAGCCCGCCACCGCTCAATGAGCTGCTTGGCTTGCCAGCAGCCAGCCAAGGTGCTCGGCGGCGGCACCACAGCTCGCCACGCAGCTGCACGTCGCCTCGCTTCCTCCTCTCGCCGCCTATTTGTCTGGGCGAGCTCCACGTCGCGCCCCGACCCCCCTGGACACCTCCATTCGCCCCCAACTCCTCTCCCTCGCACTCCCACGCCATGGCCGATGCCACCGTCGCCGCACCGCCGCCGTAGCCGTGCTCTCCGTCATCTCCACGCCGCGCCACCGTGTCCAGAAGCTCCGCCGTCCTCTACTCCTTCGAGCTAGCCGAGCCCCGAGCGCTCGCGTGCCCCGAAGCCGCCGCACCAACCTCGCCCGAACTGCCATCGCCGGAGATCCCCTTCGCCGTCGCCGCCGCATCAGCTCGTCCCCGACCACGCCGTCCATTCCATCAAGACTGCAGTGAGCTGGGCTAACTTCCCCTTCCTCTCTTCCTCGCTCTCGCGCACCACAGCGAGCACACGAAGCTCACCCGCACGCGCCGTCGCGGACCTCGTCGCCGACGTGCTCCCGGCCATCCTCCGGCCACCCCACTTTGTCCATCGCACTCACCACGTTGCGTTGAGGCCAACCATGCACTCCCCGCACCTCACCGCATACTCTAGCCTCGAGTTCGTCTTCAACCGAACTCCGGCGGCCGCCAAAGTCGCCGCCGGCGCCAACTCCGGCCACCCCGAGCCCAACCACCACCACCAATAGCCGCGGCTCGACCTCAGCAACACGTAGATGCCTTCCGCCGTCCATTTGGTCGCGGAATGACAAAAACACTTCGCCGCCCGCGTCGCTCGCCCGGCTGGCTAGACGCTGGCGTGTCTGACCCTGACTTTGACCACGGGTGGGCCCAGTTTGACCCCCCTGGGTCTATGACATGTGGGCCCCCTTCACTAATTAATCCAGTTTAGTTTAAATTTAATTTAGTTAAACTAATTGACTACTGACATGCGGGACCCACTGGTCAGTTTGACCTGGACCAGCCCGTTGACCACTGACGTCATCCTGACGTAATGCTGGCGCAGTAATTTAATTACTGGAATTATTTTTACACAGGAAATTCCAGAAAATGTTTCAAACTTCAAAAATTCATAGAAATTAATCTGTAGCTCCAAATGAAACAAATTATATATGAAAAATGATCAGAAAAATCCAATCTTTCCATCTGTACTGGTTTCATGCATGTTTAAACAAGCTAGCCTACTGTTTATCATAGAACAAGATAAAACACTTTAAATGGCAACTTATGAGTTTGAACTTTGAATCTTTGGTTCAAATTAGTTCAAACCCATCTGTTCTTAGTTGCATTAGCCCAACACATTCATTTTGCCATGTCTCATGCATGCATCATATTGTTGCATACTGTTTGGTAATGTTTGTGTATCGGTGCTCTCTGCGGCGGAGTTACGCCCCGAGAGTACCGTGATAACCCCGACGAAGAGCAATACCGATGCACCGACCCGTCGGCAAGCAACCAACCATTTGATCATATCGATAAAATCCCATGTTCTTGCTCCTGCTCTCTTTTCTTGCATTAAGACAACGCGATTCAAACTGCTGTGTCTTTGTGGTAGTTGAACCCATTTCCTCTGCATGACTGTCATTGCCACGAGAACTAGATGAAACCCACTAGCATGTGTAGGAGTTGATTGAGCCATATGATTGTGTTGTTCCTACCTTGCTATGCCTGCTATGCTTAGAGTCGTGTCGTCCGGTTCATCTGGTGATGGCTAGAGTGAAATGATCGAGTCGATATGAGAGTAAGGTGTTGAACACGATTTGGTAAAGGTATCGATGAGAGGCCATGTAGGAGTACATGGTGGGTTGTTTCATTGAGGTCGTCCTTAAGCGAGATCTGTATGTGTGATTTAAGAATCAGCTACTACCATACATTGGGCCTGAAATATGACCCCGCTCGACTTCTTATTCACCCTAGTCCTCTGTCCAGGAGTTGCAAGTAGTTTCTGGTGTTTGTAGCCTACTGGAGGCCGTGGACAGCGCTGACCGTAGGGGTGGGCTGTGATGTGGTAGGTACGTCGCCGGGTGTACCGGATGCCCGTTTGGTATCTCGGGAACCTGTTCACATCGTTTGGGGCTGTGGCGAAACTTGGCCGATCTCCTCATAGATGGAACCCAAATAGGCGATAAACCTGGACTAGAGACTTAGGTGTCTAGGTAGGTCGTGGCCGACACCCACGTTGGGCTTCCGCTTGAAAGTTGCCGAGTACATGTCGTGTAGACGGCGGTAAGTGGTGAGAGCGTGTATGAAGAAGTACACCCCTGCAGGGTTAACATCATCTATTCGAATAGCCGCGTCCGTGGTAAAGGACTACTTGGTTGCCTATACAGTTCATAGACAAGTAAATGGAAACTACTAAAAGCCTCAAGATAAGCGTGAGTGCCGAGGATGGCTCTTCCGTAGGAAGACGGAGGTGGATCCTCGGTGGTGTATCGAAGTGGTGAGTTGTGGACTCGAGTGCGCAAAACTATTCAAGTTGGTGTCTCGTAGGATAGCTTAGCCATGAGTCAAAGCTAGCTTGCTGCAATAACCCCACCAACCCTTCTTGATAATATGCATGTATGTAGGATCGATGTAAGTCTTCTTTGAGTACCTTTGTACTCATGTTGCTTTAATTTACATTTTTAGAAGATGCCACAAACCCTTCCGACGGGTTCTTCATAGGCGTTGACATCGATGAGTAGACTAAGGCCCGTGGTGATCTGAGCAAGTGAAGGACCATGTAGTATAGCTAGGCTTACCCAAGCCTCTTTTATTTTACTAGTTATGCGTACTCGGACAAAGCACTTCATTGTTGGCTTGTATGCTTGTATGACTTGAATGTGGGTCGTGTGACCCGTGCTTGTGTGTATGCTATGTATGGCTCATCGAGCCTTTAAATAAAGTACTTGTGTCGTAGAGTCATGTTGTGATGCTGTATTTGCACATATCGAGCATATTGTGTGTATGATTGAAATGCTTGGTATGTGTGGGATCGACTATCTAGTTGTTTATCTTTAGTAGCCTCTCTTACGGAAATGTCTCCTAGTGTCTCCACCGAGCCATGGTAGCTTACTCTTGCTCCTAACACTTAGGCTGGCCGACATGTGTCCTTCTTCGTTCTGTGTCGTCCCTTGGGAAATGTCACGCATTGAGTACCGGAGTCTGTTAGCCCGCCACTGCCCGGTTTGAGTCCTTCTAGCCCAGTGCTACAGCTCGGAACTTACTTGCGATGACCGACACGTTCGATCTTTGGGTCATGGATGCTGTCCTGTAAGTCTGTGCCACTTTGGGTTTACGACTAGCCATGTCACTCGGGCTCCTTTTCATATGGATGCTAGCGACACTATCATATCGTGTGCCAAAAGGCATAAGCGGTCCCGAGCAAAGGTAAGGCGACACCGTGGGGATACCGTGCGTGAGGCATAAAGTGATATGAGGTGTTACAGGCTAGATCGATGTGACATTGAGTCGGGGTCCTGACAGTAACATCCCAAATTTTCAATTTGGAATGTTATACATTAGATCATCATTGCATATCATATTTTATTGCATTTTGGCTTGATCCTAGAAATTCTACGCAGCTCAAGGACCCACGAGAGTGTTGGGGATTTCGTTATTTTCATATTTGAGTTTTCTCAAATTTTGAAAATAGGATCATTTGATTTTATTTATTTCATCTTCAATTATTTCTACTATGAAAATATGAGAGAGGGAATAAAATGACTTTCCAAAGATAAAGAAATATTGGGGATTTAATAGTAATATCAAATAATATTTTATTTTGGATTTTATTGCTATTTTTATTTGAATTTAGGAAAAATGCGTGTTTTTCAAAATTGCATTTAGGCCCCAAATAAATGTTCATCTTGTCCGGCTTAATTTTAGAAGTCGGGGAAAATTTATTTCGGGATTTTTGGAGTCCGTTTGGTATTTCTTTTAATTGTTTTTCTGCGCGTAATGTTTTAAAAAAAGCAACCGCCTTACGTGTCGTGTCCGACACAGACACTTCTGCCGGCGGCCTTTAAAACCAACGACCATGGGCCGAAACCCTAACCGCCACCCACCCGCCTCAAGAACCGCCGCCCACCATGCGGATCCCACACCACACTTGTGCCATGCCCACCCCGCCCTTGCACAGCCTTGCACGACGTCGCGCCTCGTCGCCAGCCGACCGACCGCCGCCCCTCGCCCGCCGCCACCGCCGCCTCGCCGGAGCCGCTCACCGCCGCCGACGCCCTCGCCGACTTGCCGGATGTAGCCGCCGCCGCCGCCGGTTTTCTTCGAAAAACCGTTCGGTTTTCTTTTTAATCCACGGTTTATTTTTTTAGATCAGTTTTATTTTTTTCCCGGTTTAGCTATTTAGCGAACGCTCGTTCGTTCGTTCGTTTTAACGAACGATTTTTGTTTTTTTTTCGCAGACAGCGAACATTCGTTCGTTAGCCTGTTTGTCCATTTTTCTTTTTCTCGGATTTTCCGCTATTATTTCTGATCGCGATTTCTTTTCCGATTTTTGTTTTAGTATAACTTTTCGCTCGTTTGTCGAAATCAGGCGATTCAAGCGCCTGGAGTTTCGTCTCGAAACCCTCTTTCCGTTTAACCAACTCAAACAAGTTTTTGCTACTGTATTTGACTTAGGTCCAGATTAGTAAACGAAGCATGTTTCTTTCGCCGTTTGACTTTCGTTGCTTCGTTTGATTTGATTCTTTTTGCAAACCGGAGTTCTTAAGTTGAACTTTCTGGTTAGATCTCTTATTTGAGTTTTACTTGTGCATTATATGAGTGCTTATTGTATGCTTGTTTGTTTGCGATAGAGTACGGTCTGCCGCTTGCTACTTCGAATCTCTAGGTTTCACGGATCATCAGCAAGGCAAGTAACACTTTGATCATACCTCTTTACTACCCAGTTTAATTGCATTAGATAAATCCTCGAACAATTGCATGATTAGGATCTGATTAATATGTTGGTTTTGGGAAGTAGATTAGGCAGAACCTATTACCTGTTTATTATCAAACCTTTGGGAGCTACTTCTACGTTTGCTTATATTTCCATGCTATGCTAGTAGACGTGGATTGGGTGAGTGTTTCCATGACAGATGTGAGATTGTTTAATTAATGGTTTACTTAAGGTGGCAACTTAAATTCACATCTGGGTGGATTGAGGCACCTGGGGAACTCAGTGTTGCATGTATTTCTGGAAATCCCGGGGTACCGTGTGATTCTCCTATGGACCGCCACCTAGGCTCAAAGGGATCATGAGTTTATTCATGCTAGAAACTTCTGTGTGCATCCGCAAGCTACTATGGGCTCTAGCATAGTTGATTAAGTTGCGTGAGCTCTTGAAGAGGTAGACTAGCACATGTAGGGGATGTAAGTTTGTACGGTCTACCCGGAGTAGAGAGTTAATGCTTCTGAAAGACTGTGTCTCGGTCATCCGTTTCTCAAACACCATGTAGTGCGAGAAATCAAGCGGAGGAGATCGAGTCTTGCGGGGAAAAGTACGCAAACCTCTGCAGAGTGTATAAACTAATCATGGTTAGCCGTGTCCCGGTTATGGACGTTTTGAGTATCTAGTACTTGGATTATCATGTGAATCTCATCATTTTACTTTAATTAATCTTGTTGGGTTTAATGAAGTTACTTTAATTGGGATTGAGAATGCTGTCAACCATTCTCAATGTTTAACAACCACCATGATAGTTAAATAAAATTTATTCCTTTGTAGTAGGGAAAAAATTGGCTTTATGCAAAACTATAACCATAGAGCTTTCCACCAGCCATATATGCATGTAGTATAGCACTATTCTGTTCATTACTCTCTATGTGTTACCTTGCCAGCATATTCCATGTGTTGAACCGTTCTCGGGCTGCAACATTCATGTTGCAGACTTTTCAGACGACGAGTAAGGTGCCTTTAGGTCGTGGTTCTATACACAGTGATGCCGTCGGAGTTGATGGACTCGCTTATCTTCCAAGCCTTCTACTGTTATCGTTATTAGATGGCCTTAAGCCATGTTTATTGTAATAAGTTCTCTTTTGAGACACTCGATGTAATAAGTGTGTGATTGCTACTCTGTTATAAATCCTTCAAGTACTATGTGTGTCAGCATTACCGATCCAGGGATGACACTGATGCACAGAGATCAGACTGTTTGAGGTCTGGTCGCTATAGATAAATTATATCTACCTCAAGGAGCTTTAGTATCTCCTTTCTTACACTTCTTTCATCTTAGGATTTAACCGTCGTTGATGATCTCTAACTGGTTTGGAGCCTTCGCCCAATTTAATTTTGTGTTGGCATAGAGTGGGACTAATGCCCTTAAGATCATCCAGAGTATATCCAATAGCAGCACGGTGCTTCTTCAGAGTTTTCAATAATCTTTCCTCTTCTTGCTCTGAAAGGTTAGCACTAATAATATCAGAATATATCTTCTTTTCATCAAGATAAGCATATTTAAGATTATCAGGTAATGGTTTGAGCTCAAACACGGGATTACCCTTGGGTGGAGGGGGATCCCCTAGGATTTCAACAAGCAAGTTGTGTTTCAGAATAGGACCCTGTTGAAGGAATACTTCATCTATCTCCCTTCTTTCATTCATAAACATATCATTTTCATGGTCTAGCAAATATTGTTCTAACGGATCAGTAGGAGGCACGGCAATAGAAGCAAGACCAATAACTTCATCCTTACTAGGCAATTCTTTATCATGGGGTTGTCTACGAAATTTAGCAAAATTAAACTCATGAGACATATCCCCTAAGCCAATTGTAACAACATGCTTTTTGTAAACAATCCTAGCATCATCAGGCTCAAGTGGGGGCCCAGTGTAGCCCGGCTTCATCAGCTCAACCTAAAGACCCTCGCGAGGGGCCAAGCCTCGCGGGGCGGGCGATAGGAAGCTTACTCAGGAGCAGCCTCATCAGGCGGGCTCGCGAGGAGGCGAAGAGATCAAGGCAGGGTAGCTCGCGAGGTGCCCGTGACGCAAGCCATGACGATCAAGACCAGGTGGGCGCCAGGCGCGCCGACTCTTGAAGAAGTCCTTGTTTCCCCTTCAGTGCAAAGGGGGCAAGCACAGGCCAAGGCATCAGGCAAAGGTTACTGTTTCGGTGCAACAAGACCAAGACCAGCGGAGCGGCAGGATGGAGGTCACCGTGGAGCCCAGGACGGCGTTACCACCAGAGTCTTCGGCAGTCGAGGACCAACTTTAGTCAGGATAAGTGTACTAGATGTTCCCCTTCAAAATGGCCAATTGTTGGCGCCCTTCTCGCTCATTTATTTGGGGAGAGGCCCAGGGCCTCCCTCTATAAATAGAGCTAGCCACCAAAGGGTTCGGGGGAGATCCAGATTTCGGGTAGACTAGAGAGAGAGAGGCGACTGAACTCACCCAAGCAGTTCATCGCACCAGCTCACGAACAGCCCCTCGCGAGGCTGTTCTCCCTTTGTATTGTTCATCATCAGCCCCTGAGGCAATCCACCACACCACACACTGGACTAGGGTATTACACCACAATGGTGGCCTGAACTAGTATAAACCTCATGTCCCTTGTGTGTTCTTCTTCCTAGCTTAGATCCCTTGCGAGGCTTCGAGACGTGAGCTGGTAGGAGGAGAGATCTTCGTGCGCACCCCAGAGTTCAAACCTCAAGGGTCTGCCGGAACCCGAAATCCGACATTTGGCGCGCCAGGTAGGGGTGCACCGGAATCCTTCTTCCACCCCCTCGCGTTCGTCGTCCATCGCGCCCATGTATGATGCTCGCCGAGCCCGCGCCGAGCGTCGGGCTGCTCTTGCCACCCGAGTCGCCCAGACGTCTCCCGTCGGCGGGTGACCCCGTCATTCCCCGTCGCCTGCCGCCAACGCCGCCATCGGCCCGGCGGGGAACGAGCAGCAAGCGTCATCGCTGCATCCCTCGGTGCGATGGGAAGGCCGCACCGCCACCCCGTCGCTGACTCCAGCCGGTTCGTCGTCCCACGCCCGTCGCGCCCCCCACGGACGCGCATGTTTCGTTGCTCCTGGCACGTGAGCTCCTGCACTACCGTCCCGTCGACGACCTCTACGATGAGTGGCACGCTCACATCACCGAGCTCGTCAGCGCCGCAGGGGGCTCCCCTGTGCCATCCCTCTCGTTGCCTCGCCCTTCGTCCTGCACAGGAGGCGCAGATCAGGAGGTGCCTCCGCCACCTCCTCCCCAAGAAGACGCCCTGGCTCCAAGGCGCGCGGCCCCAGGACGAGATCCACCGTGTCCGGCGCCCGTGCGACAAGAAAGAAGCTGCCAAGAAATACCTCGTCCCCAAGAAGGTGCCCATGTGCTCTCGGCATTGGTGCGCCATGACCGCATCCCTGCGCCACCATGTCAAGACCCCGCGCAGCTCCAGGCAGCGGCGCGCGGGAATCCCCAGGAGCAAGCCCTGCATCAGCAGAGAGCTTCGGTGGCCACCGCAGGCTGCCGCGCCTTCACCACCGAGCTATGCAGTGTCGCTTGGCCAGGCAAGTTCAAACCTAACCTGCCTCCTCGCTACGATGGCACTGCCGACCCCGTGGAGTTCCTACGGCTCTATGAGCTGGGCATCGAAGCCACCAACGGGGACGAAAACGTCATGGCGAACTGGTTTCCCATGGCACTCAAGGATGGCACCCGCACCTGGCTCTTGAACCTGCCTCCCGGCATGATCTCCTCTTGGGACGAGATGCGCACTCGCTTCATCGCCAACTTCCAAGGCACTCGCGACCAGCCCCCGGCCATGAGTGACCTGCGCCGCATCAAGCAACAGCCAAGAGAGACCCTGCAGAAGTACATCTAAGCGCTTCAACAACGCCTACTCAAGATCCCGGGGTGGTGAGGAAGCCATCATCTCAGCCTTCTCCGATGGCGTCGTGACATCAAGATGAAAGAGGAGCTAGCGATCCACGAAGACTGTGCACATCTCGGAGCTGTTCAACTTGGCGGCCAAGTGCGCCAGGGCTGAGGAAGGGTGCCTCTCCCTCCTCGAGCCCCCAGCTGCTGATCCGAAAGAGAAGAAGCCCAAGGTCAAGGACGTGAAGCGCAAAGAAGCGGCTGACCTCGCAGCGGAGCCAGACACCAAGCGAGACATGAATCAGCCGGAGTCATCCAAGGGCAGCCAGTACTGCGTGTACCACAACCTCCACACCCACAACACCAACGAATGCGAAGAACTCAGGGCTGTGCGAGATGGACGTATCGGCCGACGCCCCGAGCGCAACGACCAGGGCTATGGCCGAGCAGGAGGAAGAGGTGAAGGACGATGGGAAGACTGTGGCCCTCGCCAAGGGTGGCGTGACCGACCTCGCGAGGACCGCTGGCAGGACTAGCCTCGCGAGGGAGGTTGGAGGGATCAACCTCGTGAGGACCGCCCATAAGGCAACGCAGGCCTCCCTCCTCTGCCACCACCACCAAGGAGGAATGAAGACCATCATCAGGGCGAGGGGGTTGGGGGCTTCCTGGAGCCTCACACAATCGCTTGCATCCTGGGCGGCGCCCAGGCCCCAGCCTCACATCGCATCTTCAAGTAGTTTTCTCGCGAGGTGAATGCAGTCCTCCCCAAGCTTGAGGCCACGCGCCCTCTCAGGTGGTCCGCGTGCGTTATCACGCTCAGCTCAGTGGATTAGCTCAAGTGTGCAGCAACGGCCGGTGTCCTCCCAATGCTTTGTTCCCTAGTTATCAGCAACGTACAAGTCACCAGGACCCTCATTGATGGCGGAGCAGGACTCAACGTCCTGCCCGTCGAGCCGTTCAACAATATCCAAGTGCCATATGATCAGCTTCAGCCGACCAAGCCTTTCTCAGGAGTTACTGATGGTTCCACTGTTCCGATAGGGCAGGTTCGCATTCCTGTCACCTTTGGGCAGCGCAACAACTACCGCACTAAGCTCATTGACTTCGAAGTCGCCCACATTCGCCTTCCATACAATGCCATCCTCGGGTACCCAGCCCTGGCCAAGTTCATGGCAATGACTCACCATGGCTACAATGTCCTCAAGATGCCAGGAAACAGTGGAGTCATCACAGTCCCCTATGAAGAAAAGGATGCAGTGTGTTCTCTTGAGCATGCCTTCCAGGCCGCAGCAATCGAAGACCCAGATCACAGGAGCGGGAGCCTCCCCGAGGCAGTCCCTAAGAAGAAGAAGACTTCACTTGGCCCAAACCATCATGAGGCAGGCACCTCCAGAGGCGTTGCGTCAGGATCCGCGCCCGTTCAAGGGGCGCCACCCTCTGTCGCATAGGAAGGCGCGCCCAGCGCCCTCCTCGGGCAAGGCTCGGGGGCTCTCCCCTGGAGGGCCACCGACTTTGCCAAGGTCACGAGGGAGGCGCTCGGGCACCACTTGGAGGCGTGCTTCAAAGCACGTTTCCCTCAGGAAGGTATGAGGCAAGGAGGGCTAAACCCTCAGGAGTTCATCGCAAGAAACACTCAGGAGCTGCAGGAGTCAAGAGTCATGCGCGGCAGCCGCCGCTTGCCCGCTGTAGCTCCCCATCCAAGCGAGGATGGTGGGCTGCGCGTCTGCATCGACGTACCAGGGCTCAACTGAGCCGCGTCTCAGGAGCGCCTCTGGCCTTCGCACGTGGGGCGTTGCAAGGGGCCACCCCACAGCTATGTTCGCATGCTTTTCGGCCTGTCGAACGCGGCCGCTGCTCATCAGCGCCTGCTGAGGAGCATTCTGGAGGCTCAGGAGGTCAGGCATTGCGCGGTCCTGGCGGAGATGGAGATGCTCCTCGAAGATCCACCCGCGCCCCCGGAGCCTCCCAAGGCTCCTGGTCCCGGGAGCTCGTGAGGGTCGGCTTCCACACCATGCATCGTCCGCTACTTTGGCAACCCTTCATCTCCAAAGTATCTGGTGACATCTTTCTAAGTTCCATTTTCAGCTGGGAGCGCCCACAGGGCTGCATCATTCCCAGGTCGTGTGGGTCCGTCCCTGCGGCATGTATCCATTTTGCTTATGCTCTCTGCTTACCCTATTGGGGGCGCCCCTCAGGCTGCATTATCTCCAAGCCGCTCGGGCCTGACCCAGTGGCATTTGCTTTCTCCGCATCTATCTAAATGGATTTGCTCCTTCATGCTTAACCTGCTTGACTTAATGCCAGCTCGATTGACACCTACCTTTGGAGCCGCTCGCTCTGGCACGCCGCTTGTGTACGGGTCCGTCCATGCAACACCGATAAATCTGAGTGGCCGAGCTCTGGCCGCGGCAGCCCTGCAAGGCGCCACCTCACCAGGCCCTCAGTGCCCCAATCACTCCCTCGGAGCGACCAATGGTTGGCTGGCAACCGTAACGACAGACCTTGTTTTCCGTCATGATTGGTATGTAGGACCCGCTCCAGGAGTAACACTGGGGGCGTCGCGAGCTTTCTCTCCGGCACGATCCGCTCACGCGTTAAAAGGGGGGTGCCTAAGCATCGCGACTCATGGGCTCTTACTGGCTCTCCAGCCCTCACCCCCTGGCCTTGACCCACGGCATCGCGACTGTCGCCTGTTGGTGGCCGAGCTCGCTCGAGGGCCGGGACCTGAGGACGTAGAGCATGAAGGAAAGTGCGGGGAAGAGGGAAGAAGCTCACGAGGGCTTGACCCAGCAACACCCCAGCTGCTGTCACGCAGGCCCGACACCTCGCTAAAAACTACTCCAAACCTATGAGATAAGTCACGCAAAAACTGAATCGACTAAGCGCTAAACCCTCGCCTACTTTAGCTCTGTCACGGCAACGTTGCTTGCCTTTCTTGCCCAGCGGAGGCTGCTTGAGCGCTAAAAGGGACCTCCTGAGCATCGTGACTCAGGGGCTCTTACTGGACCTTGGGCCGCTCACCTCCTGGCCTTGACCACGGCATCGCGACCTAGCATACCAGCGACGGTGAAGCTGCACAGGGACCGGACTGTCGAGTAGAGCACCAAGCCCTCGCGAGGAAAGAAAGGGGGAGCTGAGCCGGGGCAGAATGCGCCTCTCGCATCGTTTCAAGACAATGATATACAATTCCCAAAAGACATGGCAGGCGCCTTACATACCCCCACGGGGTGTCATTTCGATTCCTCGCAGGGAACAAAAGGTGCTAAGGAGCAATAACTACGCGCGCCTCCGCAGGAGACGCCATCATCAACAGTGGGTCATCGGGCACCGGCTCCAACCCCATCCAGATTAGCAGCGCCAACGGCCTAATGCACCCGCCCTGCTCCGGGCGCGACGCGAGCTCGGGGGCTCGTAGCTGTCGTCGCTTGTCTCCGTAGTCACGTGAAGCTCTGCGGGATCGCTGGACCCTCCGGCTCCACCGCTGCTGCCTGAGGAGCTGCTGGGGAAGCGGTTGGCCGGCCTGGTCCTCGCCGCCCCGATGCCCCGGCCGCCTCCCTTGGGGCAGCATTCCAGCCGGTGTCCTTCCGTGTCGAAGACCTTGAAGAACATAAAGGAGGCACCATCGTATTCGAGATGGATTACGAGGGCGCCCCCTGTCCAGCAGACCCGGGCGATCTCGCCCCAGCCACGGGTCAGGAAGACCTTGCCCGGGGCGATGACCTCGACCTCCTCCTCGGTCGCGGGAGTGTTGCAGTCGGTGTGCTGCAGCCAGAGCTCCCGAGGCCCCCTCGGTGTAATCTCGAAGGCGAAGGAGGGAGGAAGGCGAATCCAAGATCGAGGAGGCATGGCGGCGTGAAGCACAAGCTCGCGAGAAGAGCCTTCGACATGGACTCCAGGGGGAACGACACGCACCGCCGTAACTCGCCGGCGTGGACGGCAGCACTGTCGGTATCGCTCGGCGCCTTCTTCTCTAGGGCCCTCGATTCGGGCATACAAGGGCAGCGGAAACCCAGGCGGCGGCTGCTCGTACCAGGGCCTTGACGTCTCCTGCCAAGCGTCCTCATCTCGGCGGCGGACTGGCCACTTCTTCGGCGGAAGCGGGTCGAGACCCTCTCGGGGGGCCTTTCCCTTCAATTCTACAGAAAACAGGCGGATCGGTGCCATTAGCGTAATGTGGAGCAAGGGCGAGGAAGAAGAAGAAAGGGAGTAGCGGGAAGGAATGGACTGGAAGGGCTGGCGTCGTTCCGTACTTATAGCCGGAGGAGGCCAACCGTCGGCCTCCACGATCGCAGGTAATCATGACCAATTTTTGCATGCAGGGACTTGTCAAGTCGGGCAGTTGCCGAGGCGTCGTGGGGGAGTGGAGACGCCCACGTCTAATCAATTGCCACCCGACGCCCGAGGCCGCAGGCTATTGGGGCCCGCGGCGCTTCGCACTTGCCCCTTCGCTTCTCTGCTAAGCCAAGTACGAGCGCGCCTTGGGCCCGGTGGCTACTGTTGGCGTTCTGGGAATGGGGGTCCCCAGACTTGCCTGCCTGCAGCCTGCGGCGTGGCTCAAGTGGGGGCCCAGTGCACCCCAGCTTCATCAGCTCAACCTCAAGACCCTCGCGAGGGGCCAAGCCTCGTGGGGCGTACGACAGGAAGCTTCCTCAGGATTAGCCTCATCAGGCGGGCTCGCAAGGAGGCGGAGAGATCAAGGCAGGGTACCTCGCAAGGTGCCCATGACGCAAGCCATGACGATTGAGACCAGGCGGGCGCTAAGCGGCGCCGACTCAAGATGTCCTTGTTTCCCCTTCGGTGCAAAGGGGGCAAGCACAGGCCAAGGCATCAGGCAAAGGTTACCGTTTCGGTGCAACAAGACCAAGACCAGCGGAGCGGCAGGATGGAGGTCACCGTGGAGCCCAGGACGGCATCACCACCAAAGTCTTTGGCTGTCAAAGACCAACTTTAGTCAGGATAAGTGTACTAGATGTTCCCCTTCAAAATGGCCAATTGTTGGCGCCCTTCCCGCTCATTTATTTGGGAAGAGGCCCAGGGCCTCCCTCTATAAATAGAGCTAGCCACCACAGGGTTCGGGGGAGATCCAGATTTCGAATTGACTAGAGAGAGAGAGGCGACTGAACTCACCCAAGTAGTTCATCGCACCAGCTCAAGAACAGCCCCTCGCGAGGTTGTTCTCCCTTTGTATTGTTCATCATCAGCCCCTGAGGCAATCCACCACACCACACACTGGAGTAGGGTATTACACCACAATGGTGGCCTGAACCAGTATAAACCTCGTGTCCCTTGTGTGTTCTTCTTCCTAGCTTACATCCCTTGCGAGGCTTCGAGACGTGAGCTGGTAGGAGGAGAGATCTTTGTGCGCACCCCAGAGTTCTGACCTCAAGGGTCTGCCGGAACCCGAAATCCGACAGGTGGACCGGTTCTTGGGTACTGCCCTTTCTTGGACAAGCATCCCACTTATTATTAACCCCTATTGCAAGCATCGCAACTACAAAAGAAGTATTAAGGTAAACCTAACCATAGCATGAAACTAGTGGATCCAAATCAGCCCCTTACGAAGCAACGCATAAACTAGGGTTTAAGCTTCTGTCACTCTAGCAACCCATCATCTACTTATTACTTCCCAATGCCTTCCTCTAGGCCCAAATAATGGCGAAGTGTCATGTAGTCGATGTTCACATCTCACCACTAGAGGAGAGACAACATACATCTCACCAAAAATATCGAACGAATACCAAATTCACATGACGACTAATAGCAAGACTTCACCCATGTCCTCAGGAACAAACGTAACTACTCACAAAGCATATTCATGTTCATGATCAGAGGAGTATTAGTATGCATTAAGGATCTGAACATATGATCTTCTACCAAGTAAACAAATTAGCATCAACTATAAGGAGTAATCAACACTACTAGCAACCCACAGGTACCAATTTGTGGTTTTGATACAAGATTAGATACAAGAGATGAACTAGGATTTTGAGAGGAGATGGTGATGAAGAAGACGTTGATGGATATTGACCCCCTCCTGATGAGAGGATCACTAGTGATGATGATGGTGATGATTTCCCCCTCCCAGAGGGAAGTTACCCCGGCAGAACAGCTCCGCCGGAGCCCTAGATTAGTTCCACCTCGTGGCGGCGGAGTTTTGTCCCGTAAGCTTGCTTATGATTTTTTTCAGGGTAGAAGACTTCATATAGCAGAAGATGGGCACCGGAGGGCCACCACAGGGCCCACGAGACAGGGGGCACGCCTAGTAGGGGTGGGCGTGCCGCCCACCTTCGTGGCCAGGGTGTGGGCCCCCTCTGGTACTTTCTTTGCTCAATAATTCTTATTAATTCCAAAAATGACTTTCATGGAGTTTTAGGACTTTTGGAGCTGTGCAGAATAGGTTTCCAATATTTGCTCCTTTTCCAGCCAAGAATCCCGACTGCCGGCATTCTCCCTCTTCATGATAAACCTTGTAAAATAAGGGAGAATAACCATAAGTATTGTGACATAACGTGTAATAACAGCCCATAATGCAATAAATATCGATATAAAAGCATGATGCAAAATGGACGTATCTGGGGGGTGCACCAGCCCACTAGGGGGCTGGTTCCCACCCTTGTTCAGCCCTTTGAGCTCCTCGGGGTAGGTGGTCCCACCCGGTGGACCCCCAGACACCTTTCGGTGGTCCCGGTACAATACTGATAACCCCCAAAACTATTCCGGTGACTGAAACTGGACTTCCCATATATAAATCTTACCTCCGGACCATTCCGGAACTCCTCCTGACGTTCGGGATCTCATCCGGGACTCAGAACAACCTTCGGCAACCACATACTATTTCCCATAACAACTCTAGCATCACCGAATCTTAAGTGTGTAGACCCTACGGGTTCGGGAAGCATGCAGACATGACCGAGACATCTCTCCGGCCAATAACCAACAGCGGGATCTGGATACCCATGTTGGCTCCATAATGTTCCACGATGATCTCATCGGATGAACCATGATGTCGGGGATTCAATCAATCCCGTATACAATTCCCTTTGTCCATCGGTATGTTACTTGCCCGAGATTCGATCGTCGGTATCCCAATACCCCGTTCAATCTTGTTACTGGCAAGTCTCTTTACTCGTTTCGTAACGCAGCATCCGATGACTAACTCCTTAGTCACATTGAGCTCATCATGATGATGCATTACCGAGTGGGCCCAGAGATACCTCTCCGTCATGCGGAGTGACAAATCCCAGTCTTGATTCGTGCCAACCCAACAGACACTTTCGGAGATACTTGTAGTGCATATTTATAGCCACCAAGTTACATTGTGACGTTTGGAAATGATACATGACATTAGAAAAGCTCTTAGCAAACAAACTACACGATCTTGTGCTATGCTTAGGATTGGGTCTTGTCCATCACATCATTCTCCTAATGATGTGAGCCCGTTATCAACGACATCCAACGTCCATGGTCAGGAAACCACAACCATCTATTGATCAATGAGCTAGTCAACTAGAGGCTTACTGGGGACATATTACGGTCTATGTATTCACACATGTATTACGGTCTTCGGTTAATACAATTATAGCATGAACAACAGACAATTATCATGAACAAGGAAATATAATAATAACCATTTTATTATTGCCTCTAGGGCATATTTCCAACAGTCTCCCACTTGCACTAGAGTCAATAATCTAGTTACATTGTGATGAATCATACACCCATAGAGTTCTGGTGTTGATCATGTTTTGCTCGTGGAAGAGGTTTAGTCAACGGATCTGCGACATTCAGATCCGTGTGCACTTTACAAATATCTATGTCTCCATCTTGAACATTTTCATGAATGGAGTTGAAGCAACGCATATGCCTGGTCTTACTGTGAAACCTGGGCTCCTTGGCAAGGGCAATAGCTCCAGTGTTTTCAGACTTGTCACACAAGAGAGTCATCGGGCCCGACACATTGGGAATAACTCCTAGGTCGGTGATGAACTCCTTCATCCAGATTGCTTCATGTGCTGCCTCCGAGGCTGCCATGTACTCTGATTCACATGTAGATCCCGCCACGACACTTTGCTTGCAACTGCACCAGCTGACTGCCCCACCATTCAAAATGTACTTGTATCCGGTTTGTGACTTGGAGTCATCTAGATCTGTGTCGAAGCTAGCATCGACGTAACCCTTTACGATGAGCTCTTCATCACCTCCATAAACGAGAAACATATCCTTAGTCCTTTCCAGGTACTTCAGGATATTCTTGACCGTTGTCTAGTGTTCCATGCTGGGATTACTTTGGTACCTTCCTACCAAACTTACGGCAAGGTTCACATCAGGTCTGGTACACAACATGGTATACATAATAGACCCTATGGGTGAGGCATAGGGGACGACACTCATCTTTTCTCTATCTTCTATCAAGGTCGGGCATTGAGCCATGCTCAATCTCACACCTTGCAATACAGGCAAGAACCCCTTCTTGGACTGATCCATATTGAACTTCTCCAATATCCTGTCAAGGTATGTGCTTTGTGAAACACCAATGAGGCGTCTTGATCTATCTCTATAGATCTTGATGCCTAATATGTAAGCGGCTTCTCCAAGGTCCTTCATTGAAAAGCACTTTTCAAGTAGGCCTTTACGCTTTCCAAAAGTTCTATATCATTTCCCATCAATAGTATGTCATCTACATATAATATGAGAAATGCTACAGAGCTCCCACTCACTTTCTTGTAAACACAGGCTTCTCCATAAGTCTGCATAAACCCAAACACTTTGATCATTTCATTAAAGCGAATGTTCCAACTTCATGATGCTTTCACCATCCCATAGATGGAGCGCTGGAGCTTGCACACCTTGTCAGCATTCTTAGGATCAACAAAACCTTCCGGTTGCATCATATGCAATTCTTCCTTAAGGAAACCATTAAGGAATGTCGTTTTGACGTCCATTTGCCATATCTCATAATCATAGAATGCGGCAAGTGCTAACATGATTCGGATGGACTTCAGCTTTGCTACGGGTGAGAAAGTCTCATCATAGTCAACCCCTTGAACTTGTCGATAACCCTTAGCGACAAGCCGAGCCTTATAGACGGTCACATTACCATTTGCATCAGTCTTCTTCTTAAAGATCCACTTATTTTCTTTGGCTTGCCGATCATCGGGCAAGTCTGTCAAAGTCCATACTTTGTTTTCATACATGGATCCTATCTCGGATTTCATGCTTCAAGCCGTTTGTTGGAATCCGGGCCCGCCATCACTTCTTCATAGTTCGAAGGTTCACCGTTGTCTAACAACATGACTTCCAGGACAGGGTTGCCGTACCACTTTGGTGCGGAACGTGCCCTTGTGGACATACGAAGTTCAGTAGCAACTTGATCCGAAGTTTAACGACCATCATGATTAACTTCCTCTCCAGTCGGTGCAGGCACCACAGAAACATCTTCCTGAGCTGCACTACTCTCCGGTTCAAGAGGCAGTACTTCATCAAAGTTCTACTTTCCTCCCACTTACTTCTTTCGAGAGAAACTCTTTCTCCAGAATGAATCCGTTCTTGGCAACAAAAAGATCTTGCCTTTGGATCTGAGGTAGAAGGTATATCCAATGGTTTCCTTAGGGTATCTTATGAAGACGCATTTTTCCGACTTGGGATCGAGCTTTTCAGGTTGAAGTTTCTTGGCATAAGCATCGCATCCCCAAACTTTTAGAAACGATAGCTTAGGTTTCTTCCCAAACCATAATTCATATGGTGTCATCTCAATGGATTTAGACGGTGCCCTATTTAAAGTGAATGCGGTTGTCTCTAAAGCATAACCCCAAAATGATAGCGGTAAATCGGTAAGAGACATCATAGATCGCACCATATCCAATAGAGTGCGATTACGAAGTTCGGACACACCATTACAGTGAGGTGTTCCAGGCGGCGTGAGTTGTGAAACAATTCCACATTTCCTTAAGTGTGTACCAAACTCGTGACTCAAATATTCTCCTCCACGATCTGATCGTGAGAACTTTATTTTCCTGTCATGTTGATTCTCTACCTCACTCTAAAATTCCTTGAACTTTTCAAAGGTCTCAGACTTGTGTTTCATTAAGTAGACATACCCATATCTACTTAAGTCATCAGTGAGGGTGAGAACATAACGATAGCCACCGTGAGCCTCAACGATCATTGGACCACACACATCAGTATGTATTATTTCCAACAAGTTGGTTGCTCGCTCCATTGTTCCAGAGAATGGAGTCTTGGTCATTTTGCCCATGCGGCATGGTTCGCACGTGTCAAATGATTCATAATCAAGAGACTCCAAAAGTCCATCTGCATGGAGTTTCTTCATGCGTTTGACACCAATGTGACCAAGGCGGCAGTGCCACAAGTATGTGGGACTATCATCATCAACCTTACATCTTTTGGTATTCACACTATGAATATGTGTAACATCACGTTCGAGATTCAGTAAAAACAAACCATTGACCAGCGGGGCATGACCATAAAACATGTCTCTCATATAAATAGAACAACCATTATTCTCGGATTTAAATGAGTAGCCATCTCGCATTAAACAAGATCCAGATACAATGTTCATGCTCAAAGCTGGCACTAAATAACAATTATTGAGGTTTAAAACTAATCCTTTAGGTAAATATAGAGGCAGCGTGCCGATGGCGATCACATCGACCTTGGAACCATTCCCGACACGCATCGTCACCTCGTCCTTTGCCACTCTCCGCTTATTCCGCAGCTCCTGTTTTGAGTTACAAAGATAAGCAACCGCACCGGTATCAAATACCCAGGAGCTACTACGAGTACTGGTAAGGTACACATCAATAACATGTATATCACATATACCTTTGGTGTTGCCGGCCTTCTTATCCGCTAAGTACTTGGGGTAGTTCCGCTTCCAGCGACCATTTCCCTTGCAATACAAGCACTGAGTCTCGGGCTTGGGTCCATTTTTTGGCTACTTCCCAGCAACTGATTTACCGAGCGCGGCAACTCCCTTGTCGTCCTTCTTGAAGTTCTTTTTACCCTTGCCTTTCTTGAAACTGCTGGTCTTATTCACCATCAACACTTGATGTTCCTTTTTGATTTCCACCTCCGCTGATTTCAGCATTGAATATAGCTCAGGAATGGACTTCTCCATCCCTTGCATATTGTAGTTCATCACAAAGCTCTTGTAGCTAGGTGGGAGCGACTGGAGGATCCTGTCAATGAGCGAGTCATCTGGAAGATTAACTCCCAGCTGAGACAAATGGGTGTGCAACCCAGACATTTTGAGTATATGCTCGCTGACAGAACTGTTTTCCTCCATCTTACAACTGTAGAACTTGTCGGATACTTCATATCTCTCCACCCGAGCATGAGCTTGGAAAACCATTTTAAGCTCTTGGAACATCTCATATGCTCTGTGCTGCTCAAAACGCTTTTGGAGCCCCGGTTCTAAGCTGTAAAGCATGCTGCACTGAATCAGGGAGTAATC
This sequence comes from Aegilops speltoides, assembly GCA_021437245.1. Lineage (NCBI taxonomy): Eukaryota > Viridiplantae > Streptophyta > Magnoliopsida > Poales > Poaceae > Aegilops > Aegilops speltoides. The sequence continues at coordinate 58,432,288 of CM038143.1, read as the reverse complement.
ATCACTACGTGACTGCCAGGCGTTCATAACGTCTTGAGTTGCTGGGAAAATGGGTGCGTCACCTAGCGGTGCCTCAAGGACATATGCTTTCTTGGCAGCTATGAGGATGATCCTCAAGTTTCGAACCCAGTCTGTATAGTTGCTACCATCGTCTTTCAGCTTGGTTTTCTCTAGGTACGCGTTGAAGTTCAGGGCAGCATTAGCGTGGGCCATTTGATCTACAAGACATATTGTAAAGATACTTTAGACTATGTTCATGATAATTAAGTTCATCTAATCAAATTATTTAATGAACTCCCACTCAGATAGACATCCCTCTAGTCATCTAAGTGATACATGATCCGAGTCAACTAGGTTGTGTCCGATCATCATGTGAGACGGACTAGTAATCATCGGTGAATATCCCCATGTTGATCGTATCTACTATACGACTCATGTTCGACCTTTTGGTCTCTCGTGTTCCGAGGCCATGTATGTACATGTAGGCTCGTCAAGTCAACCTAAGTGTTTTGCATGTGTAAATCTAGCTTACACCCGTTGTAAGCGAATGTTAGAATCTATCACACCCGATCATCACGTGGTGCTTCGAAACAACAAACTTTCGCAACTGTGCACAGTTAGGAGGAACACTTTCTTGAAATTTTTTGTGAGGGATCATCTTATTTATGCTACCGTCGTTCTAAGCAAATAAGATGTAAACATGACAAACATCACATGAAAATCATAAAGTGGCATGATATGGCCAATATCATCTTGCGCCTTTGATCTCCATCTTTGAGGCGCGGCATGATCACCTTCGTCACCGGCATGACACCATGATCTCCATCATCATGATCTCCATCATCGTGTCTTCATGAAGTTGTCTCGCCAACTATTACTTCTACTACTATGGCTAATGGTTAGCAATAAAGTAAAGGAATTACATGGCGTTCTCATTGACTCGCAGGTCATAGAATAAATTAAGACAACTCCTATGGCTCCTGCCGGTTGTCATACTCATCGACATGCAAGTTGTGATTCCTATTACAAGAACATGATCGATCTCATACATCACATATATCATTCATCACATCCTTTTGTCCATATCACATCACATAGCATACCCTGCAAAAACAAGTTAGACGTCCTCTAATTGTTGTTGCATGTTTTACGTGGCTGCTATGGGTTTTAGAAAGAATGTTTCTTACCTACGCAAAAGCCACAACGGTGGTATGCCAATTGCTATTTACCCTTCATAAGGACCCTTTTCATCGAATCCGGTCCGACTAAAGTGGGAGAGACAGACACCCGCTAGCCACCTTATGCAACAAGTGCATGTCAGTCGGTGGAACCTGTCTCCTAAGCGTACGTGTAAGATCGGTCCGGGCCGCTTCATCCCACAATGTCGCTGAACCAAGATAGGACTAGTAACGGTAAGCAAATTGAACAAACCATCGCCCACAACTACTTGTGTTCTACTCGTGCATAGACTCTACGCATATACCTAGCTCATAATGCCCCTGTTGGAGAACGTAGCAATAATTCAAAATTTTCCTACATGTCACCAAGATCAATCTAGGAGATGCTAGCAACAAGAGAGAGAGAGAGGGAGTGCATCTTCATACCTCTTGAAGATCGCTAAGCAGAAGAGTTGCAAGAACGCGGTTGATGGAGTCGTACTCGCGGTGATTCAAATCGTGGAGGATCCGATCTAGCGCCGAATGAACGGCGCCTCTGCGTTCAACACACGTACAACCCGGGGACGACTCCTTCTTGGTCCAGCAAGGGGAGAGGAGAAGTTGAGGGAGAGCTCCGGTAGCACAACGGCATGGTGGTGGAGCTTGTGGATTTTCTACAGGGCTTCGCCAAGCTCTACGGAGGAGGAGGAAGTGTTGGAGGAGGGAGGGGCTGCGCTAGGGGAAGGGTGTGGCAGCCCTCCCACCCCCCACTATTTACAGGGGAAGGGGAGAGGGGGCCGGCCCCCTTATATCTCATCTAAAGGGGGGGCGGCGGCAGAGGGGGGACTTGCCCCCCAAGTTTGGTGGGAGGCGCCCCCACCCCCTAGGGTTTCCAACCCTAGGCGCCTTGGGCCCTTGGGGGCGCGCACCAGCCCACTAGGGGCTGGTTCCCACCCTTGTTCAACCCATTGAGTCCCCCGGGGCAGGTGGCCCCACCTGGTGGACCCCCAGACACCTTTCGGTGGTCCCGGTACAATACTGATAACCCCCGAAACTATTCCGGTGACTGAAACTGGACTTCCCATATATAAATCTTTACCTCCGAACCATTCCGGAACTCCTTGGGCATTGGATCTCATCTGGGACTCTGAAAAACTTCGGCAACCACATACTATTTCCCAGAACAACTCTAGCATCACCGAACCTTAAGTGTGTAGACCCTACGGGTTCGGGAACCATGCAGACAAGACCGAGACATCTCTCCGGCCAATAACCAACAGCGGGATCTGGATACCCATGTTGGCCCCCACATGTTCCACGATGATCTCATCGGATGAACCAGGATGTCGGGGATTCAATCAAAATCCCGTATACAGTTCCCTTTGTCCACCGATATGTTACTTTGCCCGAGATTCGATCGTCAGTATCCCAATACCTCATTCAATCTCATTACTGGCAAGTCTCTTTACTTGTTCCGTAACACATGATCCCGTGACTAACTGCTACTTAGTCACATTGAGCTCGTTATGATGATGCATTGCCGAGTGGGCCCAGAGATACCTCTCTGTCATACGGAGTGACAAATCCCAGTCTCGATTTGTGCCAACCCAACAGACACTTTTGGAGATACCTGTAGTGCACCTTTATAGCCACCCAGTCACGTTGTGACGTTTGGTACACCCAAAGCATTCCTACGGTATCTGGGAGTTGCACAATCTCATGGTCTAAGGAATTGATACTTGACATTAGAAAAGCTCTTAGCAAACGAACTACATGATCTTGTGCTATGCTTAGGATTGGGTCTTGTCCATCACATCATTCTCCTAATGATGTGATCCTGTTATCAACGACATCCAATGTCCATGGTCAGGAAACCACAACCATCTATTGATCAACGAGCTAGTCAACTAGAGGCTTACTAGGGACATACTACTGTCTATGTATTCACACATATATTACGGTTTCTGGTTAATACAATTATAGCATGAACAACAAACAATTATCATGAACAAGGAAATATAATAATAACCATTTTATTATTGCCTCTAGGGCATATTTCCAACAATCACATTACGTGATAGATCCTTAGTAAAAGGATCTGCTAGATTTTCAGATGTTTGGATATAATCCAATGCAATAACTCCAGAGTTTCTCATTTTTCTGACAGACTTTAACCTTCTCTGAACGTGTCTTGATGACTTCATGTTATCCTTTGAGCTGCTCACTTTCGTGATCACAGTTTGATTGTCGCAGTTCATAAGGATACCCGGTACAGGTTTGTCAACAACCAGCAAGTCATTCAAGAGCCGACGAAGCCAATCTGCTTCAACCGTAGCTGTATCTAGAGTTGTGAGTTCTGTTTCCATTGTTGACCTCGTTAAGATGGTCTGCTTGCAAGACTTCCAAGAAATAGCACCACCTCCATGAGTGAATACATATACGCTCGTGGCCTTTATCTCATCAGCATCAGAGATCCAGTTTGAGTCACTATACCCTTCAAGCACCTTTGGGTGCCCAGTGTAGTGAATTCCATAATTTGCAGTGCCTTTCAAATAATGCAAAACTCTCTCTAGAGCTTTCCAATGCACATCTCCTAGTTTTGAGACAAACCGACTCAGTTTGCTAATAGCAAAAGAGATGTCAGGTCTTGTAGCACTGGTTAAATACATAAGCGAGCCAATAATATGAGAATATTTCAATTGGTCTCTAGCAATTCTTCGATTCTTTAGAAGCAACACACTAGCATCATATGGTGTTGGAGAGGGCTTGCAATCACTCTAGCCAAAGTGACTCAAGATCTTTTCCACATAGTGAGATTGAAGCAATGTAATCCCACCATCATCATCTCTCAACAATTTGATGTTCAGAATGACATCAGCCACTCCTAAATCCTTCATCTCAAAGCAATGAGATAGGAAATCCTTGACCTCCTTAATGACCTTCAGATTTGTTCCGAAAATCAGCATGCCATCAACATACAAGCAAAGGATAACTCCCTCGCCCCCACCATGGCGATAGTACACACATTTATCATCTTCGTTTACAATGAAGCCTGTGGCTGTTAAAGTTCTTTCAAACTTCTCATGCCACTGCTTGGGTGCTTGCTTAAGTCCATACAAAGACTTCAGCAACTTCCACACTTTTCCTTCCTGACCATCTACTACAAACTCATCGGGTTGTTCCATATAAATTTCCTCTTCTAACTCTCCATTTAGGAAAGCAGTCTTAACATCCATTTGATAAACGAGAAGACCATGTGAGGCAGCTAGTGAAAGTAGTACTCGAATAGTGGTCAATCGCGCCACAGGTGAGTAAGTATCAAAGAAGTCTTCACCTTCCTTTTGAGTATATCCCTTAGCCATGAGTTGTGCCTTGTACTTTTCGATAGTACCATCAGGCCTAAGCTTCTTCTTGAATACCCATTTGCACCCTATAGGTTTGCACCCATAAGGATGATCAATTATCTCCCAAGTTTAATTTGCCAAGATGGAATCCATCTCACTACGGACTGCTTCCTTCCAGTAGTCAGCATCTTCAGATGCATAGGCCTATGATATAGAACTGGGAGTGTCATCTATGAGATACAAAAGAAAATCATCACCAAAGGACTTTGCAGTCCTCTATCTCTTGCTCCTAGTAGGAACTTCATTGTTCTCCTCCACAGGACTTTCAAAGTGTCCCATGAAATGGCAGGTTCAGTAATTGTAAGTTGTAACTGATTCCTGAGTCAATGAACTAGGCATCTCCTGATTAGATGAGGTAGCCATATCCTTCGTGGGAAAGATATCTTCAAAGAAAGTTGCATCATTTGACTCCATGATCATACCGACATGCATGTCAGGTACCTCAGATTTTACAACAAAAAATCTATAACTAATGCTATGAAAAGCATATCCCAAGAAAACATAATCCACAGTCTTTGCTCCAAGCTTCCGCTTCTTTGGAATTGGCACATTGACTTTCGCCAAACAACCCATGTTCGTAGATAAGAGAGCTTTAACCTTTTCTTCCCCCATTCCTTGAATGGAGTTATCTCTTTATTCTTTGTGGGAACTCAGTTTAGGACATGACCTGCAGTCAATATCGCCTCCCCCCACCATGCCTTGGAGAGGCCCGATGTGTCTAACATGGCGTTAACCAAATCAGTTAGATTACAGTTCTTTCTTTCGGCCACCCAATTTGACTGAGGTGAATAGGGAGGCGTCCTCTCATGGATTATACCATGTTCCACACAAAATGAATCAAATTCATTTGAGAAATACTCTCCACCACGATCGGACCTAAGCCTCTTGATCCTTCGATCCAGTTGGTTTTCCACTTCAGCTTTATAGATCTTAAAATAGTTCAAAGCCTCATCCTTAGATTTCAGAAGATACACATGACAGTATCTAGTGGAGTCATCAGTTAACGTCATAAAATACTTCTTTCCACCTTTTGTCAAAACACCATTCATTCCACATAGATCTGAATGTATGAGCTCTAGTAGTGCAAGATTCCTTGTTTCCGCAGTCACATGAGACTTACGAGGTTGCTTAGCTTGCACACACACTTGACACTTAGATCCCTTGGCAGTGGTGAAACTAGGGATTAAGTTTAACTTTGCTAGTCGCGACATGCAACCAGAGTTAACATGACAGAGACGTGAATGCCACACATTTGATTCACTATTGTTGCAAACATGATTAACAACTTTATTGCAAACGTCTGATAAGGATAAATGAAACAGGCCTCCTGACTCATAGCCTTTACCAACAAAGGTTCCATACTTTGATATTACAAATTTATTCGACTCAAAGACAAGCTTCTAGCCATCTCTACACAGAAGAGATCCGCTAACAAGATTTTTATTGACGGAGGGGATATAATGCATGTTCTTCAGCCGCACAATCTTCCCTGAAGTAAACTTCAGATCGACCATGCCAACACCACGAACAGAAGCACTTGAACCGTTGCCCATCAGCACGGCGGAAGTCGCCGCGGTCTGATAAGATGAAAACATGGAAATATCATCGCATACATGCACATTAGCACCTGTGTCAATTAACCAATCAGGAGAATGACATACTGAAATAATAGTGGGAAATATACCATACCAACATCCTTCATGTCAGTGTCTCCAATGACAACATTAGCGGTCTTTCCGCCTTTCCCAAGATGACGCTTGTCATAGCGATTAGGGCAACTAGGGGCCCAATGATCAGGATCTCCACACACATGACAAACACCTTCTTCTTGTCATTCTTATTCTTGAAGTCCGTGTGCTGTACAGCCTTGTTCTTCCCATCAAACTTTGCTTTACCATCAAACTTGCCCTTGTTCTTGAACTTGTGGGGATGGAAGTTTTTCTTCTATACCAGATTGGCACTAGAACCTCCCTCAATACCTCGGGCACGGTTGTCCTTTGCTCTTGCATTTTCTTCCCCATCAAGAGTACCAATGAGATCCGGAACGGAAAACTCCTACCTCTTATGCTTTAGTAAGGTAGCAAAGTTCCTCCACGTGGGAGGAAGCTTAGAGATGATACCTCTAGCAATAAACTTGTTCGGTAGGATACAATTGAAGTGCTCAAGTTCTCTAGCAAATGACTGTATCTCATGAGCTTGCTCAACCACAAAGCGCTCTTCGGTCATCCTATAATCATAGAATTGCTCCATGATGTACAACTCAGTGCCAGCATCTGAGACCCCAAACTTGACCTTGAGTGTGTCCCACATATCTTTTCCATTATCAATTGATGCATAAGCATCAACTATGTTCTCACCAAGAACACTCAAGAGAGCAGCCTTAAACAGAGTATCCATTTTCTGAAAAGCTTGTGCCTGTTGAGCATGATACTCTCTTTCAGGTTTACCAAGAGTGGCGTCATAGCAACTCATGGTTTGAAACCATAAGACTGCTCTCACATGCCACCTCTTATAGTGGATACCCTCAAATATAGGAGGTCTCATGGAAGCAGCAAAACCACTTGGGGTAAATTGCCTATAATAAGGTTTTTGGATTGTTGGAAATATGAGAAATTTACCATATGACTTTATTAATGGAAATACTAGAAAAAGCATGACTAAAATAGTAGAGATAAAGCAAGTCATGCGATTTGACAGAGACAAGATAAATAACATCTGCAAATATGAACTAGAACCAAACATATCTAGATCAGACAGTAGAACAAGGAACTGTGACAGGACCTCTAACAGGAAAAACAAGAACACGTACGGGACAGGAGCAGCAACAGTAGAACTAGACTTGGGGTCGGTTTCCTCGGTAGCCATGTCATCGAGGAGGTTATTGACGTCGGGGAAGAAGTCATCATGGGGGAAGTAGTCATCGGAGTCCGAGGCGTCCGTGACGAAGAAGTTAGTAGTCGCGCTGAGCGCTCCCCAAAAACCTTATCACCCTTCTCCCGTACATGACTCAAAGAGGTGGAGTTTCGGAGGCCTACTGTACCGACCTGTGGTGCATGCTACAAGCTAGGATGGGGAAGATCGTAGCAGCAGCACGGTGCTCAGGAACCGGTGGCGAGAGGAAGAAGTAGTTCTGGTGCATCTCTCTGAGAGGAACGACCTTCCTTTTATAGGCGCAAGAGAAGGAGGCGAGTGGGCAGCGACGGGAGGTGAAACGAAGAGAGGGAGACGAAGTGAATGGACTTCAGCCGAAGAGGCGCGCCGTTCGGATTCAGTGTACACTACAAAAAATGTCTCAGCTCCCGCGTGACCTTTCGTATACCCATCGTGCGTGACAAAAATTTAGACATCGGCTCGGCTCATTCCCGCAACCCGCGGCGCGTCGTGATGAGGCGTGGCATGGCGTGGCGAGGCGCGCGGCGGAGGAGCGCGCGTGGATGTCCCTCTTGTTCTCATCCTCATACATGTGGGAAAGAACCTCCCTTATAAAGAGGTCCAACTCCCACTAAACTAGCAATGTGGGACTAAACTTTAGCTCCACCTCTTGCCTTGCACGAATGGGTGATACGTCTCCAACGTATCTATAATTTTTTATTGTTCCATGCTATTATATTACCTATTCTGGATGTTTAATCGGCTTTACTCTACACTTCTATATTATTTTTGGGACTAATCTATTAACCGGAGGCCCAACCCAAATTGTTGTTTTTTGCCTATTTCAGTGTTTCGCAAAAAAGGAATATCAAACGGAGTCCAAACGGAATGAACCTTCGGGAGTTATTTTTGGAACGAAAGCAATCCAGGAGACTTGGAGTAGACGTCAGGAAAGCAACGAGGAAGCCACGAGGCAGGGAGGCGCGCCCTACCCCCCTGAGCGTGCCCCCCACCCTCGTGGGCCCCTCGTGGCTCCCCTGACCGACTTCTTTCGCCTATATATATCCATATACCCCGAAAACATCCGAGAGCACAATAGATCGGGAGTTCCGCTGCCGCAAGCCTCTGTAGCCACCAAAAACCAATCGGGACCCTATTTCAGCACCCTGCTGGAGGGGGATCCCTCACCGGTGGCCATCTTCATCATCCCAGTGCTCTCCATGACGAGGAGGGAGTAGTTCACCCTCGGGGCTGAGGGTATGTACCAGTAGCTATGTGTTTGATCTCTCTCTCTCTCTCTCTCTCGTGTTCTTGAGGTGATACGATCTTGATGTATCGCGGGCTTTGCTATTATAGTTGGATCTTATGATGTTTCTCCCCCTCTACTCTCTTGTGATGAATTGAGTTTTCCCCTTGAAGTTGTCTTGTTGGATTGAGTCTTTAAGGATTTGACAACACTTGATGTATGTCTTGCCGTGCTTATCTTTGGTGACAATGGGATATTCACGTGATCTACTTGATGTATGTTTTGGTGATCAACTTGTGGGTTCAATGAACTTATGCATAGGGGTTGGCACACATTTTTGTCTTGACTCTTCGGTAGAAACTTTGGGGCACTCTTTGAAGTACTTTGTGTTGGTTGAATAGATGAATCTGAGATTGTGTGATGCATATCATATAATCATGCCCACGGATACTTGAGGTGACATTGGAGTATCTAGGTGACATTAGGGTTTTGGTTGACTTGTGTCTTAAGGTGTTATTCTAGTACGAACTCTATGATAGATAGAATGGAAAGAATAGCTTCATGTTATTTTACTACGGACTCTTGAATAGATCGATCAGAAAAGATAACTCTGAGGTGGTTTCGTACCCTACAATAATCTCTTCATTTGTTCTCCGCTATTAGTGACTTTGTAGTGAGTCTTTGTTGCATGTTGAGGGATAGTTATATGATCCAATTATGTTATTATTATTGAGAGAACTTGCACTAGTGAAAGTATGAACCTTAGGCCTTTTTTCCTAGCATTACAATACCGTTTACGCTCACTTTTATCATTAGTTACCTTGCTGTTTTTATAATTTCAAATGACAAAGACCTATATCTACCATCCATATTGCACTTGTATCACCATCTCTTCGCCGAACTAGTGCACCTATACAATTTTACCATTGTATTGGGTGTGTTGGGGACACAAGAGACTCTTTGTTATTTGGTTGCAGGGTTGTTTCAGAAAGACCATCTTCATCCTACGCCTCCCATGGATTGATAAACCTTAGGTCATCCACTTGAGGGAAATTTGCTACTGTCCTACAAACCTCTGCACTTGGAGGCCCAACAACATCTACAAGAAGAAGGTTGTGTAGTAGACATCAATGGGCTGCGTGGGCCTCTAGGATTTATTAGGAATTTATGAAACTGCTATTGTGCTAGGCCCGAAATAGACAAAATTCCAGCAGTTCTGATGCAAAGCATGTTGTTTGGACACATAGATGGATTCTAATAACTTTATACCATATATGATGAGCTTACCATCTACCACCCTAGCAAGTGCTCGCGCCATTACATACGATCATAGCGGTCACAAGAGTAAAACAACAATAGAATCACTAAGAACTAGACGACGATGATGAAATTTTTGACCCCACACGGCCTACTATCTTTGAAAGGGCGTGGATGTCGCCTAAAGGGGTGGGGGATTGTGTAGGCATTTTAAAAACAATTATGTTTTATACTTTAGTAAATGCAAAATAAAACTAGCGTTTAATTTAACAACCACAAAACCAAAATAAACTAGGTTCAACTATGTGCATCAACAACTTATTCTAGGCAAAAAGAAACCGATGTGACAGCACGATATATAACTTGAAGCATGAAGACTATCACAAAGTAAATGCATAAGTAAAGTGCTTGGGTAAGAGATAACCGAGACACGCGGAGACGATGATGTATCCTGAAGTTTATACCCTTGTGGATACTAATATCCGTTAGAGCGGTGTGGAGGCACAATGCTCCCCAAGTGCCACAATGGCTCACTATATTCTCCTCATGCCCTCGCATAATGCAAGGTGTCGTGATTCCACTAAGGGAACCTTGAGAGCGGTCACCGAACCTGTACAATTGGAGACCCTTGAGGGCGGTCACCAAACCCGTTCAAATTGCTTGAGCAATCTCCACAACTTAATGGAAGTCTCCAGAAAGTTGCCCGAAATGCCAAAATGATTAAGCTTAATGACAACACCAATCATTTAGGGTGCCCAAGCAACCAATAGGAACAAGCTCTAGGGTACCAAGCACCCTAGAGTAATAAGCTACTCAACTTTCACTTCCATGAATCCTCATGGAGAACTCAAATCAATGCGACTAATGCAATGTTAAGAGCACACAGAGTGCTCAAGTCCTTCTCTCCCAAATCCCTCAAAGCAACTAATGTTATGGAGGAATATGGGAGGAATAACAAGGAGGATAACACCAAATACCTCCCAAGATCTAGATCCACAAGGTTTCCCTCACGAAGAGGAGAGATGGATTGGTGGAATAGTAGATTTAGATGTCCTCACTTTTTCCCCTCAAATAGACGCAAGAATCATGGGAGGAATAGAGAGAAACAAAGTATTAAGAGGAGAACAATGGTGGGGGTAAAACTTTAGGCCACTAAGCAGTGACTTTCCCGATAGGCTCCACCTTGGGCCACTTTGTGAACTTGTCGATGGCGACGTACAAGTACTCAAAGCCCTTGGTTGCACGGGAAATGACCCGAGGATGTCCATCCCTCAGACCGAGAACGGCCATGAGAGAGGGATGGTATGTAGTGCCTGCGCTGGTTGATGGATCTCTTTGAAGTGAAACTGGCAAACGTCACATATATGCACCAACTCCTCTACATCACTCAAGGCTGTAGGCCAATAGAATCCTTGTCGAAATACTTTGCCTATGAGTTCTCGCGACCCAATATGGGTCCCACATATCCCCTCGTGAATATCCGCCAACAATGCTTGCCCTTGTTCAGTATGGTTAAATTGTAGTTTCATCCCATTTGGGCACCTTCGATAAAGATACCCATCCATGAACATGTCACAACCCCAAATTCTCCTAAATTTTGGATATGAACTTAGAAGCATATGCATTCATGGTTTACCTTGTATATTTGGTTTTTGAAACTAAAGTTGCATGGAAAAAAAAATTCTACGCACACGCAAGATCTATCAAGAAGATGCATAGCAATGAGAGGGGAGAGTGTGTCTACGTACCCTCATAGACCGTAAGCGGAAGCGTTTGACAACATGGTTGATGTAGTCGAACTTATTCGCATTCCAACCGATCGAGCACCGAACGTACGGCACCTCCGCGTTCAGCACACGTTCAGCTCGATGACGTCCTCCACCTTCTTGATCCAGCAAGACGGCGGGGTAGAGGATGAGTTTCGGCAGCACGACGGCGTGGTGTCGATGACGGTGAAGCTATCTCCACAGGGCTTCGCCTAACCACTACAAAAATATGACCGAGGGTGTAAACAGTGGAGGGGCGCCGCACACGGCTAAGACAATGTTGTGTTGTGCTAGGTGCCCCCTCCCTCATATATATAGGTGGCAGGGAGAGGGGAGAGGCCAAGAGGTGCCCTAAGTAGGACTGAATCCTACTTGGGCTCCTGCCCTTGGTCGTGTCCCCCTTCCTTATTTGTCGGAGGGGGAAAGGAAAGGGGGAGAGGGAAGGAAGGGGGAGGACGAATCCCCCCTTTCCCTTCTCCCATGGATACGATGCCTTGGAGGGCGCGCCAGCCCCCTGTGGGCTGGTGTGCTCCCCTCTAAAGGACCAATAGGCCCATCACCCTTCCGGGGGTGCCCGGTACCCCCTCTGGTACTCCGATGATCACCCGGCACACTCTGAAACACTTCCGGTGTCCGAATACCATCATCCTATATATCAATCTTTACCTCTCAAACATTTTGAGACTGCTCGTCATTTCCATGATCTCATCCGGGACTCCGAACAACATTCGGTCACCAAATCATATAACACTATATCGTCAACGAATGTTAAGCGTGCGGACCCTACGGGTTCGAGAACTATGTAGACATGACGGAGACACCTCTCTGGTCAATAAGGAATAGCGGAACCTGGATGCCCATATTAGCTCCTACATATTCTACAAAGATCTTTATCGGTCGAACCGTTATGACAATATATGTAATCCCCTTTGTCCATCGGTATGTTACTTGCCCGAGATTCGATCGTCGGTACCTTCATACCTAGTTCAATCTCGTTAACGGCAAGTGTCTTCACTCATTCCGTAATATATCATCCTGTAACTAACTAATTAGTCACTTTGCTTGCAAGGCTTCTAATCATGTGTATTACCGAGAGGGCCCAGAGATACCTCTCCGATACTCGTAGTGACAAATCCTAATCTCGATCTACGCAAACTCAAACACCTTCAGAGATACCTATAGAGCATCTTCATGATCACCCATTTACATTGTGTCTTTGGATAGCACACAAGCTATTCCTCCGGTATTCGGGAGTTGCATAATCTCATAGTCGAAGGAATATGTATTTGACATGAAGAAAGTAATAGCAATAAACTGAACGATCATTGTGCTAAGCTAACGGATGGGTCTTGTCCATCACATCATTCTCCTAATGATGTGATCCTGCTATCAAATGGCAACACATGTCTATGGTTAGTAAACCTTAACCATCTTTGATCAACGAGCTAGTCTAGTAGAAGCTTACTAGGGACGCAGTATTTGTTTATGTATTCACACATGTATTTAAGTTTCCGATCAATACAATTCTAGCATGAATAATAAACCTTTATCATGAATAAGGAAATATAAAATAACAACTTTTTATTGCCTCTAGGACATATTTCCTTCAGTCTCCCACTTGCACCTATGGAGTCTTGGTGCTGATCATGTTTTCCTTGCAGAAGAGGCTTAGTCAATGGGTCTGCCACATTCAGATCCATATGTACTTTGCAAATTTCTATGTCTCCATCCTTGACCTTTTCATGATGGAGTTGAAGCGTCTCTCTATGTGTTTGGTTCTCTTGTGAACCTGGATTCCTTCGCTAAGGCAATTGCTCCAGTGTTGTCACAAAAGATTTTCATTGAACTCGATGCACTAGGTATTACACCTAGATCGGACATGAACTCCTTCATCCAGACTCCTTCATGTGCTGCTTTCGAAGCATCTATGTACTCCGCTTCACACGTAGATCCCGCCACGACACTCTGCTTGGAACTGCACCATCTAACAAATCCACCATTCAATTTAAATACGTATCTGGTTTGTGACTTAGAGTCATCCGGATCAGAGTCGAAGCTAGCATTCATGTAACCATTTACGATGGTCTCTTCGGCACGTCCATACACGAGAAACATATCCTTTGTCGTCTTCAGGTACTTCAAGATGTTCTTGACTATTGTCTAGTGATCCACTCCCTGGATTACTTTGGTACCTCCCTGCCAAACTTATGGCAAGGCACACACCAGGTCTGGTACACAACATAGCATACATGATAGAACCTACGGCTAAGGCATAGGGAATGACTTCCATTCTCTCTCTATCTTCTGCAGTGGTCGGGCTTTGAGTCTGACTCAACTTCACACCTTGTAACACAGGAAAGAACCCTTTCTTTGACTGACCCATTTTGAACTTCTTCAAAATGTTCTCAAGATATGTGCTTTGTGAAAGTCCTATTAAGCGTCTCGATCTATCTCTATAGATCTTGATGCCCAATATATAAGCAGCTTCACCGAGGTCTTTCATTGAAAAATTCTTATTCAAGTATCCTTTTATGATATTCAAAAATTCTATATCATTTCCAATCAACAATATGTCATCCACATAAAATGTCATAAATGCTACAGAGTTCCCACTCACTTTCTTGTAAACACAAGCGCCACCGTAAGTCTGTATAAAACCATATGCTTTGATCACCTCATCAAAGTTTATATTCCAACTCCGAGATGCTTGCACCAGTCCATAGATGGATCGCTGGAGCTTGCACACTTTGTTAGCACCTTTAGGATCAACAAAACCTTCTGGTTGCATCATATACAACTCTTCCTTAAGATGTCCATTAAGGAATGCAGTTTTGACGTCCATTTGCCAGATTTCATAATTATAAAATGCGGGTATTGCTAACATGATTATGACAGACTTAAGCATCGCTACGGGTGAGAAATTATCATCGTAGTCAACTCCTTGAACTTATCAAAAACCTTGTGTGACAAGTCGAGCTTTGTAGACAGTAAAATTACCATCAGCGTCAGTCTTCTTCTTGAAGATCCATTTATTTTCTATGGCTTACCGATCATCTTCAAGTCCATGAAAGTCCACACTTTGTTCTCATACATGGATCCTATCTCAGATTTCATGGCCTCAAGCCATTTATCGGAATCTGGGCTTGTCATAGCTTCTTCATAGTTCGTAGGTTTGCCTTGGTCCAATAACATGACTTCTAGAACAGGATTACCGTACCACTCTAGTGCGGATCGTGCTCTGGTTGACCTATGAAGTTTAGTAGTAACTTGATCTAGAGTTTCATGATCATCATCATTAGCTTCCTTCTAGTGGTGTAGGCATCATGGGAATAGTTTTCTCTGATGTACTACTTTCCAATTCAAGAGAAGGTACAATTACCTCATCAAGTTCTACTTTCCTCCCACTCACTTCTTTCAAGAGAAACTCCTTCTCTAGAAAGGTTCCATTCTTGGCAACAAATATCTTGCCTACGGATCTTTGATAGAAGGTGTACCAATTGTTTCCTTAGGGTATGCTATGAAGACGCACTTCTCCGATTTGGGTTCGAACTAATCAGGCTGAAGCCTTTTGACATAAGTGTCGCAACCCCGAACATTAAGAAACAACAGCTTAGGCTTCTTACCAAACAACAGTTCATACGGTGTCGTCTCAACGGATTTAGATGGTGCCCTATTTAATGTGAATGTGGTTGTCTCTAATGCATAACCCCAAAACGGTAGTGGTAAATCAGTAAGAGACATCATAGAACGCACCATATCTAGTAAAGTATGGTTACGACATTCGGACACACCATTACGCTGTGGTGTTCCAGGTGGTATGAGTTGTGAAACAATTCCACATTGTTTTAAATGGAGGCCAAACTCGTAACTCAAATATTTGCCTCCCTGATCAGATCGTAGAAACTTAATTATCTTGTTACAATGATTCTCCACTTCACTCTGAAATTCTTTGAACTTTTCAAATGTTTCATACTTTTGTTTCATCAAGTAGATATACCCATACCTACTCAAATCATCAGTGAAGGACAGAAAATAATGATACCCGTTGCATGCTTCAACACTCATTGGACTGCATACATCAGTATGTATTATTTCCAATAAGTCATTAGCTTGCTCCATTGTTCCGAAGAACGGAGTTTTAGTCATCTTGCCCATGAGGCATGGTTTGCAAGTATCAAATGATTCATAATAAAGTGATTCCAAAAGTCCATCTGTATGGAGTTTCTTCATGCGCTTTACACCAATATGACCTAAATGGCAGTGCCACAAATATGTTGCACTATCATTATCAACTTTGCATCTTTTGGCATCAATATTATGAATATGTGTATCACTACAATCGAGATTCGACAAGAATAGACCACTCTTCAAGGGTGCATGACCATAAAAGATATTATTCATATAAATAGAACAGCCATTATTCTCTGACTTCAATGAAAAAGTGCCTTGCAATAAACAAGATCCAGATATAATGTTCATGCTCAACGCGGGCACCAAATAACAATTATTGAGGCCTAAAACTAATCCTGAAGGTAGATATAGAGGTAGTGTGCCGACGATGATCACATTGACCTTGGAACCATTCCCGACGCGCATCGTCACCTCGTCCTTGGCCAATCTTCATTTATTCTGCAGCTCCTGTTTTGAGTTACAAATATGAGAAACCGAACTAGTATCAAATACCTAGGCGCTACTACGAGCATTAGTAAGGAACACATCAATTACATGTATATCAAATATACCTTGTTCACTTTGCCATCCTTCTTATCCGCCAAATACTTGGGGCAGTTCCGCTTCCAGTGACCACTCCCTTAGCAGTAGAAGCACTCCGTTTCAGGCTTGGGTCCAGCTTTGGGCTTCTTCCCAGGAGTGGCAACTTGTTTGCCATTCTTCTTGAAGTTCCCTTTCTTTCCCTTGCCCTTTTTCTTGAAACTAGTGGTCTTGTTAACCATCAACACTTGATGCTCCTTCTTAATTTCTACCTCCGCGGCCTTAAGCATTGCGAAGAGCTTGGTAATTGTTTTGTTCATCCCTTGCATATTGTAGTTCATTATGAAGCCTTTGTAGCTTGGTGGTACTGATTGAAGAACTCTGTTAATAACAAAATCAACTGGAAGATCAACTCCCAGTTTAGTTAAGTGATTATAATACCCAGACATTTTGAGTATGTGTTCACTAACAGAACTATTCTCCTCCATCTTGCAGCTATAGAACTTGTTGGAGACTTCATATCTCTCAACCCGGGCATTTGCTTGAAATGTTAACTTCAACTCCTGGAACATCTCATATGCTCCATGACGTTCAAAAAGTCTTTGAAGTCCCGGTTCTAAGCCGTGAAGTATGGCACACTGAACTATAGAGTAGTCATCAGATCGAGCTTGCCAGACAGTCATAACACCTGCATCAGGTCCCGCAGCAGGCCTGTCAGCTAGTGGTGCCTCAAGGACATAATTCTTTTGTGCAGCAATGAGGATAATCCTCAAGTTACGGACCCAATCCGTGTAGTTGCTACCATCATCTTTCAACTTAGCTTTCTCTAGGAACACATTAAAATTCAGGGCAACGGTAGCTCGGGCCATTGATCTACAACATAGATATGCACAAACTATAAGACTAAGTTCATGATAAATTAAGTTCAATTAATAAAATTACCAATGATCTCCCACTTAAATAAAAATCCCTCAAATTTATCTAGGTGATAGATGATCCAAACCAACTAACCCATGTACGATCATCACATGAGATGGGGTAGTCATTTGGTGAACATCTCTATGTTGATCATATCTACTATATGACTCACGTTCGACCTTTCGGTCTCCAGTGTTCTGAGACCATGTTTGTACATGATAGGTTCGTCAAGTTTAACCCAAGTATTTTGCATGTGCAAAACTATCTTACACCCGTTGTATGTGAACGTAGAGTCTATCACACCCGACCATCACGTGGTGCTTCAAAACGACGAACTTTAGCAACGGTGCATACTCGGGGAGAACACTTTTATCTTGAAATTTAGTGAAGGGATCATCTTATAATGCTACCGTCGTTCTAAGCAAAATAAGATGCATAAAGAATAAACATCACATGCAATCAAAATATGTGACATGATATGGCCATCATCATCTTTTGATCTCCATCTCCAAAGCATCATCATGATCTCCATCGTCACCGGCTCGACACCTTGATCTCCATCGTGGTGTCGGGGTCGTCTCGCCAACTATTTCTTCTACAAGTATTGCTAACGCATATCGACAAAGTAAAGCAATTACATGGCGTTTGCATTTCATACAATAAAGAGACAACCCAAAGGGTCCTGCCGGTTGTCGATATTACAAAACATGATCATCTCATAGAACAACCTATATCACATCACGTCTTGACCATATCACATCACAATATGCCCTGTAAAACAAGTTAGACGCCCTCTACTTTGTTGTTGCAAGTTTTACGTGGCTGCTATGGGCTTCTAGCAAGAATTGTTCTTACCTACGACAAAAACCACAACGGCGAATCAAGGTTGCTGTTTTAACCTTCTTCAAGGACCAGCAGTAGTCAAATTCGATTCAACTAAAGTAGGAGAAACGGACACCCGCCAGCCACCTTTATGCAAAAACAACTTGCATGTTCGTCGGTGGAACCGGTCTCATGTACGTGGACATGTAAGGTTGGTCCGGACCGCTTCATCCCACAATACCGCCGAATCAAAATAAGATGTTGGTGGTAAGCAGCATGACTATCACCGCCCCCAACTCTTTGTGTTCTACTCGTACATATCATCTACGCATAGACCTGACTCGGATGCTACTATTGGGAAACGTTGCATGGAAAACAAAAAAATTCTATGCACACGCAAGATCTATCAATGAGATGCATAGCAACGAGAGGGGAGAGTGTGTCTACATACTTGAGGGAGTTCTGGATTAAGGGGTCCTCGGATAGCCGGACTATATACTTTGGCCGGACTATTGGACTATGAAGATACACGATTGAAGACTTCATCCCGTGTCCGGATGGGACTCTCCTTTGCGTGGAAGGCAAGCTTGGATATTCGGATATGTAGATTTGCTTCTCTGTAACCGACTCTGTGTAAGCCTAGCCCCCTCCGGTGTCTATATAAACCGGAGGGTTTAGTCCGTAGGACAAGAACAACTATCATAATCATTGGCTAGCTTCTAGGGTTTAGCCTCTACGATCTCGTGGTAGATCAACTCTTGTAATACTCATATCATCAAGATCAATCAAGCAGGAAGTAGGGTATTACCTCCATCGAGAGGGCCTGAACCTGGGTAAAACATCGTGTCCCCTGCCACCTGTTACCATTAGCCTTAGACGCACATTTCGGGACCCCCTACCCGAGATTCGTCAGTTTTGACACCGACATTGGTGCTTTCATTGAGAGTTCCATTGTGTCGTCCCGATAAGGCTTGATGGCTCGCCTTGTTGTCAAGGATAACATCACCTCCGGAGGATCCCTGGCTATAGGCCAAACTCTCCGGTTGGGCGGTTTCTTCATGATCGCCCGTTCGGCCGTCGCGCCGACGATGACATCTTAGGTCATCAAAAACAACCTCCGCATCAGCCCGGAGTTCACCGAGAAGATGGATCCAATGGAGCTCTCCTCCTTGAACGAGCTCTTGGATCACATCGCCGCCCTGGGAGTCGTTATGGATTATGATCGGATCGGGCTTAAACCCGACCTAAGGAAGATTAACTCTCCGCCTGTCACCCATCAGATAGCGGTGGTGGAGGAACAAAACGGCAATTCTTCCTCTATTTTGAGGATGAACTATGTCCGGATTCCCGAGCTCTCTGAGCCGGATACCCACCTACAGGAGGACGTGGCCTAGGCTCCGAACTTAGAATCGGGCAGCGAGCCACAAATATTGGGTAATATCCTGGAGCCCAAGCTGCCAAGCTCAGGAGCTCCTTCGCCCCTGGGTTCCATATTGGGTCAGGACGTGGACTTAATTTCACCCACCCACCCAGATGCAAGCGATCTTTCCCACATTAGACAAGAGCCCCAAGAGACAGTACACCACTTCTGGGCCAGATTCCTCCTTGTAACGAGCAAGGTTAAGGACTGTCACGAGGAAGACGCAATCTCATTCTTTTTGCAAAAATTGCACGGACAAAGGGAATTCTCAATGCCATAAGTCGCCGTGACATAGCACACTTTGCCGACCTGGCGGCCATAGTACAGAAGTACTGCGCGATGGAAAGCGCCTGGAAGACCCAAACAAAATTCTGGGATCCTCCGGCCCTAACTAAACCCCTCGTTCGAACTAAAAGGGTGCGCTCTCGCAAGTCACCCTACAAAATTACAAATAAGCCAAAGCCCTCTACAGGGCATGGAACCATACTGGAGGGATGGCTCAATAGGCCATGCAAAATTCACAGCACACCGGACACCATACCAACACACAGCCTTAGAGCATGTTGGATACTCCGGCAGGTGGCCAAGAGCGGCGAGGACCTTCTCATCAACAATACCGCAGAGCACCATCCCGCAGATAATAACAATACAGTACTGACCGTCTTTGAGACTTTCGCCTCAAACAACAGGCGCAAGCGAGCAGTCCGCAGCCTCGCCGAAGTCTGCCACGTCGTAGCAATAAACTCGTGGAACGATACGGCCATAACCTTCAACGCCAGCGACGAACCTCTATTCTGAATAGTCCGAGCACCGGCCGCTTTGGTCCTTAGTCCAATAGTGGATGGATTCCGGCTTACAAAAGTGCTGATGGACGGCGGCAGCGGATTAAACCTCATCTATGAGGAAACTCTTAACAAAATGGAAATAGATAAGAGCTGCATTGAGCAAAGCAGCACGACCTTCAGGGGAATCATCCCTAGTCGGGAGGCACGATGCGCAGGCAAAATCACATTGGACGTGGTATTCGGCACACCGGAGAATTATAGGTCCGAAGAAATCACATTCCAAGTGGCCCCGTTTAGCAGTGGATACCACGCCCTCTTGGGGCGAGACGCATTCACAAGCTTCCAAGCTATACCCCATTACGGGTACATGAAGATCAAGATGCCGGGGCCCAATGGGATCATCACTCTAGCCAGTAATCCGGACATAGCACTCCGTGCCAAAAATAAAACTGCCGCACTAGCCCTGGAGGCATTATCCGAAGCCCTCGCGGCCGAAGAGTTAACTGCGCTGCGTTCCGCAGTGGACAGGGACGATGTGATACTCGACAAACAACCCAAGTCCACCTCTTTGAAACCAGCAGACGAAATAGTCAAATTCCAGGTCCATCCAACGGACCCTACAAAAACAACATCAATTGGGGCACAGCTGAACCCCACAATAGATGCCGCACTACGAGAGTTCTTGCGCGAGAATTGGGACATTTTCGCCTGGCATCCTTTAGACATGCCATGTTTCCCATGCAGGCTGGCTGAACATAGCCTAAACATACTAAAGGGATACAAGCCGGTCAAACAGACTCTTCGGTGCTTTTCAGAACCCAAGCGACAAGCCATGGGAGAAGAGCTAGCCAAGCTACTCGAAGCCGGATTCATCAGAGATATAAAACATCCGGACTGGCTAGCAAACCTGGTGATGGTACCAAAGAAGGACAAATCCTGGTGCCTATGCGTCGATTTCAAAGACCTTAATAAGGCTTGCCCTAAGGATCCCTTCCCCCTCCCCCACATTGATCAAATTATCGACGCTACCGCAGGACACGATTCATTGTGTTTCCTCGACGCATACTCTGGATACCATCAAATCAAGATGACAGAGTCCGATCAAGCCGCAACGACATTTATCACTCCATACGGTCCCTTCTGTTTTAACACCATGCCTTTCGGGCTCAAAAATGCCGGTGCAACCTATCAACGCATGATTCAGACATGCCTGGAAACACAAATCGGCAAAACAGTGGAGGCTTACATAGACGATGTGGTCATTAAAACCAGACACGTCGAATCATTAATAGACGACTTGAGGCTTACGTTCGACAATCTACGAACATACGACATCAATCTCAACCCGGAAAAATGCGTTTTCGGCGTACCAGCCGGAAAACTCTTGGGCTTTATTGTCTCCAATAGAGGAATCGAAGCAAATCCGGCTAAAATCCGAGCTCTGTCATAGTTGGCTACCCTAACAGACCTGAAGCAAATCCATAAACTAACTGGACGCGTGGCCGCCCTAAGCAGCTTTATCTCCCGATTAGGAGAAAAGGCGCTACCTCTTTATCGCCTTCTTCGACGCACTGAACACTTTGAGTGGACGGATGCGGCTGCTACATCTTGAGCTTACGTTGGTTTTCCTCGAAGAGGAGAGGGTGATGCAGCAATAGTAGCGTTAGTATTTCCCTCAGTTTTTGAGAACCAAGGTATCAATCCAGTAGGAGGCTCCTCAAAATTCCCACGCACCTACACAAACGAACTGAGAACTCGCAACCAACACAATAAAGGGGTTGTCAATCCCTTCACGGCCACTTGCGAAAGTGAGATCTAATAAATATAGTAAGATAAGATAAATATATTTTTGGTATTTTATAATATAGATGCAAAAAGTAAAGATGCAAATAAAAGTAGATTGAAAGCAAATATGATAAGAGATAGACCCGGGGGCCATAGATTTCACTAGTGGCTTCTCTCAAGATAGCATAAGTATTACGGTGGGTGAACAAATTACTGTCGAGCAATTGATAGAAATGCGCATAGTTATGAGATTATCTAGGCATGATCATGTATATAGGCATCACGTCCATAACAAGTAGACCGACTCACCTGCATCTACTACTATTACTCCACACATCGACCGACTCTGCCTGCATCTAGAGTATTAAGTCCATAAGAACAGAGTAACGCATTAAGCAAGATGACATGATGTAGAGGGATAAACTCAAGCAATATGATATAAACCCCATCTTGTTATCCTCGATGGCAATAATACAATCGTGCCTTGCAACCCTTTACATCCTTTGGATAAGGACACATAAGATTGAACCCAAAGCTAAGCACTTCTCCCATGGCAAGAAAGATCAATCTAGTAGGCCAAACCAAACTGATAATTCGAAGAGACTTGCAAAGATAACTCAATCACACATAAAAGAATTCAGAGAAGATTCAAATATTATTCATAGATAAACTTGATCATAAACCCACAATTCATCGGATCACGACAAACACACCGCAAAAAGAGTTTACATCGAATAGATCTCCACAAGAGAGGGGGAGAACATTGTATTGAGATCCAAAAAGAGAGAAGAAGCCATCTAGCTAATAACTATGGACCCGTAGGTCTATGGTAAACTACTCACAACTCATGGGAGGGGCAAGGATGTTGATGTAGAGGCCCTCCATGGTCGATTCCCCCTCCGGCAGAACGCCGGCGAAGGCTCTAAGATGGGATCTCGCGGATACAGAAGGTTACGGTGGTGGAAATTGTGTTTCGTCCTCCTCCTGGATGTTTTGGGGGTACGTAGGTATATATAGGATGAAGAAGTACATCGGTGGCTGCCCGAGGGGCCCATGAGACAGGGGGCGTGCCCTACAGGGGGGACGCGTCCTCCTATCTCGTGGGAGCCTCGGCTGCTTCTTGACTTGCACTCCAAGTCCTCTGGAACACGTTCGTTCCCAAAATCACGCTCCCGAAGGTTTCATTCCGTTTGGACTCCGTTTGATATTCCTTTTCTTCAAAATATTGAAATAGGCAAAAAAACAGCAATATGGGATGGGCCTCCGGTTAGTAGGTTAGTCCCAAAAATGATATAAATGTGTAAAATAAAGCCCATAAACATCCAAAAGGGGTAATATAATAGCATGGAACAATAAAAAATTATAGATACGTTGGAGACGTATCAAGCATCCCCAAGCTTAATTCCTGCTCGTCCTCGAGTAGGTAAATGTAAAAAAAAGAAATTTTTGATGTGGAATGCTACCTAGCATAATTTTCAATGTAATTTTATTTATTGTGGCATGAATGTTCAGATCCAAATGATACAAAATAAAAGTTCATATTGACATAAGAAATAGTAATACTTCAAGCATACTAATCGAAGTAATCATGTCTTCTCAAAATAACATGGCTAAAGAAAGTTATCCCTACAAAATCATATAGTCTGGCTGTTGCTCTATCTTCATCACACAAAGTATTTAATCATGCACAACCCCGATGACAAGCCAAGCAATTGTTTCATACTTTAATAATCTCAAACTCTTTCAACTTTCACGCAATACATGAGTGTGAGCCATGGACATAGCACTATATGTGGAATAGAATGGTGGTTGTGGAGAAGACAAAAAAGGAGAAGATAGTCTCACATCAACTAGGCGTATCAACGGGCTATGGAGATGCCCATTAATAGATATCAATGTGAGTGAGTAGGGATTGCCATGCAACGGATGCACTAGAGCTATCAATATATGAAAGCTCAACAAAAGAAACTAAGTGGGTGTGCATCCAACTTGCTTGCTCACAAAGACCTAGGGCACTTTGAGGAAGCCCATCATTGGAATATACAAGCCAAGTTCTATAATGAAAAATGCCCACTAGTATATGAAAGTGATAACATATGAGACTCTCTATCATGAAGATCATGGTGCTATTTTGAAGCACAAGTGTGGAAAAAGAGATAGTAGCATTGTCCCTTCTCTCTTTTTCTCTCATTTTATTTTTTCTCTTTTTCTTTTTTTTTCTTTGGCCTTTCTTTTTCTTTTTCTTTTTGGCCTCACTCTTTTTTTTCCTTTTTTTTCTTTTTGTGAAGTCCGAAGTCTCATCTCGACTTGTGGGGGAATCATAGTCTTCATCATCCTTTCCTCACTGGGACAATGCTCTAATAATGAAGATCATTACACTTTTATGGATTTACAACTCAAAGCTAGAACAAGATATGACTCTATATGAATGCCTCCGGCGGTGTACCGGGATATGCAATGAATCAAGAGTGACATGTATGAAAATTATGAAGGTGGCCTTGCCACAAGTACAATGTCAACTACATGATCATGCAAAGAGCAATATGACAAAAGTAATGTGTATCATATGAATGGAACAGTGGAAAGTTGCATGGCAATATATCTCGGAATGGCTATGGAAATGCCATAATAGGTAGGTATGGTGGCTATTTTGAGGAAGGAGTATGGTGGGTGTATGGTACCGGCGAAAGTTGCAAGGTACAAGAGAGGCTAGCAATGGTGGAAGGGTGAAAGGGCATATAATCCATGGACTCAACATTAGTCAAAAGAACTCATGCACTTATTGCAAAAATTTAGAAGTCATCAAGATTGGTAGGAAAAGACCATCGCTCGTCCCCGACCGCCACTCATAAGGAAGACACTCAATAAATAAAATTGTGCTCCAACTTCATCACAAAGCGGTTCACCATACGTGCATGCTACAGGAATCACAAACTTAAACACAAGCATTCTTTAAATTCATAATCACCCAACTAGCATAACTTTAATATCACTACCTCCATATCTCAAAACAATTATCAAGCATCAAATTGATCATAGCATCCAATTCACTTTCTATGATAGTTTTTATTATACCCAACTTGGATGCTCATCATTCTAGGACCAACTTTATGACCATAGCAAATACCATGCTGTTCTAAATGACTCTCAAAATAATATAAGTGAATCATGAGAGACTAGAAATTTCTTCACAATTAAGACACCACCGTGCTCTAAAAGATATAAGTGAAGCACTAGAGCAAAAACTATCAAGCTCAAAAGATATAAGTGAAGCACATAGAGTATTCTAGCAAATTCTAATCAAATAGGCTTATCCCAAAAGGTGTGTAGAGCAAGGATGATTGTGGCAAACTAAAAAGCAAAGACTAATATAATACACGACGCTCCAAGCAAAACACATATCATGTGGCGAATAAAAATATAGCTCCAAGTAAAGTTACCAATGAGCGAAGATTTAAAGAGGGATGCCTTCCGGGCATCCCCAAGCTTAAACTTTGGATATTCTTGAATATCTTGGGGTGCCATGGGCGTACCCAAGCTTAGGCTCTTGCCACCCTTTATTCCATAGTCCATAAAAGCTTTACCCAAAACTTGAAAACTTCACAACACAAAACTCAACAGGAATTCTTATAAGCTCAGTTAGTGAAAGAAAACAAAACCACCACATAAGGTACTGTAATGAACTCATTATTTATTTATTTTGGTGTTAAACCTACTGTATTACAACTTCCTTATGGTTTATAAACTAATTTACTAGCCATAGATGCATTGAAATAAGCAAACAACACACGAAAAACAGAATTTGTCAAAAACAGAACAGTCTATAGCAATCTGTAACTAACGCAAACTTATGGAAGTCTAAAAATCCTACCAAAATAGCAAGTTCTGGAAAATTTGTCTATTGATCAGCAGCAAAAAAATCAATGCCAAATCACGTTCCTGTGATTTAACAAAATTATATTCATGCGCTCAAAGTTTCTATTTTTCAGCAGAATCAAATCAACTATCATCATAGGTTATCCTATAGGTTCTACTTGGCACAAACACTAATTAAAAGATAAAAAAACATCTAAAGAGAAGGTAGATTCAAGATTTATTAAATAACAGCAAGGAAAAATATTGGGTTGTATCCCAACAAGCGCTTTTCTTTAAAGCCTTTTAGCTACGCATTGACAATTTTAATGATGCTCACATGAAAGACAAGAATTGAAGCGCAAAGAGAGCATCATGAAATATGTGACAAACGCATCTAAGTCTAACATACTTCCTATGCATAGGCATATTATAAGCAAACAAATTTGCAAGGCAAGCAAAAACTAGCATATGCAAGGAAGAAGAAAGAGACGATAGCAATCTCAACATGACGAGAGGTAATTTAGTAAGATAAAAATTTCTACGACCATATTTTCCTTCTCATAATAATTACATGTAGAATCATAGGAAAATTCAACAAAATAGCTATCACATAATATATTCTCAACACGATCCACATGCATGCAAAGTTGACACTCTTCCAAGATAGTGGGATCTAAAGTTGACACTCTTCCAAACCCACTTTCAATAATATTGTAAATACTATTATCAATCTCATATTCATCATGGGGGTTAAACAAATTTTCAAGGTTATAAGAAGAATCACCCCAATCATGATCATTAAAACAAGTAGTAGACATAAAAAAACTAGCATCCCCAAGCTTAGGGTTTTGCATATTATTAGCACAATTGACATCAAGAGAATTTATAGGAAAATCATTGCAATCATGCTTTTTATTCAAGGAGTTATCATGAATCTGTTCATAAATTTCTTCATCATAATTTTCAGATTCACAAATTTTGAGCAAAGCTTCATAAAGATAATCTAGTGCACAAAATTCACTAGCAATTGGTTCATCATAATTGGATCTCTTAAAAGGATTAGCAAGCGGATGAGGATCCATAGATCTTAGGTTCTCTGTTTAGCAATAAATAAGCATCTATTCCAACCAAACGAGCAAACGAAAGGGCAAGCAAAAAAGAGAGAGAGAAGATTGGGAAAGAGAGGGCAAATAAAACGGCAAGGGTGAAGTGGGGGAGAGGAAAACAAGAGGCAAATGGCAAATAATGTAAATGCGAGGCAGATGGATTTGTGATGGGTACTTGGTATGCCTTGACTTGAGCGAAGACCTCCCCGGCAACGGCGCCAGAAATCCTTCTTGCTACGTCTTGAGCTAGCGTTGGTTTTCCTTGAAGAGGAGAGGGTGATGCAACAATATTAGTGTAAGTATTTCCCTCAGTTTTTGAGAACCAAGGTATCAATCCAGTAGGAGGCTCCTCAAAAGTCCCACGCACCTACACAAACGAACTGAGAACTCGCAACCAACGCAATAAAGGGGTTGTCAATCCCTTCACGGCCACTTCATGTAAACTGAGATCTAATAAAGATAGTAAGATAAGATAAATATATTTTTGGTATTTTATAATATAGATGCAAAAAGTAAAGATGCAAATAAAAGTAGATTGAAAGCAAATATGATAAGAGATAGACCCGGGGCCATAGGTTTCACTAGTGGCTTCTCTCAAGATAGCATAAGTATTACGGTGGGTGAACAAATTATTGTCGAGCAACCGATAGAAAAGCACATAGTTATGAGATTATCTAGGCATGATCATGTATATAGGCATCACGTCCATAACAAGTAGACCGACTTACACTGCATCTACTACTATTACTCCACACATCGACCGAATCCTGCCTGCATCTAGAGTATTAAGTTCATAAGAACAGAGTAACGCATTAAGCAAGATGACATGATGTAGAGGATAAACTCAAGCAATATGATATAAACCCCATCTTGTTATCCTCGATGGCAACAATACATTACGTGCCTTGCAACCCTTTACATCCTTTGGTAAGGACACCGCAAGATTGAACCCAAAGCTAAGCACTTCTCCCATGGCAAGAAAGATCAATCTAGTAGGCCAAACCAAACTGATAATTCGAAGAGACTGGCAAAGATAACTCAATCACACATAAAAGAATTCAGAGAAGATTCAAATATTATTCATAGCTAAACTTGATCATAAACCCACAATTCATCGAATCTCGACAAACACACCATAAAAAGAGTTTACATCGAATAGATCTCCACAAGAGAGGGGGAGAACATTGTATTGAGATCCAAAAAGAGAGAAGAAGCCATCTAGCTAATAACTATGGACCCGTAGGTCTATGGTAAACTACTCACAACTCATCAGAGGGGCAAGGATGTTGATGTAGAGGCCCTCCATGGTCGATTCTGTCACGCCCAATATGCGATACTATCCTAAAGAGACTCCAAGGTCCCACCAAGGATAGAACCGCATATTGATACGCTTTTGCAAGGTGGATATCATTACATCAACATTACATTATAGATGGGGATACATACAAGAGGCATACAATGCCACACGAATACAACATCATCATACATAAGAGCACCATCCGACTACGGATGAAACACAAACAGAAACTCAAACGACATCCACCCTGCTAGCCCAGGCTGCCGACCTGTAACCTATCCCCTGATTGAAGAAGAAGCAGAAGAAGAACTCCAAAACAAGCAACATCGCTCTCGCGTCAAGATCATCGCACAACCTGTACCTGCAACTGTTGTTGTAGTAATCTGTGAGCCGCGAGGACTCAGCAATCCCATTACCATGGGTATCAAGACTAGCAAAGCTTAATGGGAAAGGAAGGGGTAAAGTGGTGAGGTTGCAGCAGCGACTAAGCATATATGGTGGCTAACATATGCAAATAAGAGCGAGAAGAGAACAAGCGGAACGGTTGTGAAGCTAGCAATGATCAAGAGGTGATCCTGAACTCCTACTTACGTCAAACATAACCTAAAATCGTGTTCACTTCCCGGACTCCGCCGAGAAGAGACCATCACGGCTACACACGCGGTTGATGCGTTTTAATTCGGATCTGGTGTCAAGTTATCTACAACCGGACATTAACAAATTCCCATCTGCCACATAACCGCGGGCACGGCTCTCGAAAGTTTATACCCTGCAGGGGTGTCCCAACTTAGCCCATGATAAGCTCTCGCGATCAACGAAGGATATTCTTTCTCCCAGGAAGACCGGATCAGTCTCGGAATCCCGGTTTACAAGACTTTTTGACAATGGTAAAACAAGACCAGCAAAGCCGCCCGATGTGCCGACAAATCCCGATAGGAGCTGCACATATCTCGTTCTCAGGGCAACATCGGATGAGACTAGCTACGAGTAAAACCAGACTTGAGTTTCCCGAGGTGGCCCATGAGTAGCTCGATTCGGACCAACACTGACGGAGCACCGCCCGGGGCTAAAATAAAGATGACCCTCGGGCTCCGAAACCCAAGGGAAAAAGGGCTAGGTGAGGCAAATGGTAAAACCAAGGTTGGGCCTTCTTTGGAGTTTTATTCAAAGCGAACTGTCAAGGGGGTCCCATAAATCACCCGACCGCGTAAGGAACGCAAAAGCCGGGAACATAACACCGGTATGACGGAAACTAGGGCGGCAAGAGTGGAACAAAACACAAGGCATAAGGCCGAGCCTTGCACCCTGTACCAAGTATATAGATGCATTAATTAAATAAGAGATATTGTGATATCCCAACATAACCCTGTCCATCATGGAGCAATCTTCAACTTCACCTGCAACTAATAACACTATAAGAGGGGCTGAGCAAAGCAGTAACATAGCCAAACAATGGTTTGCTAGGAAGGGTGAAAAGGTTAGAGGCTGACATGGCAATTTGGGAGGCTTGAAGAGCAAAACATAGGTAGCACAGCAAGCGATAGAGCGAAGCAACTAGCATACCAATGATAGTAGTGAGATCCAGGGTAGCGGTCATCTTGCCTGAAATCCCGCTAGGAAGAAGAACAAGTCCATGAAGAAGACAAGCGGACGTAGTCGAACGAATCCTCACAACTCAGGAACGAAACCGAAGCTAACGAGAGAAGCAAACCGGAAAGAAGCATACAACATGGTAAGCACACAAGCATAATCATGGCATGATGCACAATCAAGTACGATGCATGTCCGGTTTAATGAGGCATGGCATGGCAAAGTGCAACAAACAATACTACAAGTTAAGTGGAGCTCAATATGCAACGAGTTGCATATTAAGAAAACACCACATTCGGATTATTTAGTTCGCTCTCGTTTAGGTACAATATTAAATGTTGTTAAACATGGCAAGGGGTGAAACATAATTAAACTACCTACCTAGGCAAGTTTAAATGAGGCCGGAACAACAAACAACATTTCCGGAAAATCCTCATGAGCAATATTTGAATTTGGTACTGTTCTGCCCTAAACACAATTTTAATGATGTTAAACAGCAAAATGAAGTGCACCATGTTAATCTAGGCATTTTTCCACCCCATTTACATATAAAGTTTATTAAATTCCGAGTTACGGTTATTTAGTTATGAAATAAATCATTTTATCATGGCATTATGCAAAACAAATGCAAACAGCTGTTTAAACATGTTAAACATGGATGAAAGTGGCATATTATGGAACTAGATGAAAAACTAAGCATTTTACATGTTTAAATCATTTTAATCTGATGCACCATTTGTGAGTTATTAATGCATGAACATGGAGGGTTTTTCTGCAAAACTGTAAACTCTGGAAAAATAGCTAAAATCGTCCAGAGGAAAAAACATGCGTTGGGCCGAAACTGACTAGCCCAACAAAGCAGAGGGGCTGTTGGGGGCTGCTCACCCATGGGCTGAGGCCCGATTGGAAGCAGAGGGAGGCCGGCTGGGAGTTGCGCTGTGCCGGCTGCGGGATGAGGCCCACGCGGCACGAGGAGGCTGGCTCGGATCGAGGTTGCGGTCAACGCGAGCGAGGCACTCGTCCACCTCATACAGGGGCGAAGCAGAGGAGGCGAGCAGGGCACCGGCGCTGGACTTGGAGGGAGGCGCCCATGGCACGGCGGCGGACTTGACGGGGCGCTGGAGAGGAGGCAGGCTGCGGACGCGGCAGGAGGAGCTTGGGCGCGGCGGCGTTGGGTTGCTGCGGAGGAAGGCGGCTGCTTGGCGGCCGATCTTGAGCAAGGAAGCAGAGGCGGACGACAGGGATGGCCGTCAGCAACGAACCCCAAGGGCGGCAGCGCTGCACTTCTCCATGGCCTCAACGTGGTTCCCTGTGAGAGAGAGGCAGAGGCATGAGAGAGAGGGGGAAAACGTGACGGGAAGGAGGTGCAAGAGACGGCAGGGTCAGGGCGGTGCTCATCTGAGGCGGCAACGGCGAGGATGTTGCTGCTGCTGCTAGGACGGCAGGAGCACAAGGCCATTGGCGCTCGTGTTCGAGGCGAGGGCGCGAGGCAGCTCATGGCCGACGGCGAGGTTGAGCAGACTCGGGCGTGAGGAGGCATAGATGGAGTGAGAGCTTGCTTGGAAACATGCTCGGGCAGAGGGGATCGGGTGTTGTTGGTTTAGATGCGGGGTGGGCTCGGTGGATTTGGATCGGGGCAAGGTGGAGGCTGCCGGTTGGCTCGGCTGCTCGGGGAGGATCCCGAGGAAGGTGGAGACTGGGTAGCGGCACGAGGAGGGGAATAGGGTTAGGCTAGGGTTTGATTGTTTTATATATATATATAGGCAGGTGGTTGGCTTAGGGGCTAATCAGTCCCTTCGATCGTAATCGGGCGGACGAGAAAAATAAGCTAGGGAGTCCAAAAGAGAAACCGAAGATATTTTATAGATGTTAGGGGATGATCCGGATCCAACGGTGACGACAGCCCGGGTCGGGTTCGGGAAAGATTTGAGACCTTGAGAGGTTTGAGCACCTTATGTCAGAGAGGATTAGGTGGTTTGACAAGAGGGAATCGAAAACCCGGTTGGTGCGAATGGTCGACAAAGGCAAAGCGGTCCGAGGGAAGGTGATGAAGGCAAAGGGAGAAACGGCAACGACGAGCGAATGCAAGTTTTATGAAAACATGCAGATGCAATTCGCATGATGCTATGAGATGAGATGCAAGACATGAACAAAATGCAAAACAAAAGACAAAAACCCAACCATGAAGGAAATATCATATCGCATCTCCGGAAAAAGGCAAGAGTTGGAGTTACGAATATGGAAAGTTGTATCCGGGGCATTACAACACTCCACCACTACAAGAGGATCTCATCCCGAGATCTAGGATGGCACCGGAGGGAAAAGGAAGAGGAAGATGAGAGGTAAACTAAGTTGCTTCTTTGACGAACGAGTGAAACCACAAACCTTGAGAGGTTGAGCAATTTAAAAGAAAGAGTACAACAGAGATGAACGAGATTGCAAACAATCCAGTAGAAAAGAGGAACAAGGAGTATTACGAGAACTTGAAGGTTGAAAGACATGGAAAAAGAGCTTCACGAACGAAAAGAATATGACCACCTCGGTATAATGAGATAGCCAAGGAACAAGAATGACAGAATTTGGACAGCACTCCGGTAGAAAAGAGAAGAAAAATTGATGAGATGAAAAGATACTGAAGAGATGATACAACACTCCGGTTAAATGGATAAGCCAGAAATGAAGACGATCCTCACCAAACGAGGTGATGGGTGAAGAGCACAACATCACAATGCCTCCGTAACGAAAGAATAGAAGTTAGACCATTGGGATAAAGGGATGGAGAAGAAAATGACAACTTTTGCCACAAGTGAACTTGGAAAGCATCCTTGCAAAGAAGAATCGAACGGAGTTGTTGGAAAACCCACAATGAAACGAATAAGCTTGTAGTGGGCTTATGGAAAACCTCTCGAGACTATGAGGTGACAACCGTCCACTAATGGAAACCATTGATTTAATTGAGAGCATCAAAGAGATGAAAAAACTTCTTCCACCAAGAGGATAAAGAGCAAGCTTGGGTCATGCATAATCACCACAAATAGCAACAACCCTTAAGGAAAGGCTTTAGGTGAAATCTGACACAAGATAACTCCAACGTAGAAGTTGATTGGCCGAAAAGATCTCTTGAATGAAGAGAAAATTTCGGATTTAAAATACCTCATTCTTGACAACATATGAATCATGAAACATGAAGGAAATTGTCAAGAGTGACATAACACCACCTCAAAAGATAAGGTAGAAAGAATTGCACTTTGGAATGCAAGATGAAGAATACTTGAGCTCCTCAAAACAAAACATGTGTTGAGCACCATGTTTAGTTTAGAGTATAGCTTGGCGGATCATAACTTCAAGAGAAATCTTGAAGAACAATTGAAGAATGAAAGGAATCCTTGACGACCCACCATGTAGAGCCTCCATGAAGAACTCCGATAATAAAAGGATGATAAAAAGAAAGAGAAGTTGAAAACACCAGGTGAAGCCTTGCGATGATTTAGATGGAGCTTCGCGACGAGATAATGCAGAAAACTTGAAAATCTGGAGAAGAAAAGATGAAACACTAGAACCGAGAATTACTTCATCATGAACAATCTCCGGAAGAAAAGAATTGAATCACCTCGAGGAAATAAGAATAAGATTTATTGTATGCTTATCCTTCATCAAATTAAATTGATGACAAGCAATGGATTTGGCATACTACTTATTCTTCTTGAAAATATTGAAGAGAGAAATAGTGCAACTTCGGAAGGTCTTCCACGAACCACCAGCAGGATTTGGAAAGAGCGAATGAATTGGTATGATAACAACGGAAGAGGAATGTTGGAGGAACCACCGTAAGGATTGAAAATGAAAGTAGCGAAGGCACAATTCAACCAAAAGAATTTGAAAATGAATGAAGATACTTGAAGGGATTTAGATACATGAGAACGAGGAGAACATGAACTGATTAGAGGATATCTGAACGAATCACCGGTAAGATTTGGAGAACGATAGCTACACGCTGAGAATTAAGAATTATGACATGATGGTCTTCGGAGGAAAGAAATGGAAACAACTCATGAAATGCTCCGGATGGGTGAAAAGAATTCTCACAATCGAAAACAATTATGAGAGGATGGCATTAGCTAGATTCATGAATCTTGAAGAGAATGGAGCAAGATTTAAGATAAATCCTTCTTCGGTCTTCAAAATTCGAGAATGATGACGAGAAACACCACCATGAATTGTTGAGATACTCCGGGAGAATGAAAAACAAGGGGGTTGAGCCAACAATGAAAAATAATTTGAAAGCGATCTTGGAGAAGGCATGTGACTGATGGGATCCATTCTTACGTCACACTTGAAAAGAATTTGGGAATAGCTCTGGGGAACTTAGAAGAGTCAGGTAAGATCCTGGGGAAAAACCTGTGGGTTAGGGCCCACTCGAAAGAAAACACCGTTCACAATTGATTTTTAAAGAGAGATTGCACCGGTTGAATAAAATGGCTTGAATGAGATAGCAATCTCCAAATAGCTTGAACGGATTAAGAATGGAAACACAAATCTTCTGAGATATCTTCAACACTCCAGAACAAATGAATAGCAAGAGGTGAGTGATTGAGAGGTGCACCGGCATGAGAAAGCATTTGACACAAGGAAAGGAATATGATCAACACTGAAATCTTGAATTGGATCCACCGGAGAAGCAAAAAAAGAACGGAGGATGATGAACTTGAAGCTCGTGAGCATCTTCATGAGGAATCACCGGATCAGAACATTGATTGAAAAGAGTGAAGTGACTTCACATGAATAAATGGATACTTGATTAAAATAAATGAGTCCTTGAAGAAAAGGGCGGGAGGGTGGGGAAAACAAAGACAACTTGGGATGAACGAAACAAACACCGTTGAGAAAACTTAGAATTGATCTTGCGGATGTTGAAATGATCTGATCCACTTGAAGAGAAGCACACCGGTCGGAAAGAATTGACATGACAACCTCAATGATCAAGAAGGATTAGTATTCACATAGCAATATGAGAACACCGTTTAGGAAAGGTATGGATTCAACATTTGACTTTGAAGCAACTCGAATACCACAAATAAAACAAAACAAAGGATTTGGCTTGCAGAATAAGCCGGAACAAATACATATGATAGAAATTTACCCAATCCCAAATCATGCATCTGTCGGAAAGATATCCTAGGAGCTACTTGAATTCCCACAGCAAAACTCCCAAACTTTCGGTTATGCAATCTGGTGTTGGGGATACAGGAAGCAATATATCTCACCCAAACTAACAATCCCTACATCCAGCTATATCCATCCGTCAACACATAACCAAGAAAACTCCGGAAATCGTGTACCTCAACCTTGAAAAGCATCCGTTATCGAGCTATGGCAATACTCCTGAACTCCCGATCTTGGGTGGCGTCGAGGTTATCTCACCAACAAGCGCATAAAAGAGATTTTCGATGTCGGCAAAACTCGGTATTCGAGGCGCAACGATAAAATTATGACGACAACACCTCGGAGCTCAACTCCCCGGGACACTGCCACAACACCTAAATGTCAGGAGGCACCAAGAACAATGTTCTCGTCATAAGAATATCGGAACGATCCCAAGATACCCGCGTGATCCTAAAAAAATTTAGTGAAATTTGAGGAGAGGAAAGATAAAACATCTACGTCAGGAGTCCTCACCAGAGCGACGAAGGGGGCTGAGGAGTAAAAAGAATCCTACTCTCCGATATATATAATCCTAAGACACAAAATAGTTTTTCTTCTAGACTCAACAACGGCCAACAATCAAGGGGGCTCCTATGGTCGGTCGAGGCTCTGATTACCAACTTGTCACGCCCAATATGCGATACTATCCTAAAGAGACTCGAAGGTCCCACCAAGGATAGAACCGCATATTGATACGCTTTTGCAAGGTGGATATCATTACATCAACATTACATTATAGATGGGGATACATACAAGAGGCATACAATGCCACACGAATACAACATCATCATACATAAGAGCACCATCCGACTACGGATGAAACACAAATAGAAACTCAAACGACATCCACCCTGCTAGCCCAGGCTGCCGACCTGGAACCTATCCCCTGATCGAAGAAGAAGCAGAAGAAGAACTCCAAAACAAGCAACATCGCTCTCGCATCAAGATCATCGCACAACCTGTACCTGCAACTGTTGTTGTAGTAATCTGTGAGCCACGAGGACTCAGCAATCCCATTACCATGGGTATCAAGACTAGCAAAGCTTAATGGGAAAGGAAGGGGTAAAGTGGTGAGGTTGCAGCAGCGACTAAGCATATATGGTGGCTAACATATGCAAATAAGAGCGAGAAGAGAACAAGCGGAACGGTTGTGAAGCTAGCAATGATCAAGAGGTGATACTGAACTCCTACTTACATCAAACATAACCCAAAACCGTGTTCACTTCCCGGACTCCGCCGAGAAGAGACCATCACGGCTACACACGCGGTTGATGCGTTTTAATTCGGATCTGGTGTCAAGTTATCTACAACCGGACATTAACAAATTCCCATCGCCACATAACCGCGGCACGGCTCTCGAAAGTTTATACCCTGCAGGGGTGTCCCAACTTAGCCCATGATAAGCTCTCGCGATCAACGAAGGATATTCCTTCTCCCAGGAAGACCCGATCAGTCTCGGAATCCCGGTTTACAAGAATTTTCGACAATGGTAAACCAAGACCAGCAAAGCCGCCCGATGTGCCGACAAATCCCGATAGGAGCTGCACATATCTCGTTCTCAGGGCAACATCGGATGAGACTAGCTACGAGTAAAACCAGACTTCGAGTTTCCCCGAGGTGGCCCTGCAGGCAGCTCAGTTCAGACCAACACTTGAAGGAGCACTGGCCCGGGGGGGCTAAAATAAAGATGACCCTCAGGCTCCAGAAACCCAAGGGAAAAAGGGCTAGGTGAGGCAAATGGTAAAACCAAGGTTGGGCCTTGCTGGAGGAGTTTTATTCAAAGCGAACTGTCAAGGGGGTCCCATAAATCACCCGACCGCGTAAGGAACGCAGAATCCGGGAACATAACACCGGTATGACGGAAACTAGGGCGGCAAGAGTGGAACAAAACACCAAGCATAAGGCCGAGCCTTCGACCCTGTACCAAGTATATAGATGCATTAATTAAATAAGAGATATTGTGATATCCCAACATAACCCTGTCCATCATGGAGCAATCTTCAACTACACCTGCAACTAATAACACTATAAGAGGGGCTGAGCAAAGCGGTAACATAGCCAAACAATGGTTTGCTAGGAAGGGTGAAAAGGTTAGAGGATGACATGGCAATTTGGGAGGCTTGAAGAGCAAAAGATAGGTAGCGCAGCAAGCGATAGAGTGAAGCAACTAGCATAGCAATGATAGTAGTGAGATCCAGGGTAGCGGTCATCTTGCCTAAAATCCCGCTAGGAAGAAGAACGAGTCCATGAAGAAGACAAGCGGACGTAGTCGAACGAATCCTCACAACTCCGGAGCGAAACCGAAGCTAATGAGAGAAGCAAACCGGAAAGAAGCATACAACATGGTAAGCACACAAGCATAATCATGGCATGATGCACAATCATGTATGATGCATGTCCGGTTTAATGAGGCATGGCATGGCAAAGTGCAACAAACAATACTACAAGTTAAGTGGAGCTCAATATGCAATGAGTTGCATTTTAAGAAAACACCACATTCGGATTATTTAGTTCGCTCTCGTTTAGGTACAACAATATTAAATGTTGTTAAACATGGCAAGGGGTGAAACATAATTAAACTACCTACCTAGGCAAGTTTAAATGAGGCCGGAACAACAAACAACATTTCCGGAAAATCCGAGCAATATTCGAATTTGGTATTGTTCTGCCCTAAGCACAATTTTAATGATGTTAAACAGCAAAATGAAGTGCACCATGTTAATCTAGGCATTTTTCCACCCCATTTACATATAAAGTTTATTAAATTCCGAGTTATGGTTATTTAGTTATGAAATAAATCATTTTATCATGGCATTATGCAAAACAAATGCAAACAGCTGTTTAAACATGTTCAACATGGATGAAAGTGGCATATTATGGAACTAGATGAAAAACTAAGCATTTTACATGTTTAAATCATTTTAACCCGATGCACCATTTGTGAGTTATTAATGCATAAACATGGAGGGTTTTTCTGCAAAACTGCAAACTCTGGATAAATAGCTAAAATCGTCCAGAGGAAAAAAACATGCGTTGGGCCAAAACTGACTGGCCCAACAAAGCAGAGGGGCTGTTGGGGGCTGCTCACCCATGGGCTGAGGCCCGATTGGAAGCAGAGGGAGGCCGGTTGGGAGTTGCGCTGTGCCGACTGCGGGATGAGGCTCACGCGTGCACGAGGAGGCTGGCTTGGATCAAGGTTGCGGTCAACGCGAAGCGAGGCGCCGTCCACCTCGTCATGGGCGGCAGAGGAGGCGGCGAGCAGGCACCGGCGCCGACTTGGAGGGCGCCCATGGCGCGGCGGCGGACTTGACGGGGCGCCGAGAGGAGGCAGAGCTGCGACGCGGCGAGAGGAGCTTAAGCGCTTGGCGTTGGGTTGCTGCGGAGGAAGGCAGCTGCTTGGTGGCCGATCTGGAGCAAGGAAGCAGAGGCGGACGACAGGGATGGCCGTCAGCGACGAACCCCAAGGGCGGCGGCGCTGCAATTCTCCATGGCCTCAACGTGGTTCCCTGTGAGAGAGAGGCAGAGGCATGAGAGAGAGAGAGGGGGGAAACGTGACGGGAAGGAGGCGCAAGAGACGGCAGGGTCAGGGCGGTGCTCATCTGAGGCGGCAACGGCGAGGATGTTGCTGCTGCTGCTAGGACGGCAGGAGCACAAGGCCATGGGCGCTCGTGTTCGAGGCGAGGGCGCGAGGCAGCTCATGGCCGACGGCGAGGTTGAGCAGACTCGGGCGTGAGGAGGCACAGATAGTGAGAGCTCGCTTGGGAACATGCTCGGGCAGAGGGGATCGGGTGTTGTTGGTTCAGACGCGGGGTGGGCCCGGTGGATTTGGATCGGGGCAAGGTGGAGGCCGCCGGTTGGCTCGGCTGCTCGGGGAGGATCCCGAGGAAGGTGGAGACTGGGTGGTGGCGCGAGGAGGGAAATAGGGTTAGGCTAGGGTTTGATTGGTTTATATATAGGCAGGTGGTTGACTTAGGGGCTAATCGGTCCCTCCGATCGTAATCGGGCGGACGAGAAAAATAAGCTAGGGAGTCCAAAAGAGAAACCGAAGATATTTTATAGATGTTAGGGGATGATCCGGATCCAACAGTGACGACAGCCCGGGTCGGGTTCGGGAAAGATTTCGGACGCACGCGAGAGGTTTGAGCACTGTACAGAGAGGGATTAGGTGGTTTGACAAGAGGGAATCGAAAACCCAGTTGGTCTGGAATGGTCAACAAAGGCAAAGCGGTCCGAGGGAAGGTGATGAAGGCAAAGGGAGAAACGGCAACAACGAGCGAATGCAAGTTTTATGAAAACATGCAGATGCAATGCGCATGATGCTATGAGATGAGATGCAAGACATGAACAAAATGCAAAACAAAAGACAAAAACCCAACCATGAAGGAAATATCATATCGCATCTCCGGAAAAGGCAAGAGTTGGAGTTACGAATATGGAAAGTTGTATCCGGGGCGTTACAGATTCCCCTCCGGCAGAACGCTGGCGAAGGCTCTAAGATGGGATTTCGCGGATACAGAAGGTTACGGTGGTGGAAATTGTGTTTCGTCCTCCTCCTAGATGTTTTCGGGGTACGTAGGTATATATAGGAGGAAGAAGTACGTCGGTGGCCGCCCGAGGGGCCCACGAGACAGGGGGTGCGCCCTACAGGGGGGGCGCCCTCCTCTCTCGTGGGAGCCTCGGCTGCTTCTTGACTTGCACTCCAAGTCCTTTGGATCACGTTAGTTCCAAAAATCACGCTCCCGAAGGTTTCATTCCGTTTGGACTCCGTTTGATATTCCTTTTCTTTGAAATACTGAAATAGGCAAAAAGACAGCAATATGGGCTGGGCCTCCGGTTAGTAGGTTAGTCCCAAAAATAATATAAATGTGTAAAAGAAATCCCATAAACATCCAAAAGGGGTAATATAATAGCATGGAACAATCAAAAATTATAGATACGTTGGAGACGTATCAGCGGCCACGGCGGGGCTGGAGGAAATAAAAGCCCTCTTGGCCACCAATCCAATTCTGGCAGTGCCAAATGTCGGCGAACCCATGTTGCTATACATAGCTGCAACACACCGAGTTGTAAGCGCAGTGCTCGTCGTCGAACAAGAGACAGATGGACATGAATTCCCATTACAAAAGCCGGTATACTACGTATCCACTGTCCTCACTCCATGCAAGTCATGGTACCCACATATCAAAAGACAGCATACGCGGTCTTCATGGCATCCCAAAAACTACGACACTACTTTCAGGAGTGTTCAATCACAGTGGCCTCCGAAGTACCACTCAATGACATAATAAATAACCGCGATGCCATGGGCCGGATTGCAAAATGGGCTATCGAGCTCCTCCCGTTCAACATTACATACAAACCACGGCGGGCCATTAAGTCGCAAGTACTGGCTGACTTCGTCGCCGAATGGACAGAAGCCAAACTCCCTAAAGAGTACGACGCATACTCCAATTGGACCATGCACTTTGACAGCTCTAAAATGCTAGCTAGTCTAGGGGCTGGCGTCCTCCTGACGTCCCCCACCGGAGATATAGTCCAATACGTACTCCAAATACTTTACACATATTCCAACAATGCAGCAGAGTATGAGGTACTGTTGCACGGTCTTAGGATGGTAGTCTCCATGGGCATTCAATGCCTCGAAGTACACAGGGATTCAAATCTCGCAATATCTCAAATAAATGGAGACTTTGACGCCAAGGACCCGAAAATGGTGGCTTACCATAATGTCGTTCTCAAAATATCAGCTCGATTCGAGGGGCTCGAATTCCACCATGTGGTTCGAGAAAACAATCAAGCGGCGGATATCCTTGCCTGTATTGGCGCTAAATGTGACCCCGTCCCACCAAATATCTTTTTGGAAAGGCTATTCAAGCCATCCATGGTATGGGAAGGGGAGCCCGACAATACTAGTCCGGATCCGAATACAACCCCAGATCCTGAACAATCTGACATAATCGGAGGCTCCGCCACCGAAATCACACCTTCGGCCCACGTGATTATGGCGGTCATCGCCCCGTGGACGGAACCCTTCCTAGCTTACTTAAATAGGCAGGAACTCTCGGAGGACCAAAATGAGGCATGCTGCATTGTGCGGTGCTCTAAAGCCTACAAAGTCCATGAGGGAGAGCTTTATAAGAAAAGCGCAACCGGAGTGCTCCAAAGGTGCATCTCCGAAGAGGAAGGGCAGCAGCTCTTGGCTGAAATCCATGCCAGACTCGGCGGCCACCATGTCGCAGCTCGAGCGCTCATAAGCAAGGCCTTCCGTACAGGTTTCTACTGGCCGACAGCCCGGGCAGACGCACAAGACCTTGTCCAACACTGCGTCGGTTGCCAGCTTTTTGCAAATCAAAGCCATATGCCGCCCACTGCCCTCCAAACAATCCCCATAACTTGGCCCTTTGCGGTCTAGGGGCTCGATATGGTTGGACCCCTTAAAGGAGGAAGCCATAAGAAGAAATACTTGTTGGTCATGGTCGATAAATTCACCAAATGGATAGAAGCCAAAACAGTTAAAACGGCCGAATCCGGACTAGTGATAGACTTTATATCCGGGGTCGTACACCGCTACAGTGTCCCCCACAGCATCATCACCGATAACGGCTCAAACTTTACAGCCGATGAGGTGAAAACCTGGTGCAGCAAAATGGGCATAAAACTTGATTACGCCTCCGTCTATCACCCCCAAACAAACGGTCAAGTCGAACGAGCGAACGGTCTTATTATGAGCGGCATTAAACCCAGACTAGTGAGATCCTTGAAGGAATCAGATACACACTGAGTCGAGGAGCTGGACTCTGTACTATGGGGGCTGCGGACCACGCCAAATCGCACAACCGGATACACACCATTTTTTATGGTGTACAACACAGAGGCAGTGCTACCCTGCGATATCATCCATGATTCACCTAGAGTGCGCATGTACAAAGAGAGAGAAACCGAGCTGGATTGGTAGGACAACTTAGATGCCCTGGAGGAGGAGCGTGACGTCGCGAAGGCCCGGTTCTATCAATAGCAAGCTCGAAGGTATCAAAGCAGAGAAGTGCGGGCCAAAACTTATAACATTGGCGAACTCGTTCTACGCCTACCAGAGAAGAAAAAGGACAAGCTCAAGCCCAAGTGGGAGGGCCCCTTCATCATTGACAAAGTTCTCACTAGAGGTGCGTACCGCCTGTGTGATGCATCAGACAATCGACTTGAGCCGAACCCATGGAACGCGGCCAGACTCCGAAGATTCTACACCTAGTGCTGAACTCCGTGTTTGTCTCCTTACCTCTGTATCCCTTTTTAAATTATATCCTCTCTCTCTGCCTTTTACATTTGTAGCCTTAAAATCTTCAAGTATGCTTTGACCGCACACTCTGGCCGCACTATGCGCGCTAAATATACCTGGGGGCTTCTTACACAGAAGCTTAATTGTCTTCTCGGCTTTATGCCCACCACATACGCGTCACTTCTCCGTATGTGCCTTTTTTCACCACTATATGCATCGATATGACTTAAGTTTTGGCCAAGCTGGGTTGCCTGGCTCTTGTGTCTATGCCCTACGTTCCCATTAATTCGGCT
The DNA here is from genome assembly GCA_021437245.1 of Aegilops speltoides. Taxonomy (NCBI): domain Eukaryota; kingdom Viridiplantae; phylum Streptophyta; class Magnoliopsida; order Poales; family Poaceae; genus Aegilops; species Aegilops speltoides. The sequence goes on along the minus strand of CM038143.1, from coordinate 58,389,531 downwards.
AGGGCATAAGGGGAGCACATCTGCAATTGTTACTGCCGGGTCAGCCGGATGTGTACCTCAGACTGGGTGAAGCCGAAAGCTAGAGTTCTTAAGGGAATATTCGGTCGGTGAACAAAAGATGTATTTTACCTATTACAAAACATGCCCCCAGATGCTTATATCCTGTGTAAATTTTCGTAGTTCGGACATGCACATCAATGCATGCACACCCAGGGAAAGGAACCCTTAATGGAACTATTCTCCCTGGAAGATGTTTCTTACTACCCATGTAATATAACATAACTAGTTGGGTACTTGTATGTTCAAGCACTTATGACCCCTACGCCTGGTTCCCACGCGTGCCCCGGTTTTCACGTAACCGAGCGGGTATTCGGATACACTTCGGACTGTCGGATCCAGAGGTTGAAGTGAAAAGGTCGGCCAAGACAAATGATTTACAATCCAGCTAGGGACAAAATATGTCCTTCAAAGTAGAATGTCACTTAGACTGACTAAATTCTTCTTCTATACCATCCAACATGCTGTCTGGCCTACAATCCTGTTGGGAATACTTAGCGGCTAATGCTACTTGGTCATACACCAGATGTACAGGGATCTCCTTCCTATCTGACCCTATAGGTCCGACCTCGGCCATGTGGTTCGGGTCAGCCTTGGTGTACCGCGTCTTCACCATGGCCCAGGCTTCCCTTGCGCCTTGTTGGCAGGCCGATATCTTCCATAATCGGAAGCGCTGCCGCGCTCCCTTGAGCATCTCTACAAGCTCCCCCATGCCTCCTGGCAGGGAGGCGGATGGCCACAAGGCCTGAGTAATGCTCTGCATCACCTGACGAACTTGTTCGTGCAGTTGTGAGAGCTCTGGCAGAAGATCGCATGCAGATCCGGGCATCTCCTCCTCGGGGCGGCCTGTTAGCATGCCTACAGACATAATTCTGTTAGCACGCTTCTTTGCCGAACTTTATAGTGGTTCGTCAGAGCACTTACTGAATATGCCGCGCCGTAGCCTCTTATTCTCCTTTACGGAGTCAGCAAGCTGGGCTCGAACATCCTTTAATTCGACGTCCAGTCAGACGTTCGCGTCCTGGAGAGTATTTTTCTCCTTTATAACCTTTGCAAGAACACGCTGGCCAGCCTTCAGCTATCGCCGAACATGTTGCTCATCCTATGGTAAGATCTCTGGATTGCCTCCGGGATTGTCTGCAGATTCTCTTGTTAGGATCGCATTCATGCCAAATACTTAACTGGTACATACCATGACATTATTTTCGTTTGACGCAAACGTTACCAGATGGGGTCTTCGTAGACTCCTCCATCACGGTGATTGCGGCCCGTAGTTGGGCCTTGCACTCCTCCAGCTCTTTGGATAGCTGGTTATTCTTCTCTGTCAGAACCTATGCACACGAGGATCCTTAAATCAGTTGTGCCAACTATTTCAAGTCTCAGGGGCTACTGATATACATACTTATCAAATTTTCTTACCTCTATGTCCTTTACGTACTGGTCCGTGGCCTTGGCGAGGCCACCTTGAGCAGCCCGGATGTACGTGTCCCCTGAGTTGAAGGCATCGAACGCCTCTTCAGAGAAATTAGGGTCACGTAGTGCGGCCCGTCGGTGCCTATGATTTATGGAGCTCTCCACTTCAGAGTTTGTGGCGGAAAATCTATCCGCATCCTCTATAGGAGGATCGTCCATATTGACCTCCGCCCTTGAATCCGGCCTTGGAGTCCGGCTGGTGGAAGCGTGACCGACAGGCTCTCAGGATACAGTCCGGCAAGCGCTCTTTCTATCAGAAGGTAGTGGACATCGTTATATTTTAACAATGATAAATTCATGGCAGGTTTTTTGAACATACCTTTGCAACGGCGTCTCGGTCCTGACCGCCTTCCTTTTAAGCCTACCCGACTTCAGTGCCCCTTGTTGGCGAGTCACCGCGGGTTCAGCTTGGCGCCCCGATGGCCTTCCTTGTAAGACGCAATACATGTGCGGTGGGTGAAGTGTAAAGAGGGAATCCTTTTCGGGAGTTGGGACTATGGCTTTACTTACCTGAGGTATAGGGAGTAGGCCAGGATAATCGGCTATGATGGCCACCATCACACCATCGCAGCTCAGCTGGTAAAATGTCCTGTCAACAAGCTCCACAAACGTGTCTGGATCTTCTTCGAGTCCGGGGTCGAGAGCCCGGTTAGGGTCCTTTGGCTGTGGAGGTGGGCTGTGAACATCCTTCATAGCCCTTCGCAGTTCCTGCTATGAATTGACGAACTAAATATTTGTGCTAAAAATGTGGAAAAGATTGGAATAAAAGATAGCGACTCACCCAGCTTAGGGGGTTTTACATGGAGAATCCATCCCGTGGTTTGATATGGATGAACTCCTCCTCTTCTCCTTTGTACAGATCGAACAGTATCTTTGCCAGAGCGGAGGGAGAATCCGGACCTTTACGACCACAACGGGTGGCATCGTCTTCTCCATTGAAGTGCCACATGGGTTTTCCCCGATATTGAAGTGGCTGCACTCCCCGCATTATACATATGGACATAACTTCAATTATTGTCAGTCCTGATTTGGCCAGTGTATTTATCCTGTCCAGCAGGAAAAGGATCTCTTTGTTATCTTCCTCCTGGGGGCTCCTTAGGCGCCAGCTGTGGCGTTTCTTCAATGGGGCATTTACAAACTCGGGAAGGCCCTTCCGAACAGGGTCCGGAAGAGGGACGTCCTCCACATAGAACCATTCCGAGGGCCAGTCCTCGGATCTCTTTTTCGGGGTGCCGGATAGATATTCGGTCCCGGCGATGCGCCATATTTCGGCTCCGCCCACTTGATACACTGACTCCTTCTGAGTATGGGGTACGAGGCAGAATAGCCTCTTCCATAGCTCAAAATGGGCCTCGCAACCCAGGAAAAGCTCGCAGAAGGCAACGTAGCCTGCGATATGCAGTATGGAAGCTGGGGTAAAGTTATGCAGCTGGAGGTCGTAGAACTCCAGAAGCCCACGGAGGAAAGGATGGATTGGAAAGCCGAGCCCCCTCAGCAAGTAGGGGACAAAGCATACCCGCTCTCCCTTGGATGGGTTTGGAAAGCTCTCCGCTTGCTCCCTGCCATTATAAGTGGCTAGTCCAGCTCGGACGGGGACCATGTATGCAGGTGGGAGAAACCCCTTGGTCTGCAACTCTACTAGTCGGTTGTGGGGAATAGAACATCTTTTCCAATCGCCTAGCCTAGTGCTACGGGAGCGAGAGGAGGAACCGCAACGACCGGCCATTGTGGTGTGGATTTTTTCGGGCGCGCTTTGATGAATACTCGCTGGGGAGGAGATGGTGTGTGTGGATCTGAGAATCCTCGTCTCTTTTATAGATGATTTACTCGCATGGTTGGGGTGGTGTAACACCCCGGTGTAATGATGCTACAGTAACCCCTGGGGTTAAGTTAATCTTTTTGCTAAACATGTGCCTGATCATTATTGTCTCATGTTCTTTCACATTTCAGTTGAATTCAAATTCAAATTCTGTGTGAAATTCAAAATGCTCACACATGAAAACAAAAAATTTCATCATTTGCCAAATAATCCACAACTAATATTGGTGGTGAACCAACATTTTTGCAAAAGGTTTAAGTGGCCTAAGCTACTTAAAACAGTGACCTAAGCAATAAATTAAATGCCCTTTTTAATTTATAAAATTGGCAACTATTCCAAAAGCCTCCCAACCTTTTTTGTGGCAGTGCACTTTAATTCTTTGAAATTGTTTTGGCCAGTGGCATAATTTTGCAAAGTAATTATTGGCTAAAGAGAAAAGGCAAAAGCTGCTGGAAAAAGGAAAAACAAAAAAAAGGAAAAACAGAGGGGAGAGAAAGCCCCTGCCCCACTTGGGCTTCGGCCCACCCACGTCAACTGGCCCAGCTAGGCCGGCCCACTCCCCCTCCCCCGGTCACTTCCTGTTCCTCCGACCGGGCGGGACAGCGCGCGCCCGTCGCCGCCTAGCCACCTCGCCGGCGACGCCCCCGTGAGAGGATAAGGGCGCCCCCCTCCGGCTCCTCGAGTCCTCCCCCACCGACCTCCACCCACTCCCAGAATCTCCTCGCCCTCTCCGCCTCTTCCTCTCCCTCTCCTTCATTCTGGAGAGGAGGCCGACACGGTCGCCGCCGTTCTCCGTCGTCCTCGCGGCCATCGGTGTCCCCGCACCTCCTCTTGGTGACCAGAAGCTCCGCCGACGACCGGTACTCCCTCTCCGACCACGAGCTCGAACTCGGCGCCACCTCACCGACCAAATCGACGTCGCCTTCCCCGTTTGGTCGCCGCCGTCTTCCTCCACTCCGGCCACCTCTGCGCTCCTAAGCTGTCGCAGGCTTTTCGTAGCCGCTCGGTGAGCTCCTCCCTCCCTCCATTCTTCTCCTCGCACCGCGTGGTTCTCCCTAGCTAGCTCGTTGCCGTTGCCGTGAGCTCGCCGCCGCAGATCACCTCACCATCGTGGCCACCGTGGCCCGAGCTCGCGCCCGAGCTCGTAGTCGGGCTCCTGCTCCTCGTAGGAGCACAACGCCGCTCCCCGCATCGCCTAACTTGCCCTGTGTCATTGCAAGCACCAACGGCCGAAATCCGGCGTCCGCTCCGTCGCTAGCCATCATCGTCTCCGGCCGTTTCCGGCCAAACCGCCGCGACAGATCGATGCGCGGGCGAGAGCCCATTCTAAAGAACCTAACCGCGTGCCAAATGGTGCCCCCTAGCGCGTTTCCGACGACTCCGGCGACGCGCCGCCGTAGTTTTGGTCGGTGGAGCTCTCTCCGGCGCCGGCCGCCGACATGGCACACCTGGGGCCACCCCCTGGGTCACTGCCAGTGGGGCCCCTGGTCCCCTGTTGACCAGTTGACCGTCAATCAGTCTTGACTAAGGCAGCCCGACCAGCGACATCTTGGGTCCCACCGCTTAATACTCTAACTAAAACATTTTAATAAATAAACTAATTAGTTTAGTTAATTAGACAACGGCAATTGGGCCCGTAGTTTTACTAACTAAATTTAGATTAGTTTGAACTCTTTTAACCCAATGTCTATGACATGTGGGTCCCCGTGTCGATTTTGACGGTCAACGGATCGTTGACTGCTTGACGTCATCTCCATGTAATGCTGACATCATATTCCTATTCTGTTAATTTTGTTATTTAAATAATTTCAGAAAACCTTTAAAAACTTTTGAAAATCATAGATAATAAACCGTAGCTCGGATGGAAAAACTTTATAGATGAAAGTTGCTTAGAACGACGAGACCAATCTGAATATGTGGTCTGTTTACCTGTCAGAAGCCTCTAACTATCTGAACATGGAACATTCCCCCTTCGGTCATCTGTCTGACACAGGTCCGGAACCGGAAAACATTCCCGGTTGACTTCCCCCCTCGCCGGTATCGTGTAGCACCGCGGTAGAACACGTCTAGCTCTGCATATGGTCCTGTTATGCACTTGCTTGCTATGTATTTACTGTTTCTTCCCCCTCTTCTCTCTGGTAGACCCCGAGACCAATGCTGCCCCTGTGATCGACTACGTCGTTGACGACCCCTCCTTGCCAGAGCAACCAGGCAAGCCCCCCCTTTGATCATCCCGATATCGCCCATTCTATACTCTCATGCTTGCATTAGATTTTGCTACTGTTATTGTTTGCTCCTATTCTGATGCATAGCCTGCTTTTGTACCTGTTTATTGATACCTACCTGCTTATTCTAAACTGCTTAGTATAGGTTGGTTAGGTATCCATCAGTGACCCCCACACCTTGTCCTTGTTGTCCCTGCTTCATCATCGAAGACCCGATCAACGGGATCGAAGACCAGGCCCGACACCGCACATCACTTTCCCCTTAGTTGCTCGACACTACTGGGATACTATCGAGTGCCGAGGGTGAGACCTCTACAAGACGCCGATGTTAACCTGTAGTGTAGCTATTCGGTTGTGGTCATCGAGGTGATTTCCTCTTTAACCACTTCTGATACGACTCTGTCGTGCAACCCCTCAAGTGTGAACCTCGGGGGTGATTCCTCTTACGTTCACCTTGATGATTACATCGAGTGGAATTCACCGGGGGTGATTCCTTGGGTTTTCCCCTTGATGTTTGGACACATGGATACTTGGACTTTACAACTGTTACTTGGAAGGGCGGGTCGACCCTAAGGGGTACCTGCAAGTGATGTGGAGACGGGTTGACCTGGAGGGTACCCGAGAGCTGAATACGAGGCGTGGCCGGGCATTCTTAGCCCTTGCCGCAAGTCCTCGAGACGGGGCAACGGGGTCACATCTTTCGTGAGTCTCTGCTTGTTACCGCTGCTCCTAATCCACTCACGATTTGGATATTTGATCCGAGGGCCTCGGCCCGATAGCACTAACCATCACGTGGGCATAGTATGGGCGTTCGTCGTCAGATGCATTAGCGAAGCTTATTAGGCGTCGTGACGAGCGGCGCTACCGGTTGGACTGGTAGCTCCTACCTTTTTAAGGAGGTAGCTAGGTCTGCTCACCGGCCGCCCATGCAACGTGCAGGAGTTCCCGGGGAGATGGCCCATGACCCCTGGGGGCATAGGTTTAGTCCGGCGTGCTAACCTCTCTATTAAGCCTAGGTCGGGTTGCGGCGTATTGTTTGGCCGAGGCCGGGCATGACCCAGGAAAGTGTGTCCGGCCGGAGTTAATCAAGCGTGGTGGGTAAGTTGGTGCACCCCTGCAGGGAAGAAAACATCTATCGATAGCCTGTCCTCTGATAGCAGACGCTCGAGTTGTATCGATCGATACAACTAGAACTGGATACTTGTGAAGAGAATTGGATGGTGATGAGAATTGGATTGTGATGATAATGGATAGTATGGCTCGGGATCTCTTTCTCGCGAGGAGTCGAGAAAGGATCTCGGCCGAGGTTGATAACACTACTACTACTTTACTTTATGCTACTCTACTCCCTCCTTCTGCTGCAAGATGGTGGTTTCTAGAAGATGCTAGTCTTCGATAGGACTAAACCTTCTCTCTATTACGCATTTCTGCAGTCCGGTCCACATATCAGACCTTCCTTTGATAATGTTGCATCTGTAGTGTAGATCCTTGCTTGCGAGTACTTTGGATGAGTACTCACGGTTGCTTTGCTCCCTCTTTTTTTTCCTTTTCCATTCTTCTCAGATGACGCAACCAGATGACGGAGTCCAAGAGCCAGATGCCACCTTTGACGACTACTACTACCCCGAGGGCGCCTACTACCACGTGGCGGAGACCGTCGATGACCAGGAGTAGTTAGGAGGCTCCCAGGCAGGAGGCCTTGCCTTTTCGATCGATGTTGCTTTTGTGCTAGCCTTCTTAAGGCAAACTTGTCTAACTTATGTCTGTACTCAGATATTGTTGCTTCCGCAGACTCTTGTATATTCGAGCTTATGTATTCGAGCCCTCGAAGCCCCTGGCTTGTAATATAAAGCTTGTATTATTTTATTTTGTGTCTAGAGTTGTGTTGTGATATCTTCCCGTGAGTCCTTGATCTTGATCGTACACATTTGCGTGTATGATTAGTGTACGATTGAATCGAGGGTGTCACAAGTTGGTATCAGAGCAGACTGCCTGTAGGTAGCCCCCTTTCCAACTCCTTGGCCGAAGTTGAGTCTAGTCACTGAAAAACTTTTACTAACATTGGCTGTGTGTCTTACGGGCCCATGTCGCCATTGGGTGGTATTAGGATCTTTTACTCCTCGTCTATACTCTGGGACTCTGAACTCTCTTCTACTCGGGTTAAATGAATTTACTAACTCTAACATTAGGATCCCGTGACCACATTCACCCCAAAGTTGGATAAGCCATAGTTACTCCTTAGAATAGCATCTTGAATAGTGCACACACTGTCGTGTTGACTACTAAGTGGTATCCATCGTACCTCTTTCATTATGCCTGTTTCATCATGAATGATCCTTTGTCTTTGCAAATGCCCGATACTGAACTACCCCTGTTACATGTTAGCAGGATGGTTAGACCTGCTGGTCGTGGCCGTGGTGGCAACGATCCACCACCACCCGAATTCTTTGCTGGAATGATGCAACAATTTGAGCTGAACCGCCAGTTCATGGAAGGAATGATGGCTCAGTTTCCTTGTCCGAATATGAACCAGCAGCCAGCCCTAGTTACTCTGCAGGACTTCATGGGCCTCAATCCGACAATCTACCGCAGCTCAACTCAGCCCCTTGATCTTTGATGGTAGCTCGAGACATCATGTATGAAATGGAGTCGCTAGTGTTGCCCTGCCAGCTATGTCACCTTCGCATCCTTCTTCCTCAAGGGTCCCGCTGCTCAATGGTGGGACAGCCACAGGCGTACCCTACCTGCTGGAACGGTCATCACTTGGCCGGATTTCCAAGCCGCTTTCCGTGCCCGCTTCATTCCTCAGGGAATCATGGACAGGAAGAAGCGCGAGTTCCGTAACCTCACCCAAGGCAACAAGTCTGTAGATGCTTATCAGCGGGAATTCTTGGAATTGTCCCGTTACGCTGAAGAAGACATTGCTACTGATGCTCGTAGGCAAGAAAAGTTCCGTGACGGACTTCACCCTGATATCAAGCTAGCACTGCTCGTTCATGACTTTGCCGACTTCGCCACCTTGGTGAACAAGGCTATTCAGGTTGAGACTGGTCTTCAGGAACACCAGGATCCTCGGCGTAGCCATGGCGCCGCCCATCTTGGGCCCGTTAAGCAGAGCGTCGGATATGGATTCCCCACAGCATGTATCGTCCAACTGCACCTGCACCAAGACAATCCTATGCTGCACCTCGTCTGCCTCCTCCTCCGGAGAGGAAGCCTCTTCGAGCTGTGCCACCCCAAGCTCCTGCTCCCAACCCCAATGATGAATTGTGCTTCAGGTGTGGCCATCCAGGTCACCGTGCCAAAGAGTGCAATCAGAAAAAGAGCCAGCTGGCTCTACCTTCAACTGGCCGTAACAATCAGCCCCATAACAATAATGTCGGGCCTTATGGTCATGGTCAGGCTAATCATGTTGATCTGAATGAAGCTCAAGACCAGCCTGTGATGGGTACTCTTCTTGTTAATTCAGTACCGGCTTCTGTTTTATTCGATTCAGGAGCATCACATTCTTTCATGTCAGAAAATTTTGCTTACGCACATGACATCCGATGCGAGCCCATGAACACTCCGATAGTGGTACGCACCCCTGCGGGTCAGTGTCGAACTACCATGATTGGTCGCGACGTCCCTGTTGAAATTGAAGGGTTGGAATTTCATGTTTCTCCCATTATTCTTGATTCTTCCAATATTGACCTCATTCTGGGAATGGAATGGTTGAAAGCGCATACTGCCTCTATCGTTTGCGCCACCAAGGTCGTTCACCTCCTACATCCTTCTGATGAGATAGTAAGCTACCATGCTTAGCTTGTTCAAAACTCTGAAGCACGACTTTATGTCTTGAATGCGTTGAACGCAGCACCTCTTGAGGGAATTGAAAAGATTACAGTCGTTTGCGACTTCCAAGACGCCTTTCCAGAAGAACTTCCAGGAATACCCCCTGCCCGGGCTGCCGAGTTTGTCATCGACTTGAAACCAGGCACCGTTCCTATCGCCAAACGACCCTACAAGATGCCGCCTCATGAGCTCCTTGAACTTAAGGAGGAAATCGACAAATCTCTTCGCAAGGGTTTCATTCGTCCAAGTTCCTCTGCTTGGGGAGCACCTTCTCTCTTCGTCAAGAAGAAGGACGGAACGAACCGTTTGGTCCAAGACTATCGTCCTATCAACCAAGCTACAATTCAGAACAAATATCCCCTTCCTCGGATCAATGATCTGTATGATCAACTGGCTGGTTCATCTATATTCTCTAAACTTGACTTGAGGTTGGGTTACCACCAGATCCGTGTTCGTGAAGAGGATATTCCAAAGACCGCATTCGTTACTCGATATGGTTCATATGAGTACACCGTCATGTCATTCGGTTTAACCAATGCTCCAGCTACTTTCTCTCGTCTGATGAACTACATATTCATGGATTACCTCGATAAGTTTGTCGTAGTCTATCTGGATGATATTCTGGTATATTCGAAGAATAAAGAAGAACATGCTGAACATCTTCGTCTTGTTCTGGAGAAGCTTCGAGAACATCAACTTTATGCCAAGTATTCCAAGTGTGAATTCTGGTTACCTGAATTCACCTACCTTGGCCATGTAATTTCCAAGGATGGTATTGCCGTCAACCCAGAGCGCGTTCAGGCTATTCTTGACTGGACCCCTCCGAAGACTGTCAAGCAAGTCAGAAGCTTTCTCGGACTAGCCAGCTATTGTCTCCGCTTTGTTGAGAACTTCTCTAAAATCGCCAAGCCTCTGACTAATCTGCTTCACAAGGGCGTTAAGTTTGATTGGACAGACAAATGCCAGGAAAGTTTCCAGGCACTCAAGGACAAGCTGACTTCTGCCCCAGTGCTTGCTCCCCCTGATTCTCGCAAGGACTTTGTCATCTATTGCGACGCTTCACGACAAGGATTAGGTTGTGTCCTAATGCAAGAGCGCAGAGTGATTGCTTATGCCTCCCGTCAAGTGCGTCCTCACGAAGAGAACTACCCAGTTCACGACCTCGAGCTTGCTGCGGTTATCTTCGCACTAAAGCTATGGCGACAATACCTTCTCGGTAATCGTTGCGAGATCTTCACCGATCATCAGAGTCTGAAGTACCTGTTTACTCAGCCAGATCTGAACCTTCGTCAGCAGCGATGGATGGAAGCTATTGCTGACTACAACTGTGGTATATCTTACACACCTGGCAAGGCTAATGTAATGGCCGATGCCCTGAGCCGTAAGTCTTATTGCAACAATCACATGGTCTTCAAAGCTCAACCCGCCTTTATGAAGAGCTATGCAAGCTGAACCTCCAACTAGTTCCATAGGGTTCTCTGAATAACCTTGTTCTGGAACCAACTCTTCTTGAAGCTATTAAGTCTACACAAGCCAAAGATGCTCATGTTGATTTGATGAAAAAGGATCTTGCCTTAGAGAAATCCAGAGATTTCTCACTTGGTGAAGATGGAACCTTATACTTCAGAGATCGTATTGTAGTACCCCGGTTCGATCTTATGACAGAGAAGGTGATGAAAGAAGTGCATGACACCCCTCTCTCTATTCATCCGGGAAGTACCAAGATGTATCTAGACATCCGTCAGAAGTACTGGTGGTCTAAGATGAAGCAAGACATTGCTCGATATATCGAGGAATGCGACGTTTCTCGTCGTGTCAAAGTAGAATATCAGAAACTAGCTGGACTTCTAAAACCACTTCTGATTCCTAAATGGAAGTGGGATAAGATCCAAATGGACTTTGTCACAGGCCTTCCCAAGTCTCAGAAAGGTAACGATGCTATCTTTGTCGTCATCGACCAATTCTCGAAGGTTGCTCACTTTCTGCCAGTCAAGGAGACAATCACTGCTAGTCAATTAGCAAACTTGTATATCTCCAGAATTGTGTCACTCCACGGCATTCTGAAGGAGATCAGTTCAGATCACGGCAGTTTATTCACTTCAAAGTTCTGGGATAGTTTCCAAGAGGCAATGGGAACTCATATTACCTGGAGCACTGCTTATCATCCCCAATCCCAGGTCCAAGTCGAGCGAGTCAATCAAATTCTTGAAGACATGCTTCGGGCTTGTGTTATTTCTTTCGGTAAGAAGTGGGAAGAATCTCTCCCTTATGCGGAGTTCTCTTATAACAACAGCTATCAAGCCAGCTTGAAGATGGCACCCTTCAAAGTGCTTTATGGACGTAAGTGTCGAACCCCTCTGAATTGGTCAGAAACTGGGGAACGGACGCTCATTGGTCCAGACATTATTCAACAAGCTGAAGAGCAGGTTCGCATTGTCCGGGATAATCTCAAGGCGGCCCAGTCCCGCCAGAAGAGCAACTATGACCGGAAACACTGGGGTTCAACTTATCAACCTGGTGATCAAGCTTATCTGCGTGTCACTCCTTTGAGAGGCACTCATCGATTCGGAGTCAAGGGCAAGCTAGCTCCTCGCTACATTGGTCCCTTCTGTATTCTCGCCCGTCGTGGATTGGTGGCTTATCAACTTGAGTTGCCACCTCAGTTCTCTCACGTCCATGACGTCTTCCACGTGTCGCAACTTCGTAGATGCTTCAAGGACCCAGAACGTGAAGTGGATCCGGAATTGATTGAAATTCAGGATGATCTCACATACAAGGAGCATCCGATCTGCATTCTTGAAGAAGCTGAACGTCGAACACGCCAGAAGGTTACCAAGTTCCTCAAGGTGCAATGGTCAAATCATTCTAAGGATGAAGCCACTTGGGAACGCGAGGATAACCTCCGGCATGAATACCCCGACCTGTTCCCTTCTACCTCTTAATTCTCGGGACGAGAGTTTCTTTTAGAGGAGGAGAGTTGTAACACCCTGGTGTAATGATGCTACAGTAACCCCTAGGGTTAAGTTAATCTTTTTGCTAAACATGTGCCTGATCATTATTGTCTCATGTTCTTTCACATTTCAGTTGAATTCAAATTCAAATTCTGTGTGAAATTCAAAATGCTCAGACATGAAAACAAAAAATTTCATCATGTGCCAAATAATCCACAACTAATATTGGTGGTGAACCAAAATTTTTGCAAAAGGTTTAAGTGGCCTAAGCTACTTAAAACAGAGACCTAAGCAATAAATTAAATCCCTTTTTAATTTATAAAATTGGCAACTATTCCAAAAGCCTCCCAACCTTTTTGTGGCAATGCACTTTAATTCTTTGAAATTGTTTTGGCCAGTGGCATAATTTTGCAAAGTCATTATTGGCTAAAAAGAAAAGGCAAAAGCTACTGGAAAAAGGAAAAACAAAAAAAGGAAAAGGGATAATTAGATTTATGGCCCTAGTTGTGTCCCACTCGTCTGTTTTACCCCTAATTCCCAAAAGTCACCGGTTCTGTCCAAGTCACTTTGCTCCTCTTATGCTTTTGCCCTGTGACCATTTGACCGTCAGTTTGAAAACTTCATAACTAATTCATACTAAATCAGAAAAATGCAAAAAAGATACCAAAATATTCAGAAAAACATCACCTATATGCCAGTGTCATTTGCATTCATGAAAAAAGTGTTGGAAAGTGCACATCCAAGTTTTAGCTCTTTTGATACCACCATGAATAGTAAACTCTAAAAAAATTAAAAAAATTAAAAAAAATATGGTGGCAAAGAACAACAAATGTTCTAAGCGCTTGGCAAGTTTCATTAGGGTACGACATTCGTGGAAGTCGTGGCAAAAAAATAATCTATTTTTGAGTGTTGATTGTTTTTTTTCCACAGCACCCACGAATGTTATTCCCTGATGAAACTTGGCAGGCACTTGAAACATTTTTCATTCTTTGCCACTAATTTTTTTTAATTTTTTTTAACTTTTTTAGATTTTACTATTCATGGTGGTATCAAAAGAGCTAAAACTCGGATGTGCACTTTCCAACACTTTTTTCATGAATGCAAATGACACTGACATATAAGTGATGTTTTCCTAAACATTTTGGTATCTTATTTGCATTTTTCAGATTTAGTATGAATTAGTTATGAAGTTTGCAAACTGACAGTCAAACGGTCAAAGGGCAAAAGCATAAGAGGAGCAAAGTGACTTGGACAGAACCGGTGACTTTTGGGAATTAGGGGTAAAACAGACGAGTGGGACACAACTAGGGGCATAAATCTAATTATCCCAAAGGAAAAACAGAGGGGAGAGAAAGCCCCTGCCCCACTTGGGCTTCGGCCCACCCACGTCAACTGGCCCAGCTAGGCCGGCCCACTCCCCCTCCCCCGGTCACTTCCTATTCCTCCGACCGGGTGGGACAGCGCGCGCCCGTCGCCGCCTAGCCACCTCGCCGGCGACGCCCCCGTGAGAGGATAAGGGCGCCCCCCCTCCGGCTCCTCGAGTCCTCCCCCACCTACCTCCACCCACTCCTAGAATCTCCTCGCCCTCTCCGCCTCTTCCTCTCCCTCTCCTTCGTTCTGGAGAGGAGGCCGACGCGGTCGCCTCCGTTCTCCGTCGTCCTCGCGGCCACCGGCGTCCCCGCAACTCCTCTTGGTGACCAGAAGCTCCGCCGACGACCGGTACTCCCTCTCCGACCACGAGCTCGAACTCGGCGCCACCTCACCGATCGGATCGACGTCGCCTTCCCCGTTTGGTCGCCGCCGTCTTCCTCCACTCCGGCCACCTCTGCGCTCCTAAGCTGTCGCAGGCTTTTCGTAGCCGCTCGGTGAGCTCCTCCCTCCCTCCATTCTTCTCCTCGCACCGCGTGGTTCTCCCTAGCTAGCTCGTCGCAGTTGCCGTGAGCTCGCCGCCGCAGATCACCTCACCGTCGTGGCCACCGTGGCCCGAGCTCGCGCTCGAGCTCGTAGTCGGGCTCCTGGAGCTCATAGGAGCACAACACAGCTCCCCGCATCGCCTAACTTGCCCTGCGTCATCGCAGACACCGACGGCCGAAATCCGACGTCCGCTCCGCCGCTAGCCATCACCGTCTCCGGCCGTTTCCGGCCAAACCGCCGCGACAGATCGATGCGCGGGCAAGAGCCCGTTCTAAAGAACCTAACCGTGCGCCAAATGGTGCCCCCTAGCGCGTTTCCGATGACTCCGGCGACGCTGCCCAGTGGTTTTGGTCGCCGAGTTCTCTCCGCCGGCGCCGACGTGGCACACTGGGCCACCCACAGGTCATTGCCGCTGGGGCCCTGGTCCCCTGATGACCATTGACCTGGTTAATCTGTCTTGATCAAGGCAGCCCCAGCCAGCGACGTCTGGGTCCCACCGCTAATCTCAGAACTAAAACAGTTTAATAGATAAACTAATTAGTTTAGTTAATTAGACACTGACAGGTGGGCCCCGTAGTTTTACTAACTAAATTTAGATTAGTTTGAACTCTTTTTAACCCACTGTCTATGACAGGTGCATCCCCCGTGTCAGTTTTGACCAGTCAACCGGACTGTTGACTGCTAACGTCATCTCCATGTCATGCTGACGTCATATTCCTATTCTGTTAATTTTGTTATTTAAATAATTTCAGAAAACCTTTAAAAACTTTAGAAAATCATAGATAATAAACCGTAGCTCGGATGGAAAAACTTTATACATGAAAGTTGCATAGAACGACGAGACGAATCCGAATATGCGGTCTGTTTACCTGTCAGAAGCCTCTAACTATCTGAACATGGAACATTCCCCCATCGGTCATCTCGTTCGACATAGTCCTAACCGGAAAACATTCGGTTGACTTCCCCCGCAGTGTATCGTAGCACCGCGGTAGAACATGTCTAGCTCTGCCTATGGTCCTGTTATGCACTTGCTTGCTATGTATTTACTGTTTCTTCCCCCTCTTCTCTCCGGTAGACCCCGAGACCGATGCTGCCCCTGTGATCGACTACGTCGTCGACGACCCCTCCTTGCCAAAGCAACCAGGCAAGCCCCCCCTTTGATCATCCCGATATCTCCCATTCTATACTGTCATGCTTGCATTAGATTTTGCTACTGTTATTGTTTCCTCCTATTCTGATGCATAGCCTGCTTTTGTACTGCTATTGATACCTACCGCTATTCTAAACTGCTTAGTATAGGTTGGTTAGGTATCCATCGCTGACCCCACACCTTGTCCTTGTTGCCCTCGCTTCATCATCGAAGACCCGATCAACGGATCAAGACCAGGCCCGACACCGCACATCACTTTCCCTTAGTTGCTCGACACTCTTTGGGATACTATCGAGTGCCGAGGGTGAGACCTCTACAACACTTCGATGTTAACCTCAGAGTGTAGCTATTCGTTGTGGTCATCGAGGGTGATTTCCTCTTTAACCACTTCCGATCGACTGTCAGGTGCAACCCTCAAGTGTGAACCTCGGGGGTGATTCCTCTTATGTTCACCTTCATGATTACATCGAGTGGAATTCACCGGGGGTGATTCCTTGGGTTTTCCCCTTGATGTTTGGACACACGGATACTTGGACTTTACAACTGTTACTTGGAAGGGCGGGTCGACCCTGAGGGGTACCCGCGAGTGATGTGGAGACGGGTTGACCTGGAGGGTACCCGAGAGCTGAACACGAGGCGTGGCCGGGCATTCTTAGCCCTTTGCCGCAAGTCCTCGAGACGGGGCAACGGGGTCACATCTTTCGTGAGTCCCTGCTTGATACCGCACGTTCCTAATCCACTACGATTTGGATATTTGATCCGAGGGGCCTCTGGCCTGATAGCACTAACCATCACGTGGGCATAGTATGGGCGTTCTGCGTCGTATGCATCAGCCGAAGCTTATTAGACGTCAGCGACTGAGCGGCGCGCCGGGTTGGACTGGTAAGCTCCTACCTTTTTTAAGGAGGTAGCTAGGTCTGCTCACCGGCCGCCCACGCAACGTGCAGGAGTTCCCGGGGAGATGGCCCATGACCCCTGGGGGCATAGGTTTAGTCCGGCGTGCTGACCTCTCTATTAAGCCTAGGTCGGGTTGCGGCGTATTGTTTGGCCGAGGCCGGGCATGACCCAGGAAAGTGTGTCCAGCCGGAGTTAATCAAGCGTGGTGGGTAAGTTGGTGCACCCCTGCAGGGAAGAAAACATCTATCGATAGCCTGTCCTACGGTAACGGACGCTCGGAGTTGTATCCCGACCGATACAACTAGAACTGGATACTTGTGAAGAGAATTGGATGGTGATGAGAATTGGATTGTGATGATAACTGGATAGTATGGCTCTGGGATGTCTTTCTCGCAGGGAGTCGAGAAAGGATCTCTGGCCGAGGTTGATAACACTACTACTACTTTACTTTATGCTACTCTACTCCCTCCCGTTGCTGCAAGATGGTGGTTTCGAGAAGATTCTAGTCTTCGATAGGACTAGGCCTTCTCTCTATTCAGCATTTCGCAGCCAGTCCACATATACAGCCTTCCTTTGATAATGTTGCATCTGTAGTGTAGATCCTTGCTTGCGAGTACTTTGGATGAGTACTCACGGTTGCTTTGCTCCCTCTTTTTTTCCTTTTCCATTCTTCTCGGATGACGCAACCAGATGACGGAGGCCAGGAGCTAGATGCCACCTTTGACGACTGCTACTACCCCGAGGGCGCCTACTACCACGTGGCGGAGACCGTCGATGACCAGGAGTTGTTAGGAGCCTCCCAGGCAGGAGGCCTTGCCTTTTCGATCGATGTTGCTTTTGTGCTAGCCTTCTTAAGGCAAACTTGTCTAACTTATGTCTGTACTCAGATATTGTTGCTTCCGCTGACTCTTGTGTATTCGAGCTTATGTATTCGAGCCCTCGAGGCCCCTGGCTTGTAATATAAAGCTTGTATTATTTTATTTTGTATCTAGAGTTGTGTTGTGATATCTTCCCGTGAGTCCTTGATCTTGATCGTACACATTTGCGTGTATGATTAGTGTACGATTGAATCGAGGGTGTCACAGGTGGCAAATGTAAAAATGCCTCGACTTCTCGCATTCGCTCGACACGTGGAAACAACCGTTATTAAAGCACAGAAGCCGAGGAGCGCGACATTGATGAGGAGCCGAACACTGCTCGTTACAACAATGCTCTGGAGGATTTGGAGAAGAACCTGCCTTGCAATGCCGAAGACAATCTGCGCGCCGGACTCATCGTCATTGAAACCTGGTTCAGGGGCTACTGAGGGAGTCCTGGATTAAGGGTCCTCGGATAGACGGACTATATACTTTGGTCGGACTGTTGGACTATGAAGATACAAGATTGAAGACTTTGTCCCGTGTCCGGATGGGACTCTCCTTTGCGTGGAAGGCAAGCTTGGATATTCGGATATGTAGATTTCCTTCTCTATAACCGACTCTGTGTAACCCTAGCCCCCTCCGTTGTCTATATAAAACGGAGGGTTTAGTCTGTATGACAAGAACAACAATCATAATCGTAGGCTAGCTTCTAGGGTTTAGCCTCTACGATCTCGTGGTAGATCAACTCTTGTAATACTCATATCATCAAGATCAATCAAGCAGGAAGTAGGGTATTACCTCCATCGAGAGGGCCCGAACCTGGGTAAAACATCGTGTCCCCTGCCTCCCGTTATCATTAGCCTTAGACGCACAGTTCGGGACCCCCCTACCCGAGATCCGCCGATTTTGACACTGACAGTACCCTCATAGACCGTAAGCAGAAGCGTTTGACAACGCGGTTGATTTAGTCGAACTTCTTCGTGTTCCAACCGATCAAGCACTGAACGTACGACACCTCCCAGTTCAGCACACGTCTAGCTCGATGATGTCCTCCGCCTTGTTGATCCAGCAAGACAGCGAGGTAGTGGATGAGTTCCGGCAGCACGATGGCATGGTGTCGGTGACGGTGAAGCTATCTCCGCAGGGCTTCGCCTAAGCACTATGAAAATATGACCGGGGGTGTAAACGTTGGAGGGGGCGCCGCACACGGCTAAGACAATGTTGTGTTGTGCTAGGCGCCCCCTCCCTCATATATATAGGTGGGAGGGAGAGGGGAGAGGCAAAGAGGTGCCCCAAGTAGGACCAAAACCTACTTGGGCTCCTGCCCTTGGCCGCGCCCCCCTTCCTTATTTGTCGGAGGGGCAAAGGAAAGGGGGAGAGGGAAGGAAGGGGAGGAAGAATCCCCCTTTTCCTTTCTCCAATGGGTTGGTTGCCTTGGGGAGGAGCGCCAGTCCCCTGTGGGCTGGTGTGCTCACCCTAAATGCTCAATAGGCCCATCACCCTTCCGGGGGTGCCCGGTACCCCCTCTGGTACTCCAGTGATCACCCGGTACAATCCGAAACAGTTCTGGTGTCCGAATACCATCGTCCTATATATCAATATTTACCTCTTGACCATTTTGAGACTCCTCGTCATATCTGTGATCTCATACGGGACTCCTAACAACATTCATTCAACAATCATATGACTCATATAACACTATATCGTCAATGAACGTTAAGCGTGCGGACCCTATGGGTTCAAAACTATGTAGACATGACCGAGACACCTCTCCGGTCAATAACCAATAGCAGAACCTAGATGCCCATATTGGTGTTGGGGAACGTAGTAATTTCAAAAATTTCCTACGCACACGCAAGATCATGGTGATGCATAGCAACAAGAGGGGAGAGTGTTGTCTACGTACCCTCGTAGACCCGAAGCGGAAGCGATCACAACGTAGAGGAAGTAGTCGTACGTTCTCCTCGCGATCCGACCGATCCCGGCGCCGTTACTCCGGCGCCCCGAGTTCTTGACACACGTACAGCTCGATGGCGTCCCTCAGACTCGATCCAGCCGAGTGTCGAGGAGAGTTCCGTCAAGACGACGGCGTGGTGACGATCTTGATGTTTCACCGCGCAGGGGCTTCGCCTAAGCTTCGCGACGGTATGACCGAGGTGGAATATGGTGGAGGGGGGCACCGACACGGCTAAGGAACGATCCGTAGATCAAACTTGTGTCTCTTGTGTCTAGAGGTGCCCCCTGCCCCGTATATAAAGGAGCAAGGGGAGGGTGCGGCCGCCTAGGAGAGGCGCGCAAGGAGGAGTCCTACTCCCACCGAGTAGGACTCCCCCCCTTTCCTAGTTGGAATAGGATTGGGGGGAGGGGGAAGAGGAAGGGGCGCCCCCCCCCCCTCCTTGTCCTATTCGGACTGGGGGGAGGGCGCGCGGCCACCTGGCCGGCCCCTCCTCTTCTCCCTCGAGGCCCACCGAGGCCCATTTACCCCGGGGTTCCAGAACCTCCCAGACTCCGAATTCCTGTTTACTTTGAACCATTCCAACTCCAAACATAGGCTTCCAATATATCAATCTTTATGTCTCGACCATTTCGAGACTCCTCGTCATGTCCGTGATCACATCCGGGACTCCGAACTTCTTCGGTACATCAAAATACATAAACTCATAATAACTGTCATCGAAACCTTAAGCGTGCGGACCCTACGGTTCGAGAACAATGTAGACATGACCGAGACACGTCTCCGTCAATAACCAACAGCGGACCTGGATGCCCATATTGGTTCCTACATATTCTACGAAGATCTTTATCGGTCGGACCGCATAACAACATACGTTGTTCCTTTGTCATCGGTATGTTACTTGCCCGAGATTCGATCGTCGGTATCCAATACCTAGTTCAATCTCGTTACGGCAAGTCTCTTTACTCGTTCCGTAATACATCATCTCACAACTAACTCATTAGTTGTAGTGCTTGCAAGGCTTGATGATGTGCATTACCGAGAGGGCCCAGAGATACCTCTCCGACAATCGGAGTGACAAAACCTAATCTCAAATACGCCAACCCAACATCCGCCTTTGGAAACACACGTAGTACTCCTTTATAATCACCCGATTCGTTGTGACGCTTGGTAGTACCAAACTGTTCCTCCGCAAACGGAGTTGCATAATCTCATAGTCATAGGAACATGTATAAGTCATGAAGAAAGCAATAGCAACATACTAAACGATCGGGTGCTAAGCTAACGGAATGGGTCATGTCAATCAGATCATTCTACTAATGATGTGACCTTGTTAATCAAATAACAACTCCTTGTTCATGGTCAGGAAACATAACCATCTTTGATTAACAAGCTAGTCTAGTAGAGGCATACTAGTGACATCTTGTTTTGTCTATGCATTCACACATGTATCATGTTTCCGGTTAATACAATTCTAGCATGAATGATAAACATTTATCATGAAATGAGGAAATAAATAATAACTTTATTATTGCCTCTAGGGCATATTTCCTTTAGTCTCCCACTTGCACTAGAGTCAATAATCTAGATCACATCACCATGTGATTAACATCGATAGTTTCACATCATCATGTGATTAACACCCATAGTTCATATCACCATGTAACCAACACCCAATGGGTTTACTAGATTCAGTAATCTAGTTCACATTGCTATGTGATTAACACCCAAAGAGTACTAAGGTGTGATCATGTTTTGCTTGTGAGAGAGTCTTAGTCAACGGGTCTTTCACATTCAGATCCGTTATGTATTTTGCAATTTTTCTATGTCTACAAAGCTCTGCACGAAGCTACTCTAGCTAATTGCTCCCACTTACAATATGTATCTAGATCGAGACTTGAGTCATCGGATCGGTGTCAAAACTTGCATCGACGTAACCCTTTACGGCGAACCTTTTGTCACTTCCATAATCGAGAAACATATCCTTATTCCACTAAGGATAATTTTGACCGCTGTCCATGATCTACTCCTAGATCACTATTGTACTCCTTGCCAAACTCGGTGCAGGGTATACAATAGATCTGGTATACAGATGGCATACTTTATAGAACCTATGGCCATGGCATAGTGAATGACTTTCATTCTCTTTCTATCTTCTGCTTTGTGGTCGGGTTTTGAGTCTTACTCAATTTCACACCTTGTAACACAGGCAAGAACTCTTTCTTTGATCTTCCATTTTGAACTACTTCAAAATCTTGTCAAGGTATGTATTCATTGAAAAAACTTATCAAGCATCTTGATCTATCTCTATAGATCTTGATGCTCAATATGTAAGCAGCTTCACCGAGGTCTTTCTTTGAAAAACATCTTTCAAACACTCCTTTATGCTTTGCGTAATAATTCTACATTATTTCCGATCTACAATATGTCATTCACATATACTTATCGAAATGATGTAGTGCTCCCACTCACTTTCTAGTAAATACAGGCTTCACCATAAGTCTGTGATAAAACTATATGCTTTGATCAACTTATCAAAGCGTATATTCCAACTCCGAGATGCTTGCACCAGTCCATAGATGGATCGCTGGAGCTTGCACACTTTGTTAGCTCCTTTGGATCGAAAAACCTTCGGTTGCATCACATACAACTCTTCTTTAATAACTCCATTAAGGAATGCAGTTTTGTTTATCCATTTGCCGATTTCATAAAATGCGCAATTGCTAACATGATTCGGACAGACTTTTAAGCATCGATACGAGTGAGAAAATCTCATTGTATTCAACATCTTGAACTTTGTCAAAACCTTTTCGACAAGTCTAGCTTTGTAGATAGTAACACTACTATCAGCGTCCGTCTTCCTCTTGAAGATCCATTTATTTTCTATGGCTTGCCGATCATCGGGCAACTCCACCAAAGTCCACACTTTGTTCTCATACATGGATCTCATCTCAGATTTCATGGCCTCAAGCCATTTCGCGGAATCTGGGCTCATCATCGCTTCCTCATAGTTCGTAGGTTCATCATGGTCTAGTTACATGACTTCCAGAACATGATTACCGTACCACTCTGGTGCGGATCTCACTCTGGTTTACCTACGAGGTTCGGTAGTAATTTGATCTGAAGTTTTATGATCATCATCATTAACTTCCTCACTACTTGGTGTAGATGTCTCAGAAACCGGTTTCTGTGACGAACTACTTTCAAGTAAGGGAGAAGGTACAATTACCTCATCAAGTTCTACTTTCCTCCCACTCACTTCTTTCGAGAGAAACTCCTTCTCTAGAAAGGATCCATTTATTAGCAACGAACGTTTTGCCTTCGGATCTGTGATAGAAGGTGTACCCAACAATTTCCTTTGGGTATTCTATGAATACGCACTTCTCCGATTTGGGTTTGAGCTTATCAGGATGAAACTTTTTCACATAAGCATCGCAGCCCCAAACTTTAAGAAACGACAACTTTGGTTTCTTGCTAAACCACAGTTCATATAGTGTCGTCTCAACGGATTTAGATGGTGCCCTATTTAACGTGAATGCAGCTGTCTCTAATGCATGATCCCAAAACGATATTGGTGAATCGGTAAGAAACATCATAGATTGTACTATATCCAATAAAGTACGGTTATGACGTTCGGACACACCATTATGATGTGGTGTTCCAGGTTGCATGAATTTGTGAAACTATTCCACATTGTTTTAATTGAAGACCAAACTCAGAACTCAAATATTTGTCTCCGCGATCGATCGTAGAAATCTTATTTTCTTGTCACAATGATTTTTCCACTTCACTCTGAAATTCTTTGAACCTTTCAACTATTTCAGACTTATGTTTCATCAAGTAGATATACCCATATCTGCTCAAATCATCTGTGAAGGTCGAAAATAACGATACCCACCGCGAAGCCTTAACACTCATTGGATCGCATACATCGGTGCGTATTATTTCCAATAAGTCAGTTGCTCGCTCCATTGTTCCGAGAACGGAGTCTTAGTCATCTTGCCCATGAGGCATGGTTCGCAAGCATCAAGTGATTCATAATCAAGTGATTCCAAAATCCCATCAAGATGGAGTTTTTTCATGCGCTTTACACCAATATGACATAAACGGCAATTACCACAAATAAGTTGCACTATCATTATTAACTTTGCATCTTTTGGTTTCAATATTATGAATATGTGTATCACTACGATCGAGATCCAATGAACCATTTTCATTGGGTGTGTAACCATATAAGGTTTTATTCATGTAAACAGAACAACAGTTTATTCTCTTACTTAAATGAATAACCGTATTGCAATAAACACGATCAAATCATATTCATGCTCAACGCAAACACCAAATAACATTTATTTAGGTTCAACACTAATCCCGAAAGTATAGGGAGTGTGCGATGATGATCATATCAATCTTGAAACTACTTTCAACACACATCGTCACTTCACCCTTAACTAGTTTCATTTATTCGCAACTCCGCTTTGAGTTACTACTCTTAGCAACCGAACCAGTACCAAATACCGAGGGGTTGCTATAAACACTAGTAAAGCACACATCAAACACCTGTATATCAAATATACCCTTTTTCACTTTGCCATCCTTCTTATCCACCAAATATTTAGGGCAGTTCCGCTTCCAGTGACCATTTCCTTTGCAGTGTAAGCACTCAGTTTCAGGCTTTGGTTCAGCTTTGGGTTTCTTCGTGGGAGTGACAACTTGCTTGTCAATCTACTTGAAGTTCCCCTTTCTTTCCCTTTGCCCTTTTCTTGAAACTAGTGATCTTGTCAACCATCAACACTTGATGTTCTTTCTTGATTTCTACCTTCATCGATTTCAACATCACGAAGAGCTCGGGAATCATTTTCATCATCCTTTGCATACTATAGTTCATCATGAAGTTCTACTAACTTGGTGATGGCGACTAGAGAATTCTATCAATCACTATCTTATCTGGAAGATTAACTCCCACTTGATTCAAGCAATTGTAGTACCTGCATAATCGAGCACATGCTCACTAGTTGAGCGATTCTCCTCCATCTTTTAGCTATAGAACTTGTTGAAGACTTCATATCTCTCAACTCGGTATTTGCTTGAAATATTAACTTCAATTCTGGAACATCTCATATGGTCCATGATGTTCAAAACATCTTTGAAGTCCCGATTCTAAGCCATAAAGCATGGTGCACAAAACTATCAAGTAGTCATCATATTGAGCTAGCCAAACGTTCATAACGTCTGCATCTACTCCTGCAATAGGTCTGTCACCTAGCGGTGCATTAAGGACATAATTTTTCTTTGCAGCAATGAGGATAAACCTCAGATCACGGATCAAATCCGCATCATTGCTACTATTATTTTTCAACACAGTTTTCTCTAGGAACATATCAAAAATAAACATATGAAAGCAACAACGCGAGCTATTGATCAACATAATTTGCAAAATACTACCAGGACTAAGTTCATGATAAATTTAAGTTCAATTAATCATATTACTTAAGAACTCCCACTTAGACAGACATCTCTCTAGTCATCTAAGTGATCACGTGATCCAAATCAACTAAACCATAACCGATCATCACGTGAGATGGAGTAGTTTTCAATGGTGAACATCTTATGTTGATCATATCTACTATATGATTCACGCCGACCTTTCGGTCTCCGTGTTCCGAGGCCATATCTGCATATGCTAGGCTCGTCAAGTATAACCCGAGTATTCTGCGTGTGCAAAACTGGCTTGCACCGTTGTAGATGGACGAGAGCTTATCACACCCGATCATCACGTGGTGTCCGGGCACGACGAACTTTGGCAATGGTGCATACTTAGGAGAACACTTCTTGATAATTTTTAGTGAGAGATCATCTTAAAATGCTACCGTCAATCAAAGCAAGATAAGATGCATAAAGGATAAACATCACATGCAATCAATATAAGTGATATGATATGGTCATCATCGTCTTGTGCTTCGTGATCTCCATCTCGCAGCACCACCATGATCACCATCGCCACCGCGCGACACCTTGATCTCCATCGTAGCATCGTTGTCGTCTCGCCAAACTTATGCTTCTCGACTATCGCTACCGCTTAGTGATAAAGTAAAGCATTACAGAATGATTGCATTGCATACAATAAAGCGACAACCATATGGCTCCAGCCAGTTGCCGATAACTTCGGTTACAAAACATGATCATCTCATACAATAAAATATAGCATCATGTCTTGACCATATCACATCACAACATGCCCTGCAAAAACAAGTTAGACGTCCTCTACTTTGTTGTTGCAAATTTTACGTGGCTGCTACGGGCTTTAGCAAGAACCGTTCTTACCTACGCATCAAAACCACAACGATAGTTTGTCAAATAGACTCCGTTTTAACCTTCTCAAGGACCGGGCGTAGCCACACTCGGTTCAACTAAAGTGAGAGAGACAGACACCCGCCAGTCACCTTTAAGCAACGAGTGCTCGTGGCGGTGAAACCAGTCTCGCGTAAGCGTCTGCTGTAATGTCGGTCCGGCCGCTTCATCTCACAATACCGCTGAACCAAAGTATGACATGCTGGTAGGTAGTATGACTTGTATCGCCCACAACTCACTTGTGTTCTACTCGTGCAAAACATCAAACCATAAAAACCTGGCTCGATACCACTGTTGGGGAACGAGTAATTTCAAAAATTTCCTACGCACACGCAAGATCATGGTGATGCATAGCAACGAGAGGGAGAGTGTTGTCTCGTACACTCGTGAGACCCGGCGGAAGCGATCACAACGTAGAGGAAGTAGTCGAGGTTCTCCTCGCGATCCGACCGATCCCGCGCCACACTCGCGCCCCGAGTTCTTGACACACGTACAGCTCGATGACGCCCTCGTACTCCGATCCAGCCGAGTGTCGAGGGAGAGTTCCACAAGACGACGGCGTGGTGGCGATCTTGATGTTTCACCGGCGCAGGCTTCGCTTAAGCTTCATGACAGTATGACCGAGGTGGAATATGGTGGAGGGGGCACCGACACGGCTAAGGAACGATCCGTAGATCAAACTTGTGTCTCTTGTGTCTAGAGGTGCCCCCCTGCCCCCGTATATAAAGGAGCAAGGGGGGAGGGTGCGGCCGGCCTAGGAGAGGCGCGCCAAGGGAGGAGTCCTACTCCCACCGGGAGTAGGACTCCCCCCCTTTCCTAGTTGGAATAGGATTGGGGGAGGGAAGAGGAAAGGGCGCCCCTCCTCCTTGTCCTATTCGGACTGGGGGAGAGGGCGCGCCACCCCTGGCCGGCCCTCCTCTTCTCCCTCGAGGCCCACCGAGGCCCATTTACCCCGGGGTTCCGTAATCTCCGTTACTCGGTAAATTCTGTTTTACCGAACCATTCGAACTCCAAACATAGGCTTCAATATATCAATCTTTATGTCTCGACCATTTCGAGACTCCTCGTCATGTCCGTGATCACATCCGGACTCAACTTCTTCGTACATCAAAATACATAAACTCATAATAACATCATCGAAACCTTAAGCGTGCATGGACCCTACGGTTCGAGAACAATGTAGACATGACCGAGACACGCCTCCGGTCAATAACCAACAGCGGACCTGGATGCCCATATTGGTTCCTACATATTCTACGAAGATCTTTATCGGTCGGACCGCATAACAACATACGTTGTTCCTTTGTCATCGGTATGTTACTTGCCCGAGATTCGATCGTCGGTATCCAATACCTAGTTCAATCTCGTTACCGGCAAGTCTCTTTACTCGTTCCGTAATACATCATCTCACAACTAACTCATTAGTTGTAGTGCTTGCAAGGCTTCAGTGATGTGCATTACCGAGAGGGCCCAGAGATACCTCTCCGACAATCGGAGTGACAAAATCTAATCTCGAAATACGCCAACCCAACATCTGCCTTTGGAAACACCTGTAGTACTCCTTTATAATCACCCAGTTACGTTGTGACGTTTGGTAGTACCCAAACTGTTCCTCTGGCAAACGGGAGTTGCATAATCTCATAGTCATAGGAACATGTATAAGTCATGAAGAAAGCAATAGCAACATACTAAACGATCGGGTGCTAAGCTAACGGAATGGGTCATGTCAATCAGATCATTCTACTAATGATGTGACCTTGTTAATCAAATAACAACTCCTTGTTCATGGTCAGGAAACATAACCATCTTCGATTAACAAGCAGTAGAGGCATACTAGTGACATCTTGTTTTGTCTATGCATTCACACATGTATCATGTTTCCGGTTAATACAATTCTAGCATGAATGATAAACATTTATCATGAAATGAGGAAATAAATAATAACTTTATTATTGCCTCTAGGGCATATTTCCTTCAATTGGCTCCTACATAGTCTACAAAGATCTTTATCAGTCGAACCATTATCACAACATACGTAATTCCCTTTGTCCATCGTATGTTACTTGCTCGAGATTCGATCGTCGGTATCTTCATACCTAGTTCAATCTCGTTACTGGCAAGTCTCTTACTCGTTATGTAATACATCATCCTGTAACTAAATCATTAGTCACTTTGCTTGCAAGGCTTCTTATGATGTGTATTACCGAGAGGGCCCAGAGATACCTCTCCAATACTCGGAGTGACAAATCCTAATCTTGATCTATGCCAACTCAACAAACACCTTTGGAGATACCAATAGACCATCTTTATGATCACCCAGTTACGTTGTGACGTTTGATAGCATACAAGGTATTCCTCCGGTATCTGGGGGTTGCATAATCTCATTGTCGAAGGAATATGTATTTGACATGAAGAAAGTAATAGCAATAAACTGAACGATCATTATGCTAAGCTAACGGGTGGGTCTTGTCCATCACATCATTCTCCTAATGATGTGATCCCGTTATCAAATGACAACACATGTCTATGGTTAGAAAACCTTAACCACCTTTTATCAATGAGCTAGTCTAGTAGAGGCTTACTAGGGACATGGTATTTGTTTATGTATTCACACATGTATTTAAGTTTCCAATCAATACAATTCTAGCCTGAATAATCAATCTTTATCATGAATAAGGAAATATAAAATAACAACTTTATTATTGCCTCTAGAGCATATTTCCTTCAGAAACAAACATGACCCACACTTGAATTCAAATCCTTTCTTGAGTTTATTTGGAGGCCATGGAAGTTTCACAAAATGATTTTTAGAAACTTGCATAAGGACAGGTAAGTAATTTCCTAAGATTAACTTCCTATTTTGTTTGACTGAACCAGGGTTTGAAAATAGTTTCATTTGGGCAATTAAACTACGTATAAAACTCTGGATAAAATAAATAAATCATAAATAGAAAAATAAAATAAATAACTTTGCAAATAGGTCCAATAGTTAGTGACAAAAATAGTTTTCAAAATCTTTTGAGGAAACGTTCAAGCATCCAGGAATATTCCCAATGGATTTTAGGGGAAGTTTCCTCTTTGGGGAAAGTTCAAATTCAATTTCAAAATTCAAAACAGAGAGAAGAACAGAAAAAGAAAAAAAGAAAAAGAAAAAAACGGGCGAGGCCAGCCGAGACCTAGCTAGCCAGCCGTCCCAGCCGCTCGCGCATGCGCCCTCTCTCTCCTTTCTCTCTACTAGATGACTCGTTGCGCCAATGGCGCAAAGGCCGAAAGGGAGCCAAGTATTGTGAGAATATTTAGACACCCAAGTCAAAAACCAAATGTGGCCAACGCTCCTGCATCCTCTGCTTGGAAGCTGCCTTTTCTCACCGGATCTAACATAGATACATGATTCTTCAAGAGCAAATTTCAGAGAAAGTATAAAACATGAAAGGCTTTAAGTTGTACTATTGAGATCATATCACCATATCTTCATTTAATTTCTTTGGAAACCTAAATGTCTAAGAGGATGGTACATGTGAGAAGTTGTGAATCCACAAAAAAAACTAAACTAACTTTCAGACAAACATTTCCAAGTTTGGAAGCCACAAAGAAGCAACCCAGATCTCTCGTTGTAGTGCTTGTACATGTCCTTCATCCTGCATCCACAGCCCATAATTTTTCAACACCTAAATCCATGAAATCCAACTGAAGGAAATCATGGTAGAAATATGCGTCATGGCTTACGTCTCTGAGAAGGACTTCTTGGCATTCTTGTGCAGGTTGGACACAGCAATCCTCGCTGCGAGCTGCAGAAGAACCACACAGGCACCTTCCTTCACCTTGCCCTTGGGGAAGAGGGGGGAAACACTTGCAGCGTCGCGACAAGGCTTGCTCCGAGTGTAGTCATCAATACTTTCCATTATTCAACCGGTACTCAGATGGATAGAACTGAACACTTGACTCAAGACCAATGGTGCTTGCCTTGCCTGTTGAGTAACCTGCGCTTGAAGGCCAACCTATTGCATAATAGCATCCGAAGAACTTTTGTTGAATCTTAACGCTTTCCATCACGGCGTCTTCTTGGTGACAGAGAGAAAGGCACCAGAAGCAAGTGTTGGAAGCTAGGCTACAAATTGATTATTATGAACCGCATAAATTTGCCACTAAGGTAACACTATATATATAGTCCTTAACCAAATGGAAAAGAAAAAAGAATGGGAAAACTTGCTCGCATTAGTATGTAGTTGAACAAACGGTATCTCCAAAATTGGCATCATAAACGGCAAAGACCATGATCATAAGATGATGAATGATCGCTTGTTGAACTTTAGTCCGGTGCGTAGTAGTGTCAATGTGATGGCCATATCTTCTCTCAAGTAAGTGAAATCCATTTTTACTTTATTACTTTATAACTTAGTGCATCCTCTTCCAATTAATCGAAGATGATGAACTGAGACATGATATTGTATATGGATAAATAAAAACAAATCAGCCGGTATATACATATAATCTTCTTAATAAAGAATTGCAATAGTTAAACATTAACAAATAAAATTATCTGAACCCATAGTGTCGTGAACAATATGTAAAATTATTGCATTTTTAACTACCGAATCGACCTGCATGACCTCTAAAATTCCTTCCGGTGTGGCAAAGTGGTTAGTCTAGTATGCGTACGGCATTTGTGTTTAAAGAAAACAATGGGCAAAACTAATCTACTTAACTAAGTTCCAAAATATAAACACTGAAATAGAAGCAAGAGCACAAAGAACTGAAAATCACTGATCTGAATACTGATATCCTGGTACACATTGAACGACACAACCGAAGTTTCTTCTCCTCTACATTTAATAAAATAGACGAATGTAGATAGGTGCTGAAATGATCTAGATGACGACTAGAGGGCGGGTGAATAGGAGTTTTAAAACTTTTACGAATTTTGCTTTATCCTAATGCGGAATTAAACTAACGGATACTTTTCAAGCACAAATCCTAAATATGCAAGGCTCAACTAAGTGCACCAACAACCTATGCTAAACAAGATACGCAATTAAGCAAACTAGCAAGCACAAACTATATCACACGATATGGAAATGAAGGAACAACAAAGCAATTCAACTATCACAAGATATATCAATATGGGCAAGTATGAATTGCGGAAAGTAAAGGGTGTGGGTATGAGATAACCACAAGTGAGTCGGGGACGCGGATTTATCCCGAAGTTCACATTCGTGAGAGTGCTAATCTCCGTTAGAGCGGTGACGTAGCCAAAGCTCCGGGGCGTCACCAAGTGACTCACCGTATTCTCCCTTTCGAGTCACCCCCAACGGATGAGCCTCGGTTCACTCGGGGTTGGTCTTGAAGGCGACCACCACACCTTTACAAACCTCTCCGGAGCACACCACAACCACGGAAGCTTCCAGAGGAACTTGACCACCTAGGCCACTTGAACACCCTTCCTCGGAGCACACCACAAAAGGAAGCTCCCAGGGGAACCTTGGCCACATAGGCCTCTTCACAATCTTCTCAATATATCACCAAACTGTCTAGGAGGCGAAGCCTCCAAGAGTAATAAACTCACGGGCTCTCACACGAACAAATCGATGCGGGGAGCTCAAACCAATGCAACAAATGCAATGCAAGGTCAAGCAACAAATGCTCAACTCACTCTCTCAATCTCACAAGATGCAACTCAAGAAAGTGGGAGATTGAAGAGAGGGGATGCAATGGAGGAAATCAACAAATGACTCCAAGATCCATCCACAAATCCCCCTTCACTTAGAAGGAGATAGGGGTTTGGGAGAGGTGGTAAGAGGCTCAAAATGATGTTTAGAACGTGAATGAACAACCCCAAACCGGTGGGGAGGAAGGGCTCTTTATAGCCAACTTCCAAAACTAGCCGTTGGGGCTCCAACGGACACTTCTGGACACCCGTGCCCACAGGGGTTTAGACCCCGTGCCCACGGGGTCCCGTCAAGACGCAGTACAAGCCCGTGTGCACGGGTCCCGTGCCCATTGGGTCAAAACCCCGTGTCCACGGGTACCTGTAACAACTGCAAAGAGCCCACTAAAACAGTGATAACTTTGGCATACGGACTCCGAATTCGATGATCTTGGGCTCGTTTTGAAGCTATGGAAAATACCAAGGTCCTCACATAGAGAACCACCCAAGATCAACAATAAATAATGATGCAAGTAATGCAAAGGTTTGAGCTCTCTACATGCGACATGATCAAGCTACTTGCCCGAGAGTCCCTCTTGATAGTACGACTATCAAACCTATAATCCGGTCTCCCTCCAAGCACCATGAGACCGGCAAAACTAGGAAAACCTAGCTAAGGTATACCTTTGCCTTGCATATTCAACTTGAGCTTGGTGATGACTCCAATGCTTGTCTCAAGTTGGAATCCCTTTCTTGTCCACAACCACTTGGTGAAGATGCTTGAATTGATTCCTCATATTGCAATGAGGGAAGCCTTAACTTAAGCCCATCTTCACATGAGCATTATCATGATATGGACTGCAAGCTTCAAAGCATATAACCTCCGGCTTCTCATCTTGCACTTGGACTCCTCGAACCCGATGACCATCACCACTTGATGTCATCCACACATAGGCTACTTGAGATCTTTCCTTTTGATGCAAGCCCATGAGAAACACCTAACCCACATAGACATACCAAACACATAGCATGGGTTAGGTAACAAAGCACAATTCACAATTACTTATCATACCACTAGATCAGTTGATCTCACGTGGTACAATGTTTGTGCTTTGAGAGTTGACCACTTAGATATAATCTTCGAGCTTCATCTTGATCAACCAACATCTTTACTCGAAGCTCCATCTTGGTTCTTGAAAGCCCCAATGAACTCTTCATTTCCCTTCATTGCTTCAAGACTATATCAAGTTCCACTATGAATATCATCTTGCTCACCACTTGCCCTTCTAAAAATTCCATCACAATCTCTTGAGAGGCATAATGAATTCGTCACTCTAGTTGCTTGCTTCAAGACTTGATCAACCAAAACCCAACACATGAGCTCACCATGATCTTGTCTTGAGACCATAACTTGAATTCTTCTCTTTGATTATTCTCTCAAGCCCTTGATCCTTAAAAGCCCTCCATCATAATATCTTGAGAGGCGCAATGAATTCTTCACTCTAGTTGTTTGCTTCAAGACTTGATCAACCTAAACCCAACACATGAGCTCACCATGATCTTTTCTTGAAACCATAACTTGAATTCTTCTCTTTGATTACTCTCTCAAGCCTTGATCCTCAGAAGCCCAAATATATCAATCTTTGAGATCCTCCAATGCACTCCATCATGAACATAATTAGATTAGGCATTGAAACCAATCTTGATGGCTTCAATAGAAGTACCTGAAGACCAACTTGAAACCTCACTGGATATGGGATCTCGAGAGCCAACACCTAGGCCCCGTGAGCACGGGGTATCCAGAGAGTTGACACTTTCGACCCGCAAGACAAAGACAAGCCCGTGTGCACGGAGTATCCAGAGAAGGATACCATGAGGACTTCTTCGGATGCTTTGATGGCCTATTTCACAAAACAACCCAATGCACTTCAAGCATCACTATGGAACATATCTTCATATAAGATTCAATGCACTTGATGCTCCATAGGAATTGTCATTTAATACCAAAGCATAGGGCAAATATATCTTTATATATATGGACTTCATCATTGATTCCGTCCAATATCCTTGAGGCACTATCTTCATATATATATGGACTTCATCCTTGATTCCGTCCAATATCCTTGAGGCACTATCTTCATATATATGGACTTCATCCTTGATTCCGTCCAATATCCTTGAGGCACTATCTATGGACAAAACCTTCAAATATATCTCACTGAAAACATTAGTCCATAGAGATTGTCATTTAATTACCAAAACCACACTTAGGGGCTACATGCCCTTTCAATCTCCCCCATTTTGGTAATTGATGACAATCTCAACAAGAGGGTTTATATAATGAATTTAAAACAAGTATGCAATCTATCCGAGAATAAATTGTATACTTGAGGTGGTTTTGATAGCTTCAAACATCACAAAGATAGTTGATGTTATCAAAACTAGTTGTACTAGCGTCGAAATACTACACAAGAATTTGATGCTAGTAGAACCACAATATATAGAGCAAACTCCCCCACAATATATGCACAGGAAATAACTTGGTGGAGTTTCCTTTATATACACATCCATGCAATGAGCAGGCACAACAAAAGTAGATAAGCATGAATGACAGGAACCAACCTACTTCACCTAAACCCTCTAAACTTCTCCCCCATTGGCAACAAGTGCCAAAATGGAAGAAAAATCTAGACGACCAATATAGTATGAGTTCCTCCTTAATTTGTGCATTTCTCA
Organism: Aegilops speltoides; assembly: GCA_021437245.1. Classification (NCBI taxonomy): domain Eukaryota; kingdom Viridiplantae; phylum Streptophyta; class Magnoliopsida; order Poales; family Poaceae; genus Aegilops; species Aegilops speltoides. Next base: position 58,355,666 of record CM038143.1, on the reverse strand, counting down.
TATTGTGAGTGGAATCAATTGCACATATCCAGTTACGAACAAACAAAGAAATTCACACTATATTGAGGATCCATAGAATGCACCAAAATGATATGACAAGAGAATCAAACATTCAAAGGATCCAAAGAACATATTTTGGACAAGGGATAATGGAGATATCCAATATGATAATCATGCTAAGCATGGGTCCAAAATATATCCAACAACTCATGAGTGCAAACATATATGCAAAACATACAAGCACTCACTCAACAAGTACTAATCATGCTATGATGCAACATACACAATGTTGACTCTAATTTAAATAAATGCATGAAGTAAGTACTTGTTACCGAGAGAGAGAGCATTGGTTCAAGGGGCCCTTGATCTAGTAAAAGAACATGAGGGACTTGATCTTGTTCTTGGATAGGTACATGATCTCCCATAGCATCTTGTTCTTATGTTGGGGGTGATGACTTCCCTTGTGGTGGATCCACAAGAGGGGATCTTACTCCTTCTTCTTCTACATGGACAAGGGGTGTTTCTTGTGGAAGAATATGACCAATCCCCATTGTACTTGTAGCTTGGGAAGGAGCCTCATCACCTACAACACTTGAAACAAATTGCTTTGCATGGAAGCTATTATTCTCATCACACTCCACATTCACCATTTCCTCAATACATCCCGTGGATTTATTGAGAATATAGTAAGTGTGGGAGTTTGATGCATATCCAACAAAAAGACCCAAATTTTGTATAACTGGGTTTACATGGTGAGAATGAAACACTTACAACCGAACCGGGTTTTCATTTATCTTCTCTCTCAAATCAATGAATCAACCAAGCTTAGCTCTAATCATTTTCCATGGTGTCTCCACCTTTCTCATGAATAAGACAAGCATCCAATGCTTCTCCAATGTACCTAAAACACATTAAGGTACAATTTGGTCCCCAAACTTATTGGGTCCGAAGTAGTTAGTCCAACCATAATACATAGGGCAAACTCCATATTAAATATGTGCAGAAGGATATGAACTTGAAGTTCATGCACACTTTTAATCAGTAATGATTTGATGGAGTTTACCCTATAGTGAGGGTCAAGTAGAGCTATCAAGGCATGAAAAAGTATATAAATAAATATGCATGCACATGCCTACCAAGAACCAAAGAGATACAATTTGGACAAGAGAACACTTAAACAAAGAATACTCCAAAAATAACATAAAGCATTCAAGTTGTCCAAATTATATCAAAGAGACGAATCCACACAGGACCGCAAGAAAAGTACAACATATGAACTAAGCAAAAACCAAAGAGCATATAGGATATACATTACACACATTCTCAAAGGCTTATCTCACTCAAGTAGATAATAGATAGTACAAGGAGTGAGATAAGGCAAGTTGAAGCACAAGCCGAGAAGAAGATGATCATAAAATTCTACCACACGAAGAAATACCAATTGGTATTTGGAATTAACACTCGGTCGTAGAATCTGAAGAAGCACAAGATCATAATCAACAACCACCCCATGCGCACGTGGGTCAAAAGACCCAGTGCACACGGGGTATCCAGGAGTTACACAAGACTCGTGCGCACGGGTCAAAGACCCGTGCGCGACGGGTCAAAAGACCTGCAGCACGGGTACCCAGAGAGTTACGCAACACCCCATGCGCGCACGGGGTCAAAGACCGTGCGCACGGGTATCCGTAACTTTTCCGTGCAACTTTCGGATACCACGGCAGCATACAACAGAGGCAAATAACCACCTAAAAGAGATAACTAATGGATACTCTGAGAATCTGAATTTCAAATGAGCTTGACATACCACATAGTGACTAGATAATATTGAGCATCAATACTATGTGGTATTTCTCATATTCACATTTTGGGTTTGTGATGTGCACAAAACATAGCACTCCCCATAATGTGATGATCCACTAATATCTCGCAAGAGCCAAACAAGATACAATAAAGGCTCAAAACAACAAGCACCACTATATGATGTGCAATGCAACCTACACATGCTAGATAACACAAATCAAGCATACTAGAAAACACAACATATAAATGCACATGCTAGATACAAAACCTAAGCATGCAAGGGGCGAGAACTTTCAATGTAAGCAATAAAAATACAAGTTACCGCAAGGAGGAACATTGGATAGATAATATGGAGATAAACCACATGACTTGGCTCGAACAAATAAATGATGAATATTCTTTTCTTCATAGACTAGCCAAATCTCCAATGTCCTCCACACACCTATTGATCAAGTTTGAGCTTGATGGTCCCCAACCAAGTTGGGTCCTAAGAAGTTAGTCACAATAGGCTTGGCAACCCAAATGGTCTTTTCCATTTCCAAACCACTTTGGGCACCAACAAACTTGGCAAAAAAATTGCCAACAACATCCTTCCTAAGCGAATAATGATCATTGACGAGAGGAGGCTTAGGGATGTTACTGTTGGGACAAGATGAGGATATGTGTCCCTTCTCACGACAAATATAGCAACATGTGCTCCCCCTTCTCTTCTTCTTTATTTCATCAACTTGGGGGGCATTATCTTTGTTCATCATTGGTAGTGGCCTTTCTTCAACATGAGGTTGACCTTGAGATTGAACTTGAGGACACTTCCCTTGATGCTTCTCATTTGAAGCCTTCTTCTTCAATGGACAAGATCTCACATGGTGTCCAACATTCTTGCACTTGAAGCATGTAATGTTGGCCAGATTCTTGACTTGATCTTGTCCCTTCTTCTTTCTTTTGGACTTCTTATTGTTGGAGATGAAACCAAGTCCGCCCTTGTCATGAGGGGATTTTTGAACACTCAAGATAGCGTTGAGAGAGGTATTTCCTTCATGACAAATTTCCAAGTCTTTCTTTAAAATAGTGACTTGGGCCTTGAGCTCTTTGTTTTCCTCTACAAGGTTAGTATCAACAAAAGTACTAGAGGAAGTAGAAGCTTCATTGTTAGAGCAGCAAGGCAAGGAGAGCAATTCATCACAAAAATTAGCAATAATATGTCTAGATGAATCACTAGGACTAGCACATGTCAATAAAGCATTTTGAGTAGAATTAGTGCTAATGTCCACATGAGGCTCACATGATGTTACCTTAGTAAAAATAGCCTCATGAGCTAACTTTAGCCTTTCATGAGAGATTAGAAGGTCATCATGAGAGCCCGAGAGCTTTTCATGACTTTCTTCTAATCTTCCATAATTGCTAGTTAGCAAAGCAAGTTGAGCCCTCAGCTCAACATTCTCCTTTAATATAGATGCTTCACAAGAAGTAGAGTTAGTAGCACAAGCATCATTGACAATATGAGAGGAGCTATAAGAAACTAGAGACTTCACATGAGTAGCTTGAAGTTCCTCATAAGACTTAGAGAGTTTGGTGAGCTCTCCTTTGACATTCTTGTAGACAAGGTCAAGGTGCTCAAAATGCTCTTTAAGTTGATCATGAGCAACTTCAATCTCTTCTTTAGAAGACTCTAAGTCTCTAAGAGTTTCTAGAGCATCAAGAAGGTTACAATCGAGTTTTTCATTTTGTTCTTGCTCTTCGTGAAGTAAATCATTACACTTTCCAAAATGACTGATAAGATCTTTAAACATCTCATAAGTGTTCTTATTTACCCCACGAAGAGAATTACCAATTTCATATATTTCTTGACTCATATCCCTATCACATTCATCATTACTCTCATCAATATCATTACAAAGAGTAGATGATACCTCAGTATTACCTCTTGCCATGAGGCACATGTGAACATCGGAGGTTGATGATGATTCTTTTGGAGAGGGAGTTTCTTTATCATCAAGAGTAGGATATCCATGTCCATCCTCTTGACACTCATAGCATTTCCTCTCCAACAAGGTGATGTCCTTCTTTGCTCACTAGCAATTTCCTCATTAATGATGTGTGCACTATTTTCTCTTGTTTCCTCTACATGATTAGTCAAACAACAACTAGAGGAAATAGAAGCACATAGATCATGGAAACAAGGAGTATCAAGCATATCAACATAAGAATGTAAGTCATTTCTGCTAGATATGCTCAAGTCCATAGAATCTACAACACTACCATGTATACATGTAAGATCATCAATGTTGAGCACATCATCACAATCATCACAAATGATATTTTCACTCACCATGTCATTACCTTGGGACATGCCACATGATGGTGAGGCGGAAGAAGTTGAAATGTCCAAGTACACGGAGGAAGAAGCAATATGGAGATCTTCATGATTTGAAGATGTGGAGACCTCCTCAATTAACTCGTCCGAAAGATGATGAATATCAACAAGATTGGACCCACCATATATTTCTTCAAGTTTGGTCCACATATCATGAGCCGTCACACAAATCATGATAGACTCAAATACTTTGAGGGATATAAACCGGATTATGGCATTCTTAGCACTATATCCACAAAGCATATCATCATTTTCCTCACTAGTTGGAAAAAGGTCATCCTTCCACGGAGAAGCCCCTACAAGAACAATTCGCACAAAACATGGACCCATGGTCCGAAAATGACAAAGCATGCGAATTTTCCACAAGTGATAGTTTGTGCCACTAAAACAAAAAGTGTCATCATGCACTATACCACTAGTCGGCATCTTTACTCTCTAGGCGGTGAAGCCTACAAAGGAGATACCAAAGCTCTGATACCAATTGAAATGATCTAGATGACGACTAGAGGGAGGGTGAATAGGAGTTTTAAAACTTTTACGGATTTGGCTTTATCCTAATGCGGAATTAAACTAACGGATACTTTTCAAGCACAAATCCTAAATATGCAAGGCTCAACTAAGTGCACCAACAACCTATGCTAAACAAGATAGGCAATTAAGCAAACTAGCAAGCACAAACTATATCACAAGATATGGAAATGAAGGAACAACAAAGCAATTCAACTATCACAAGATATATCAATATGGGCAAGTATGAATTATGGAAAGTAAAGGTGTGGGTATGAGATAACCACAAGTGAGTCGGGGCGCGGATTTATCCCAAGTTCACACTCGTGAGAGTGCTAATCTCCGTTAGAGCGATGCCGTAGCCAAAGCTCCGGCGTCACTAAGTGACTCACCGATTCTCCCTTCGAGTCACCCCAACGGATGAGCCTCGGTTCACTCGGGGTTGGTCTTGAAGGCGACCACCACACCTTTACAAACCTCTCCGGAGCACACCACAACCACGGAAGCTTCCAGAGGAACTTGACCACCTAGGCCACTTGAACACCCTTCCTCGGAGCACACCACAAAAGGAAGCTTCCGGGGGAACCTTGGCCACATAGGCCTCTTCACAATCTTCTCAATATATCACCAAACCGTCTAGGAGGCGAAGCCTCCAAGAGTAATAAACTCATGGGCTCTCACACGAACAAATCGATGCGGAGAGCTCAAACCAATGCAACAAATGCAATGCAAGGTCAAGCAACAAATGCTCAACTCACTCTCTCAATCTCACAAGATGCAACTCAAGAAAGTGGGAGATTGAAGAGAGGGGATGCAATGGAGGAAATCAAAAAATGACTCCAAGATCCATCCACAAATCCCCCTTCACTTAGAAGGGAGATAGGGGTTTGGGAGAGGTGGTAAGAGGCTCAAAATGATGTTTAGAATGTGAATGAACAACCCCCCAAACCGGTGGGGAGGAAGGGCTCTTTTATAGCCAACTTCCAAAACTAGCCGTTGGGGCTCCAACGGACACTTCCTGGACACCCCGTGCCCACGGGGGTTTAGACCCCGTGCCCACGGAGTCCCGTGCCCACGGGGGTCAAAAAACCCCATGTCCATGGGGTACCCAGAACAGCCTGCAGCAGCCCACTCAAACAGTGATAACTTTGGCATACGGACTCCGAATTCGATGATCTTGGGCTCGTTTTGAAGCTATGGAAAAAACCAAGGTCCCCACATAGAGAACCACCCAAGATCAACAATAAATAATGATGCAAGTAATGCAAAGGTTTGAGCTCTCTACATGCGACATGATCAAGCTACTTGCCCGAGAGTCCCTCTTGATAGTACGGCTATCAAACCTATAATCCGGTCTCCCTCCAAGCACCATGAGACCGACAAAACTAGGAAAACCTAGCTAAGGTATACCTTTGCCTTGCATATTCAACTTGAGATTGGTGATGACTCCAATGCTTTTCTCAAGTTGGAATCCCTTTCTTGTCCACAACCACTTGGTGCAGATGCTTGAATTGATTCCTCATATTGCAATGAGGGAAGCCTTAACTTAAGCCCATCTTCACATGAGCATTATCATGATATGGACTTCAAGCTTCAAAGCATATAACCTCCGGCTTCTCATCTTGCACTTGGACTCCTTGAACCCGATGACCATCACCACTTGATGTCATCCACACATAGGCTACTTGAGATCTTTCCTTTTGATGCAAGCCCATGAGAAACACCTAACCCACATAGACATACCAAACACATAGCATGGGTTAGGTAACAAAGCAAAATTCACAATTACTTATCATACCACTAGATTAGTTGATCTCACATGGTACAATGTTTGTGCTTTGAGAGTTGGCCACTTAGATATAATCTTCGAGCTTCATCTTGGTCAACCAACATCTTTACTCGAAGCTCCATCTTGGTTCTTGAAAGCCCCATTGAACTCTTCATTTCCCTTCATTGCTTCAAGACTATATCAAGTTCCACTATGAATATCATCTTGGTCACCACTTGCCCTTCTAAAAATTCCATCACAATCTCTTGAGAGGCATAATGAATTCGTCACTCTAGTTGCTTGCTTCAAGACTTGATCAACTGAAACCCAACACATGAGCTCACCATGATCTTGTCTTGAGACCATAACTTGAATTCGTCTCTTTGATTATTCTCTCAAGCCCTTGATCCTTAAAAGCCCTCCATCATAATATCTTGAGAGGCGTAATGAATTCTTCACTCTAGTTGTTTGCTTCAAGACTTGATCAACCTAAACCCAACACATGAGCTCACCATGATCTTTTCTTGAAACCATAACTTGAATTCTTCTCTTTGATTACTCTCTCAAGCCTTGATCCTCAGAAGCCCAAATATATCAATCTTTGAGATCCTCCAATGCACTACATTATGAACATAATTAGATTAGGCATTGAAACCAATCTTGATGGCTTCAATAGAAGTACCCGAAGACCAACTTGAAACCTCACTGGATATGGGATCTCGAGAGCCAACACCTAGGCTCCGTGAGCACGGGTATCCAGAGAGTTGACACTCGACCCGCAAGACAAAGACAAGCCCGTGTGCACGGGGTATCCAGAGAAGGATACCATGAGGACTTCTTCGGATGCTTTGATGGCAGATTTCACAAAACAACCCAATGCACTTCAAGCATCACTATGGAACATATCTTCATATAAGATTCAATGCACTTGATGCTCCATAGGAATTGTCATTTAATACCAAAGCATAGGGCAAATATATCTTTATATATATGGACTTCATCATTGATTCCGTCCAATATCCTTGAGGCACTATCTTCATATATATATGGACTTCATCCTTGATTCCATCCAATATCCTTGAGGCACTATCTTCATATATATGGACTTCATCCTTGATTCTGTCCAATATCCTTGAGGCACTATCTATGGACAAAACCTTCAAATATATCTCACTGAAAACATTAGTCCATAGAGATTGTCATTTAATTACCAAAACCACACTTAGGGGCTACATGCCCTTTCAGGTGCACTGGGTGAAGTGTGTAACCTACAGTGGCAATACCAGATACAGTCGGCAGGAGAAATTAAGAGTCCATTCATCTTGCGCAAAAATCCTTTTTTCTTTTTCTTCTCTCTAATGATTCCCAACCTTTAGCTATACTAAGCAAAACATATCTTAAATTTTTGAACCGGTATGTTCATTGAAAGGAACGAAAAACATCTACTACTGAATATTATTAGAGTTAGTCTCTCCAAGTTCAGAACTACTAAATGGCAATGGAAATTATCGATACAATTTTTTTACAGAGCAACATGATGTGCCAGGAAAGCTAAAAGGGGTATTTCACAGAGAATAAATAATGTAAAGACAACGTCAGAGGCAGCTACTGGGTGGGACAGTAAAAAAACTGAAATATATACACCATCTTTAGAAGGCACTCTTGAGTACGGATTTGCAACAATCAATTCACTAATGAAAGGTTGAACCATCTAAAGGCATACGGAAAAAGAAAACTAACATGTCCAGAGTTCCTCCGTTGTGTGTGTGTGCTTGACAGCCTCGTGTGTAGTCTTGCTCTTGCATAAATATGATTCCAGCAATCAATCGTAGAACAGGATTGCTTTCTATAGCTGAATCAACCAGCCGTTCCTTCAGGCTGGAGATCGCACCTTCCTTCAAAGTTGCACCAAGTAATGAATATAAGCATTTCAGTATATCAAAGAAATCTGGGGAAAAACTAACTGGAGTGACACACATCAGCACTCATTTTCTTGTTTTTACCTACAGGAATAAAATGTTGGTGTGGCATGCAACAAATAAGTAAACTGTTTCAATCAAGTGAAATACGTTGCAAGTATATTATCATTTTCTTCAATGGAACTCTGGTAGCTACACCCAAGCTTTCACTTTCCTGGAATGAATAATTACCTTTGATAGGATCAATTACCAATGATCCTTCCAGCCTGCACGCCCCAAATATAAAGCATGCTTGTTTGGTAGCTCCCTCTCAGGCATTAGCTTTGCCAATATATGAGATATCTCAAATTTTTTGCTGCAATGGCAAGAATACATATTTAGATGTCACATCCCTGCAAATTAACAAACCTCATTGACTCATTCTGACGGCAACAGAGCTTGCTGGAAATAGGGTTAGTAGCTGGAGGAATATGATGCGGGGAGAAACACACCAGGGAGGCCACCGGAAGACCGAGTATGGAATTTAGTACAATTCAACAATCAAGTTTGAAGTACTGATCAGTGAATTAACCTTGCAGCTGTGTGAACGTACACAATCAAATCAAAATTAATAACAGAGATATTAGAGCTCAAGATGGGATTTGAGCTGCCCTAAGTAAACCTCTCTCCGCACATGCATTCTTCATGTACAAAACTGCTTGTGTATCAAGTATGAACGTACTAACGGTACAATTGAATTAAACAGAAATTTCTCAGCACATGGATCATATTTAGAATTGATGGGCTTGCTCCTTCACAACATGCATCTCTCTCCCTCTCATTTTATCCCTCTCTACAAGTGAATTAACCTTGCAGACGAGAGAACATGATCATGAATTCAAACTTAATATACTACTATGTATTATCCGTAGCACAAACTAAATTTATGGAAACTCCAAAAATGTAGAAAACATAGAAAATAAGCACCTACATGCGCTAGAAATATGTTACACGAGGTTTGAGGGATGGAATTAGGAGGGTTTGCATGTGAGTGAATCAGAACATGTTTCTTTTTACAGCAGTCTTAGTTTCTAAACCTTATATTAACCTGCAAAACAGAACATCTAATAATCGAGGTCCATCAAGTTTATTCAAATGACTTCTTAATTTGGAAGAGGTAATAACATGCAACACCTACAATAGACATTGTATCTCGGACTATGAAAGTAGAATTCAAGCATTGCACATCGCCATTGTACCAGGACGACGACGACTCCAACCAAGCATGTCCAGCTCTCTAAGGAGCCATGGGTGACAAATATATGATTGTACACTAACTCAAATGATTAGCAATAAATAAAATATCACAACTAAGGTGGAAATACGAAGAGAGACAACCCGAGAAATTTTTTCAGGTGCAGCACACACCTGAAACCAGACGGAACATGCGGTGCAACCCCCACCACCACCTTCAGAAAATCCATAATAATCCTAATGTATGACCAAAAAGAGAAGAAAAATTGGGAAGGTTAACTAAGGTACGGTATTGATGATTGCATTAGAAAAAAAAAGAGAAAAAGATGTACTTCTATGTGGCACAATAAATGGTGCCGAGCAAATAAACTGTACATTTAGCTTCCCTGTTCGACCACATAGAAAATAGGACAGCCCAAAACCGAAGTACTAAATTAGTCTCTATGTGTGAAGGCTGGAAGCTATATTCTGTTTAGTGATAGATTATCCATCAAAGCAAAAGTAATTCAAGATTTTCAATGGTATTCCAAAAATGCAGATGAATAAGACTCGATATTAAGTATACAAGACTTTGTCCTTTCTGTACATACCAATAAGAAAAGCTAGAGAAATTTAAAAAAATCATCTCATACTACATTTCCTGCCGGTGAGCTTGTCAATCAAGCTGAGGTGAAAAAATATTCAGAGGTCTACCAGGAAGTAACCCATAATGCTTTTTTTATAGCTAGCAAAGTGAACCATATAGTAGATGGGAAACAATATAATAATGGCCAAATAAAGCAATAATCCATTCATTATGTCAAAGCCAAAAAGAATAAATAAAATAGGATTAAAAAACCAAATTAAAAATAGAGAAAAGAACAACAAATAGAAAATGGGAGGAGATAGAACAAGCAAATCTAAATCTAAGAAAATGAGAGCATACCAGGCAAAGTGAGAGTAGAGCAAATGTGCGCAGAAAAATAAAAAAACAGAAGGGGAGTTGAAATACCCACGGATGGGTTGGAGACGGCAAGGTCATCAAGAAGTACGCCTAGCTCTCGCGAAATGTGAAAAAATGGAAGCATGAGCATCAAATCAGGTATTTCTACTTGCTCCCAAGCTGAAAACCAGAACATCTAGAAAACTATAAATTAATTGAGCAGGACAACTTCATCTCAAACTAGATGTTAGACATATATCCTGTTTTTGACATGGCTAACTGCTAAAAGATCCTCATGTTCACGTAGTACAAAATCAGTTTATGGCAATATAACAGATCAAGTACCTAAAATAATTAGCTTGGATCATCTTCGACAATATTCCAACAAATAAGGTTATGACCATTCCTTATCACCCATAGCACAAACCCTCTGACTTTCAACTCAGCTACAAGATCACCCCATGAACCTTCTGATCTCTTGGGAACATCATATTTAAAGAGAGTTTATTAATTAACTACATAATGCATAGGTATGGTAGCACATGGAAAGTAAAACCAGAGACAAACTTTAATACTTTCACCAAAGCATGGCAAGATATACGTTTGTTTAGGAATTCCACCAAAAATGTCCGCGACGGATTGAATACACTACAGGAAAAAACTTTAAAGCCGTGTACCCAAAAAACTCGGCTTATGTCGATATAAACTCGGTTTATATATAAGCCGAGTCAAACTCCCGGCTTATATGACACGGTTTACACTTGATCGGCTTATACGCTATAAGCCGAGTGCCAGTGGGAAAACACTCAGTTTACGTATAAGCCGTGTGTTTATACGAGGCTCTCGGCTTACTAAAGTAACATGACGGCAGCCGGGAGATAACAGCCACGTGTCACTGTCAGTATAAACCGAGTGCCCTCGAGCGCTACACGGTTTAAATATAAACCGAGTGCCTAACTAAGCCGCACGGTTTAAATATAAACCGAGTTCCTGCATGAGACACATGGTTTATATATAAACCTTGTGTCTGCGCAAGCTGCACGGTTTAAATATAAGCCGGGTGCCTTTGTACACAGCTTATCGGACATCCACTGTTAAACATATCCTATAAGCCGGGTGCCTGCATCTGGAACACTCGGCTTATACAGCTCCCCGTGGCATAATATGCCTATAAGCCGGGTGCCATGTCCCTGGGACACTCGGTTTATATGCCAAATAGCATTTTTTTTTCCCTGCATGCTACAGCGAGCAGCAGAAAGATGGCTTATATATCCAGCAATATATTGATCGATCCAGCAAGCAAAATGACCAACAATATATATCCAGCAATATATTGATCCAGCAAGCAAAATGACTAACAATATATATCCAGCAATATATTGATCCAGCAAGCAAAATGACCAACAATATATATGCAGCAATATATAGATCCAGCAAGCAATATATATCCAACGAAAGTCCACACATGCGTACATATGCAACAATAGTTCGCAAACAAAAGGACCATGAGTTCCGAGTCCACACATGCGTACATATCCAACAAGGTTCACAAACAAAAGCACGAGTTCCAAGTTCACACAAAGCATGAAGCTCAAAGATGCAATGAGCTCCACTGTAGCATGTATGCCCACCGTCAACGGCATCCACGATGCAAACCTATAAGTCCATTATCAAACGCATGAGTTTCCAAAGTCTAGTTTCAAATGATCGATAAGGCATAAGAGTCAACAAGCATCAACATATAAGGTTCAAATTGAAGCTAAGAAGTATGAACAATATAAGCATCAACATTTGATATTTTGTAATGAAAGAGGTAGGAGCAAGCAGAATACATGCATCTCATAGAAAATGGTACCATAGTACCAAGTCGATTACATATGGTGATAGGTTTTCTCCATCCAGTTAAAAAATACACTAATACACCAAAAGCAAGCCAATGGCAGTCTAGGATAACAGATTTATATAGTTCTTCTATGTCATATAGTGATAGCAGTACATTATATAGTAGACTAAATAAAAATATGGCTTTGTTTGAACGCCATGCCATCTGGCTCACCCTGCGTGTTGCGCTGCAAGGATCTGCTGATGGAGATTCATATAACACTGTGTTTAATTGGACAGCGAGGATATAATTTATGACCTCAAAACTTATGAATAGAATTTACGCACCACATGTCCTCATCACGGGTGTTATAAAATAAAATGTCTATCATGTATGCTATTATTCTAATTGAGCAATCGATTCAAAAGAAATTCACAGGATTCTACCCTCATGAGTAAATCTACATACTTTTTAGCGCACATTCAATATTCTGCGAGCAAAAGTTTGATCTTACACTGCAAATTTTGAGCTTTCTCAATAGAATCAGAAAACAGAACAACAAGTGCTGATTGCTTGCTCTTATTATAACTTCAATTAGAGCCAAGTCTGGTGGGATTTGTCCTGAAAATAAGTAAGAAAAACATAGAAAATGGCATTAGATACAAACAGAATCATAAGACCATTGCTCTAAGAAAAAACTGGACAGCAAATGAGAAGGATGAGACATCACTAAAATTATAATTTATAAATTGCATGGAATCTCTAAAAGGCTTATATTTAGGAACGGAGTGAGTATATCCACAAGCATGGCCCAAAAAACACAACATTACTAAAACGTCTTTCTAATTTTGATGGAGGTACTGCCAAAAGTAGGGCAAAAAAATCCCAAATTAGAACACCAGGAAGCGAACCTTTAAAATGAATGTTTATATTGGAACAGAGAAAATAACAAAAAAAACAGACCTGATAAATAAGCCACTCGGTGCAAGGGTGAAAAATAAAAAGGAAAAATATGCAACAAACATGTCTCAATAATGATCTACGATCAAGTAATTTTAGAGATGTCATTTCGAAGAGAATATCTTAAGTAGAGCACTGCATGTATTTCTCATACTACATGAAAAGAAAAGGCCATACTATGCAAACTACATATGGGCATATTTTTAGAAGGAAACTTTCTCAGGTTCAAGCAGACATAATTTCATTTTGTTCTTAAGACGACATATGGATATATTTTAGAAGTAAACTTTCTCAGGTTCGACCAGTCATAATTTCATTTTGTTCTTAATACGACTTCCATTCCAGCAAAAAAAATTGACGACAAAAGAGACCTTATTTTGGTTCTAAAATACACACAGAAATATCAAGTATATAGCAGCTGAAGTGCTCCTTACCTCCTCCCAGTAGCTATTCAGAAATACATCGGCGGCGATTGCAGCTTCCAGTATCACAAGGAAGAATACAAAGATCACGTGCTATATACATGGCGGGTTAAGGCAAAATAGTCCATATCACCAAGACACAGTACAACGAAGGTCACAGAGCTCCAAGAACATAACTGGGACTTAAGGTTTCAACAAACTATTATTAGGGGTCAACAGTTCTAGTTCAAAACTTAACTGCTAGAGACATGACCCTCTTTTTAAAATATCATTTATATTTTTGAAATGGATATATCTGGAAAAAAGCACGCAAGGTTTGGTCTTTATGTGACAATGCAAAAGGCTTTGAGGAATTTTGTTAAACCAGTAGCAGCTGCCATGTAAGCACACTTAAATAGGCTAACGCAACTCCTAGTATCAGATGATTCCAAGGATACACAAGATAGGGGCTGTTTGCAGTTTCAGCGGCGATGTGGCCCGAACAGGTCAGCAAGCACATGATGATTCCCAGGCTGAGAAGAGTGTAGATAAACCTGCATAAAAATCGATCTCTTAATCAAAATAGCCATCCCATATTACATACAGTATATTCATAAGAAATCCCTAGAATACTCTTGGCATGGCAAAGAGGCATGAATTCTCTAGTTTCTCAGACTCAACATAAAAAACATGGTAATAGTATAAATCATCCGGTGCGTAGCGCCGCGTCGACATCTTAACAGCAAAGCGAGAAGAAGATGCTGATCACCACAAATATTTTTACCCAACCATAAGTTTTGTTCGACCTACACCATTTGGATCGGATAAACTATCTTCGGCTGTAAGCTAACTTGCTGGAATGCAACAACAGAAGATTGTCTTGAACACTAATTTGTAAAAGTAATAAGCAAGATACAATGAAAAATAAGATATCTAATTTAACTGCCCTGCCAGCAAGTTGCACCCAGATAGTAGTTATTCTGATTTTTGAACCAGTGTCCTATTCTGATATCTGAAGCTAATTTACTCTGAGATAAGAGTCCAGTTGCCAGCATCAACCAGCTTCTACACCTACATGTTCTTCTATTGCCAATTTACCATCTTTCATAGATTTCTTCTTACTCTTCCTTTTTTGTATGAGCATCACATCACAGATGAGAAAAAGGGGAATCAGGAAACATGCATAAATATGAACAAGAGCATTCAAGGAAAGGCAAAAGCTGATCTAAACCACAATGGATGAGCTCGGTGCACTTGACCTTGGTACAGTGCTGGTTTCCCCACGCACGACGGCGATAGCGCTGCCCAAGCAGTACGGTGGGAATTCGGTTGGCGGTGTGTGCGGGGTGCGGTGTTCCCCTTTTTATGAACCCTGAGCACTGTGTGTATGTGTGTGATGCAGGTGTTCTGAAGATACAATTGTGGGAGGGAGGGGAACCAAAACCAGATGCAGCATGTGTTCCTGCTGATGCAGTTGTTCCACGAGCAGGAGATCAGTAGGGGCACGCCGGCCGGAGCACCTTGCCGCCTGAGGAGCCGGGCCCTGGTCAACAGAGAAAGATGTTGTCAGAGAGAGAGAGAGAGAGAGGGGGGGGACCTGCCGGCGGAGGGAGGGTGGGGCAGCCGAGATGGCCGGACGACCGCAACCCTATCGAACCGGGAGAGGTGGCGGCGCCGATTGGAGGGCCAGCTCGGGGCTTCCCATGCTCGGGGAGGGAGCGGGGGGGGATCTGTGCGCCGGCGGAGGGAGGGTGGGGCAGCGGAGATGGCCGGACGGCCTGAACCCTAGCGAACAGGGAGGGGCGGCGGTGCTGATGGGAGGGCCGGCTCGGGGCTCCCCGTGCTCGGGGATGGAGAGGAGGCGGGGGGATCTGTGCGCCGAGGAGAGGGCGGCGCCGGGCGGGGTGACGGCGAGGCGGACGGTGGATGGAGGGTGGGAGGCGGCGCGAGGAGAGGAGCGCGTGGGGGAGACAGGGGAGGGCGCGGGTTGAGACAGGGGAGGCGCGGGGAAGAGATAGTGGGCGGGTCGATTTGGGCCAAAATGAGGTCTAAGTCCCGCGCTCACTGATAAGCCTGGTGCAGAAGGGTAAGCCTAGTGCCATAGGAAAAAACACACGGTTTACAAAAATTATTTTTTATTTTTGTTTTATTTCAATACAAAAAATTTATTAATTTTACTTTTAATAATTTATGTGTTTCATTTTATTGTATTTTTATGATACTTATTTTACTTTTCTTTTTATTATATTCTTATTCTATTTTTATTACATTGTTTTTATAAATGGTACCCTCTCCCCTTATTTCACTATTTCCACTCTTTAAAATATCGGTCAATATTCTGGTAAAAGTTTGGGCGTGTTTCAAGTAGACCTCACCTGTGGCCGCTTGTAAACCACACCATCTCCGATGTAGTCTCTAGGTATCGAGAGGGAACGAGTCGGGTTTGTGAAGGAAGTGTGAGCCCTATTGCTCAGTTGGCCTTGAAACTTCTCGTGCTCTCAAAGAAGGCCATCGAATCACACATGTCAGGCCCCCGTATTTTTCGGACCCGCCTAGAATATTTGAGACATTTATTGCACTGTTAGGGTTTTGGAGCCGGAAATTGCAGATCTGCAAGGCGGCACTTGAAATCATGCCCAGAAGCGGCATATAAAATCCTATGTGATGTCTTTGCGACATGCGTAGGCCTTTTGGAGGCGAGGGAGGGGCAGGCCCAGCCACCGAGGGGCAAAATTACCTCGGCTGCATGCCTGATCCAACCGCTTAAATCCTCGGAAAATTATATAATGCCGGAAACCCTCGGGAGCTGGCACGGTGTCATCACATGGCTCCTGTAGGGTGTGGTAAAAGTTTGGGCCTGTTTTGAGTAGGCCTCACCTGAGGCCGCTTGTAAACCACGACATCTCCAATGTAATCTCTAGGTACCGAGAGGGAACGAGTCGGGTTTGTGAAAGTAGTGTGGGACCTGTTGCTCTGTTGGCATCAGAACTTTTTGTGCTCCCAAAGAAGGCCATCGAATGACACGTGTCAGGCCCATGCATTTTTCGGACCCGCCTAGAATATTTGAGACATTTAATGCACTTCTAGTGTTTCGGCGCCGGAGTGTGACCCCCTTCACGAACGCCGCCGTCGGCGGCACCTGGAGGGGGGTAACGGCCGCGTCGGGTCGACACAGAGGGAATCTTGCAATGGGTTTGGCCCGGACCTTGTTCCAAAGTGTTCCTATGGGCTGACCTACCACAACTGGGTGGAGAGGTCCATTGGTCAAAGCCCGTCCGGCGAAAGTCAAAGGGTTAGATCTCCTGGTCAACTGCTGCAAGGTTTGACGGATGGGGCCTTGGGGGTAGCAATGCCACTGGAGCATCGTGCGGGTCCCTCATACATGCCTTAAGGTGAGGTGGCATGTCTGAAGAGGCAGCACGCGGCTCCGGGGTGTGGCCCCCCTCACGGACAATGATGACATGGTATAGTAAACGTTCTGCGGTAACTGTGCGGCGTGAATATTATTGAATACTAGGAGCGCAATAAAATCATGATTTCTTACACGGCGTGGAAACATGTGATATAGGACGGATGGTAATTTTTCATAATTTTTGGTGATGCAGAAGTATGTGAACACTTCCCTCTACGCGGATTGCTCTTGCGTGTCTACGATTGTGGCCGGCTGCCTTCGGGGCCTAGCCAAGCCGCCAAATCTTGCGTCGGGGCCTCTTACATGTCTAGAAGTGTGGTGGCGGGTGCCAACACCCGGCACGCGTCTTCGGAGTGTGACCCCCTCCACGGACGGCGCCGCCGCCGGCACCTGGAGGGGGGTAACGTCCGCGTCGGGTTGACAAGGGAATCTTTCGGTGGGTTTGGCCGGGACCTTTTTCCGAAGTGTTCCTATGGGCTGACCTACCACAACAGGGTGGAGAGGTCCATCGGTCTTCGTGTGTCTACGATTGTGATGCAGAAGTATCTGAACAGTTCCCTCTATGCGGATTGATCTTCGCGTGTCTACAATTGTGACCGGCGGCTTCTGGGGGCTAGCCATGCCGCCAAATCTTGCGTTGGGGCCTCTTAGACGTCTAGAAGTGTGGTGGCGGGTATGCTAGGGTGTCGAAAGAGTCATGAAAATATTAAAGTGGCGTTAAATTAAGAATTTCACAAATAAGACCCATGAAAACTAGTCGACAGAGAATAGGTTAGAATAATAATACTAATTAAGTAGTAAATATAAATGCAATGAAAACCATCTTAAATTAATTTCGCACAAGTGTTATGCGTTGCAAAAAAAATCCGCAAAAATGTAAGCCTAGTGCTTTCATCGGGCACACGGCTTATATATCCTATAAGCCGAGTGCCTGCTTCGACACACGGCTTATATGTCCTATGTCGAGTGCTCGCTTGAGAGACACGGCTTATAGGCTGCCCGCGACGGCGCCGTCAACCACTTGCCGCTGCGCACACGTGGCGATGTCTTTGCCGAGTGTGTGCTGTAAGCCGGTGCCTTTTCCCGTAGATACCGTGTGTTTCATATAAGCCGTGAGCTTTTTTGCGAAACTCGGCTTATAGATGACCATAAGCCGAGTTCATCGTATTTACCGGGTGTTTTTTTCTCGAGACTCGGCTTAGAGGAGCATAAGCCGGGTGCCCGAAAAAAAGCACTCGGTTTATAGGCTAACACACGGGAAATCGGGATTTTCCTGTAGTGATAGCTCTCCAGATTCAGGTGAAATGCACATTCATAAAAACGCCTCCACATATTTGTTGTCAAATAATGGTTTGCCTAAAAATAGTATGCCATACACATTTGTCAGTACATCAATCAGAATTTTGTTTCTATGAGAAATAAATCACTCACATTAGCACAAACAAAATGAAAGAATTAATCTCACTTGGAGCCTGGGCCATAGAAATTCAAACAATGCTTGAGCTAGAAAACATAACACTAAATTGGACAGCAGCAGGTCCTTCTAAAGTAGTGTGGGCCATCTTTTGTGGAGATAAAACCCGAGCATAAACAACACACGAACAAACTCTAGCCTTATGGTGACACACGAATCAAAAATTAAAAATGTGAGGATACAGGGAGGAAGATGGTTGAGACACAAGCACCTTAACCTGCAGGTCGACATCTCGAGAGCTGAAGGAAGAGGAGGGAACCGTGGCAGAGAAGAGAGGCGGCCATATCCTTGCTCCTGCTGCTCCGGCCAGCGCACGACCTCTAACTCCTCGCAACACCCCTGTAGCCGGCAGCTTCATCCATGAGACAAAGGGATGAAAAGAAGCCAGTGAGGACAGGGGATAGATAGAGGGACATTTAGTTGTAGCTTCACTAATCAAAAAAGGGGAGTACATAAAGGAAAGAGGACGAACTTGCGTGGGTAGGTATGAAAGACGATGAGCCGGCGGCACTCCTTTCGGTGATCCTCTCCCGACCGCCGTCGCCCCCCTCCTCTCCTTTCTCCTCTCTCTTTATCTCTCCTCTCCTCTTCTTCCTTCTCTCTCTCCCTCTCCCTCCCCCTCTCATCTTCTCTCTCCCGCAGATCAAATCGAGCGGCGCCGCCGCCGCCCTTTGCTTGCAGGTCGTCACGCTCCTTCCGGTGACCCTCTCTCATCCGCCACCACACCTCCCTCTCCTCTTTCCTCTCTCTTTCTCCCTCCTCACCTTCCTTGTCTCTCTCCCTCTCATCTTTTCTCTACAGCAGATCGGATCGAGCGCCCTCGTCGTCTCCCTTTGCCGCCAGATCTTTGCCGCCGCTGGAGAGAACAGTGAAGGGGAGGAAGAGGCGGCGCGGTGGAGAGCAGAAGGGGAGGAGGCGGTGGTGAAGGAAATATGCCCTAGAGGCAATAATAAAGTTATTATTTATTTCCTTATTTCATGATAAATGTTTATTATTCATGCTAGAATTGTATTAACCAGAAACATAATACATGTGTGAATATATAGACAAACAGAGTGTCACTAGTATGCCTCTACTTGACTAGCTTGTTAATCAAAGATGGTTATGTTTCCTAACCATGGACAAAGAGTTGTTATTTGATTAACGGGATCACATCATTAGTTGAATGATCTGATTGACATGACCCATTCTGTTAGCTTAGCACACGGTCGTTTAGTATGTTGCTATTGCTTCCTTCATGACTTATACATGTTCCTATGACTATGAGATTATGCAACTCCGCTTACGGAGGAACACTTTGTGTGCTACCAAACGTCACAACATAACCGGGTGGTTATAAAGGTGCTCTATGGTGTCTCCAAAGGTACTTGTTGGGTTGGCGATTTCGAGATTAGGATTTGTCACTCCGAATGCTCTGAGAGGTATCTCTGGGCCCTCTCGGTAATGCACATCACTTAAGCCTTGCAAGCATTGCAACTAATGAGTTAGTTGCGAGATGATGTATTACGGAACGAGTAAAGAGACTTGCGGTAACAAGATTGAACTAGGTATTGGATACCGACGATCGAATCTCGGCAAGTAACATACCGATGACAAAGGAACAACGATGTTGTTATGCGGTCTCGACCGATAAAGATCTTCGAGAATATGTAGGAACCAATATGGGCATCCAGGTCCCGCTATTGGTTATTGACCGAGACGGTCTCGGTCATGTCTACATTGTTCTCGAACCGTAGGGTCCGCACGCTTAAGGTTTCGATGACGGTTATATTATGAGTTTGTGTATTTTGATGTACCAAGGAGTTCGAGTCCCGGATGTGATCACGGACACGACGAGGAGTCTCGGAATGGTCGAGACGTAAAGATTGATATATTGGACAGCTATGTTCGACATCGGAATGGTTCCGAGTGGTTTCGGATAATACCGGAGTGCCGGAGGGGTTACCGGAACCCCCCGGGGAAGTAATGGGCCTTAATGGGCCACGAGGGGACAGAGAGGGCTGCGCCAGGAGATGGCGCCCCCCCCCCCATGGGGAGTCTGAATTGACAAGGAGGGGGCGCCCCTTTCCTCTCCTCTCCCTCTCCTTCCTTCCCCTTCCCCTCCTAGTTGGACTAGGAAAGGGAGTCCTACTCCCACTAGGAGGAGGACTCCCCCCTTGGCGCGCCTCTCTAGGGCCGGCCGCCCTCCCCTTGCTCCTTTATATACGGGGCAGGGGGCACCCTAAGACACACAAGTTGATCCTTGAGATCGCTCCTTATCCGTGTGCGGTGCCCCCCTCCACCATATTCCACCTCGGTCATATCGTAGTGGTGCTTAGGCGAAGCCTGCGTCGGTAGAACATCAAGATCGCCACCACGCCGTCGTCTTGACGGAACTCTCTCCCGGAGCTTTGCTGGATCGGAGCCCGAGGAGCGCCACCGAGCTGTACGTGTGTCAAGAACTCGGAGGCACCGGAGTAACGGCGCTGGATCGGTTGGATCGCGAGGAGAACGTCGACTACTTCCTCTATGTTGTGATCGCTTCGCCGGGTTTACAAGGGTATGTAGACAACACTCTCCCTTTCGCTGCTATGCATCACCATGATCTTGTGTGTGCGAGGAAAATTTTGAAATTACTACGTTCCCCAACAAAGGGCATCCGAGCCTAGGTTTTATGGTTTGATGTTATATGCACGAGTAGAACACAAGTGAGTTGTGGGCGATATAAGTCATACTTGCTTACCAAAGATGTCATACTTTGGTTCGGCGGTATTGTTGGATGAAGCGGCCCGGACCGACATTACGATACGCTTACGCGAGACTGGTTTTACCGCCGTGCTTTGCACACAGTGACTAGTGGGTGTCGGTTTCCAACTTTAGTTGAACCGAGTGTATACGCCCGTCCTTGCGAAGGTTAAAACAGCATCAACTTGACAAACTATCGCTGTGGTTTTGATGCGAGGTGAGATTGGTTCTTGCTTAAGCCCGTAGCAGCCACGTAAAACTTGCAACAACAAAGTAGAGGACGCCTAACTTGTTTTTGCAGGCATGTTGTGATGTGATATGGTCAAGACGTGATAAGATATAAGTTGTTGTATGAGATGATCATGTTTTGTTGAAGTTATCGGCAATCGCGAAGCCCTATGGATGTCTCTTTGTTGCATAAGATGCAAGTGCCAAATAATTGCTTTACTTTATCGCTATACGATAGCAATAGTTGCAAGAGCAATAGTTGGTGAGACAACCATGTGATGACACATTGATATAGATCAAGATGATGAAGATCATGGTGTCGTGCCGGTGACGATAGAGATCATGACAGTACTTTGGAGATGGAGATCAAAGGTGCAAGATGATCATGGCCATATCATGTCACATATTTTGATTGCATATGATGTTTATCTATTGTACATCTTATTCTTGCTTTGATTGACGGTAGCATTTTAAGATGATCTCTCACTAAATTATCAAGAAGTGTTCTCCCTGAGTATGCACCGCTGCCAAAGTTCGTCGTGCCTGCACACCACGTGATGATCGAGTGTGATAAGCTCTCGTCCATCTACAACGGGTGCAAGCCAGTTTTGCACACGCCGAATACTCAAAGTTAAACTTGACGAGCCTAGCATATGCAGATATGGCCTCGAACACGGAGATCGAAAGGTCGAGCGTGAATCATATAGTAGATATGATCAACATAAGATGTTCACCATTGAAAACTACTCCATCTCACGTGACGATCGGTTATGGTTTAGTTGATTTGGATCACGTGATCACTTAGATGACTAGAGAGATGTCTGTCTAAGTGGGAGTTCTTAAGTAATATGATTAATTGAACTTAAATTTATCATGAACTTAGTCCCGGTAGTATTTTGCAAATTATGTTGTAGATCAATAGCTCGCGTTGTTGCTTTCATATGTTTATTTTGATATGTTCCTAGAGAAAATTGTGTTGAAAAATGTTAGTAGCAATGATGCGGATTGGATCCGCGATCCGAGGTTTATCCTCATTGCGCACGTAAGAATTATGTCCTTAATGCACCGCTAGGTGATGCACCTATTTTCGTGGAGCGGATGCGACGTTATGAACGCTTGGCTAGTTCAATATGATGACTACTTGATAGTTTTGTGCACCATGCTTTATGGCTTAGAATCGGGACTTCAAAGATGTTTTGAACATCATGGACCATATGAGATGTTCCAGGAATTGAAGTTAATATTTCAAGCAAATACCCGAGTTGAGAGATATGAAGTCTCCAACAAGTTCTATAGCTAAAAGATGGAGGAGAATCGCTCAACTAGTGAGCATGTGCTCAGATTGTCTGGGTACTACAATCTCTTGAATCAAGTGGGAGTTAATCTTCCAGATAAGATAGTGATTGACAGAATTCTCTAGTCACCATCACCAAGTTAGTAGAACTTCGTGATGAACTATAGTATGCAAGGGATGATGAATATGATTCCCGAGTTTTTTCATGATGATGAAATCGATGAAGGTAGAAATCAAGAAAGAACATCAAGTGTTGATGGTTAGCAAGACCACTAGTTTCAAGAAAAGGGCAAAGGGATAGAAGGGAACTTCAAAAGAATGGCAAGCAAGTTGCTGCTCAAGTGAAGAAGCCCAAGTCTGGACCTAAGCCTGAGACTAAGTGCTTCTACTGCAAAGGGAATGGTCACTGGAAGCGGAAATACCCTAAATACTTGGTGGATAAGAAGGATGGCAAAGTGAACAAGGGTATATTTGATATACAGGTTATTGATGTGTGCTTTACTAGTGTTTATAGCAACCCCTCGGTATTTGGTACTGGTTCAGTTGCTAAGAGTAGTAACTCGAAACAGGAGTTGCGTATAAAATGTAAACTAGTTAAGGGTGAAGTGACGATGTGTGTTGAAAGTAGTTTGAAGATTGATATGATCATCATCGCACACTCCCTATACTTTCGGGATTAGTGTTGAACCTAAATAAATGTTATTTGGTGTTTGCGTTGAGCATGAATATGATTTGATCGTGTTTATTGCGATACGGTTATTCATTTAAAGTTAGAGAATAATTGTTATTCTGTTTACATGAATAAGACCTTCGATGGTCATACACCCAATGAACATAGTTTGTTGGATCTCGATCGTAGTGATACACATATTGATAATATTGATGCCAAAAGATGCAAAGTTAATAATGATAAGTGCAACTTATTTGTGGCACTGCCGTTTAGGTCATATTGGTGTAAAGCGCATGAAGAAACTCCATGCTGATGGGATTTTGGAATCACTTGATTATGAATCACTTGATGCTTGCGACCATGCCTCATGGGCAAGATGACTAAGACTCCGTTCTCCGAACAAAGGAGCGAGCAACCGACTTATTGGAAATAATACATACCGATGTATGCGATCCAATGAGTGTTAAGGCTCACGGCGGGTATCATTATTTTCGACCTTCACAGATGATTTGAGCAGATATGGGTATATCTACTTGATGAAACATAAGTCCGAAATAGTTGAAAGGTTCAAAGAATTTTAGAGTGAAGTGGAAAAATCATCGTGACAAGAAAATAAGGTTTCTACGATCCGATCATGGAGACAAATATTTGAGTTACGAGTTTGGTCTTCAATTAAAACAATGTGGAATAGTTTCACAAATTCATGCCACCTGAAACACCACATCATAATGGTGTGTCCGAACGTCATAACCGTACTTTATTGGATATAGTACAATCTATGATGTTTCTTACCGATTTACCAATATCGTTTTGGGATCATGCATTAGAGACAGCTGCATTCACGTTAAATTGGGCACCATCTAAATCCGTTGAGACGACACTATATGAACTATGGTTTAGCAAGAAACCAAAGTTGTCGTTTCTTAAAGTTTGGGGCTGTGATGCTTATGTGAAAAAGTTTCATCCTGATAAGCTCAAACCCAAATCGGAGAAGTGCGTCTTCATAGAATACCCAAAGGAAATTATTGGGTACACCTTCTATCATAGATTCGAAGGCAAAACATTCCTTGCTAATAAATGGATCCTTTCTAGAGAAGGAGTTTCTCTCGAAAGAAGTGAGTGGGAGGAAAGTAGAACTTGATGAGGTAATTGTACCTTCTCCCTTATTGGAAAGTAGTTCATCATAGAAATCTGTTCCTGTGACTACTACACCAATTAGTGAGGAAGCTAATGATGATGATTATGTAACTTCAGATCAAGTTACTACCGAACCTCGTAGGTCAACCAGAGTAAGATCCGCACCAGAGTGGTACGGTAATCCTGTTCTGGAAGTCATGTTACTAGACCATGATGAACCTACGAACTATGAGGAAGCGATGATGAGCCCAGATTCCGCAAAATGGCTTAAGGTCATGAAATCTGAGATGAGATCCATGTATGAGAACAAAGTGTGGACTTTGGTGGAGTTGCCCGATGATCGGCAAGCCATATTGTATAAATGGATCTTCAAGAGGAAGACGGACGTTGATAGTAGCGTTACTATCTACAAAGCTCGACTTGTCGCAAAAAGGTTTTTGACAAGTTCAAGGTGTTGACTACAATGAGATATTTTCTCAACTGTAGCGATGCTTAAGTCTGTCCGAATCATGTTAGCAATCGCCACAATTTATAAAATCTGGCAAATGGATGTAAAAACTGCATTCCTGAATGGGTTTCTGGAGGAAGAGTTGTATATGATGCAACCAGAAGGTTTTATCGATCCAAAGGAGCTAACAAAGTGTGCAAGCTCCAATGATCCATTTATGGACTGGTGCAAGCCTCTCGGAGTTGGAATAAACGCTTTGATAGTGAAATCAAAGCATATAGTTTTATACTGAGACTTGCGGTGAAGCCTCAGATTTACTAGAAAGTGAGTGGGAGCACTACAAAGATTTCGATAAGTATATGTGAATGACATATTGTTGATCGGAAATAATGTAGAATTATTCTGCAAAGTATAAAGGAGTGTTTGAGAGGAGTTTTTCAAAGAAAGACCTCGGTGAAGCTGCTTACATATTGAGCATCAAGATCTATAGAGATAGATCAAGACGCTTGATAAGTTTTTTTCAATGAGTACATACCTTGACAAGATTTTGAAGTAGTTCAAAATGGAACAGTCTAAGAAAGAGTTCTTGCCTGTGTTACAAGGTGTGAAATTGAGTAAGACTCAAAACCCGACCACGGCAGAAGATAGAAACAGAATGAAAGTCATTCCCTATGCCTTGGCCATAGGTTCTATAAAGTATGCCATGCTGTACCGATCTATTGTATACCCTACACTGAGTTTGACAAGGGAGCACAATAGTGATCTAGGAGTAGATCACTGGATAGCAGTCAAAATTATCCTTAGTGGAATAAGGATATGTTTCTCGATTATGGAGGTGACAAAAAGGGTTCGTCGTAAAGGGTTACGTCGATGCAAGTTTTGACACCGATCCGATGACTCTAAGTCTCGATCTAGATACATATTGAAAGTGGGAGCAATTAGCTAGAGTAGCTCCGCGAGCATTGTAGACATAGAAAATTGCAAAATACATAACGGATCTGAATGTGAAAGACCCGCTGACTAAGATTCTATCACAAGCAAAACATGATCACACCTTAGTACTCTTTGGGTGTTAATCACATAGCGATGTGAACTAGATTATGAATCTAGTAAACCCTTTGGATGTTGGTCACATGCCGATGTGAACTATGGGTGTTAATCACATGATGATGTGAACTATCGATGTTAATCACATGGTGATGTGATCTAGATTATTGACTCTAGTGCAAGTGGGAGATCAAGGAAATATGCCCTAGAGGCAATAATAAAGTTATTATTTATTTCCTTATTTCATGATAAATGTTTATTATTCATGCTAGAATTGTATTAACCAGAAACATAATACATGTGTGAATATATAGACAAACAGAGTGTCACTAGTGTGCCTCTACTTGACTAGCTTGTTAATCAAAGATGGTTATGTTTCCTAACCATGGACAAAGAGTTGTTATTTGATTAATGGGATCACATCATTAGTTGAATGATCTGATTGACATGACCCATTCCGTTAGCTTAGCACACGATCGTTTAGTATGTTGCTATTGCTTCCTTCATGACTTATACATGTTCCTATGACTATGAGATTATGCAACTCCGTTTACGGAGGAACACTTTGTGTGCTACCAAACGTCACAACGAATCGGGTGATTATAAAGGTGCTCTACAGGTGTCTCCAAAGGTACTTGTTGGGTTGGCGATTTCGAGATTAGGATTTGTCACTCCGAATGTCGGAGAGGTATCTCTGGCCCTCTCGGTAATGCACATCACTTAAGCCTTGAAGCATTGCAACTAATGAGTTAGTTGCGAGATGATGTATTACGAACGAGTAAAGAGACTTGCCGTAACGAGATTGAACTAGGTATTGGATACCGACGATCGAATCTCGGGCAAGTAACATACCGATGACAAAGGGAACAACGATGTTGTTATGCGGTCTCGACCGATAAAGATCTTCGAGAATATGTAGGAACCAATATGGGCATCCGTGGTCCCGCTATTGGTTATTGACCGAGACGCGTGTCTCGGTCATGTCTACATTGTTCTCGAACCGTAGGGTCCGCACGCTTAAGGTTTCGATGGACGGTTATATTATGAGTTTGTGTATTTTGATGTACCGAAGGAGTTCGAGTCCCGGATGTGATCACGGACACGACGAGGAGTCTCGGAATGGTCGAGACGTAAAGATTGATATATTGGACAGCTATGTTCGGACATCGGAATGGTTCCGAGTGGTTTGGATAATACTGAGTGCCGAGGGTTACCGAACCCCGGGAAGTAATGGGCCTTAATGGGCCACGAGGGAGAGAGAGGGCTGCGCCAGAGATGGCGCCCCCATGGGGAGTCCGACTGACAAGGAGGGGGCGCGCCCCCTTCCCTCTCCTCTCCCTATCCTTCCTTCCCCTTCCCTCCTAGTTGGATCGGGAAGGGAGTCCTACTCCCACTAGGAGGAGGACTCCCTCCCTTGGCGCCCCTCTAGGGCCGGCCGCCCTCCCCTTGCTCCTTTATATACGGGGGGGGGCACCCTAAGACACACAAGTTGATCCTTGAGATCGCTCCTTAGCCGTGTCGGTGCCCCCTCCACCATATTCCACCTCGGTCATATCGTGGCGGTGCTTAGGCGAAGCCTGCGTCGGTAGAACATCAAGATCGCCACCACGCCGTCGGTCGACGGAACTCTCTCCCGGATCTTTGCTGGATCGGACCCGAGGAGCGCCACCGAGCTGTCGTGTGTCAAGAACTCGGGGCGCCGGAGTAACGGCGCTGGGATCGGTTGGATCGCGAGGAGAACGTACGACTACTTCCTCTATGTTGTGATCGCTTCCGCTTCGGTTTACAAGGGTATGTAGACAACACTCTCCCCTCTCGTTGCTATGCATCACCATGATCTTGCGTGTGCGTAGGAAAATTTTGAAATTACTACATTCCCCAACAGGTGGCGCGGTGGAGAGCAGGGCAGAAGGGGAGGAGGCGGCGGCGCCGTGGAGAGGGAGGGGAGCGGGGCTGGATTGGCTGCTCAAAGACGCACGGGATTGGTGGCGTTTTCACGTCGCAGCTCGATCCATCCGCACTGGGCCCAGCCCACGAGCGACCCGCCTCTCCTTTTAAATCGAAAGCGCCAGATCGACCACGCCGCCGCGAGCTTCGCCTGCCAAAGCCTAGCCCACTCATCAGCTGCTCCTACCTCGATCACGCGGCGTACAAAATAACGAGCAACCCGATCTTTACCAGCGCGACGGAAAGTACATTTACCAGGGCCAGCGAGGCGAACCGTGCGGGCAGGATGATTTTGAAACCGCGATGGCGCTGGTTTAGCGGGTACCATAGGAGGCTTTATATGTTAGATGAGGCGGGACCCGCAAGTCAACTCCACCATCAACCTCCCGCAACCGCCGTCCGCCCCACGCGCGCATGACCCAATCGCCCACACGCCCAAGAGTCCACCTCCGCGCACTCCAGCCGCTTCCCAACCCTCGTGACCATGTCCGTTAAATACCCCCGGACCCCCTCTCCATTTTCCCCCATTCAATCGAGGCCGAGTGCCGCCAGACTACCGGTAACACACCCCCGCCATCCGCCACTAACCCAGTCATCGTCGGCCTGAGTCCGGCGAGGCCAGAGCCCCTTGCGACCACCCGCCACCATCTCGAGGTCCGCCTCTCCACAACGATCCTCCTGGACATCCTCGTCGTGCCCATAGCGCTCTAGAATGCTGAGAACGCCGGAGCCCGAAACTCAGCGCCGCTGACAGCGTGATTCCGGTGAGGTCCATCGTCCATTTGGTCTCGTACCTTGTCCATTGCTCTTGTTTAGGTCATGTGCATCTCACTAACCCACGCGCGCGTCCAAAAGCGCCTGGTTTCAAGCATAGCAACCGCACCCGAGGACCTCGTTGTCTCCGTAGAGCTCGCTGTCGTCGCCTCCGTCGTCCTCGAGCTCGGCTAAGACCACCATAAGACCCAAGATGTCGAGACGAGACACACACACTGCCACCCACCCCACCCCCACACACATATATTAGAGCATTCCTAAATATAAACACAATTAAGAAAAATAATAATAAAAGACTCACACTGTAAAAAAGGAATTGCCAGTAGTGGGCCGGCCAACTAGGGAGCTCCCATCTGCCGCTTACTGCGGCAGACTATCGGGCAAACGCACAAGCGGCCCCGACTAGGCCACTACCAAACGAGCGGATGTGCCAACGATCAACATAGCGACTATAAATTCGGAAAATAAAACGACAATTACTGAGGTTTGAACACGAAACCTCCAGCAAAGAACCTTTTCGTGATAGCCAATGTAGACAATGAGAGCTAATGATTACAAAGTTGTTCAAGACTATAAGAACCAACACAAACACAGATCCAGGCATTTCCTTTTCCTTTCCTTTTCTTTTCTTGTTTTTGAAATTTTAGATCAAAATTTGTTCTCGAACCTGAAATTTGTTGACAAATTCGAAAAAAGTTCATGTTTTCATTTATTTTTTGCAAATTTCAAAAAATGGTCGTGTTTTTAGAACTTGTTCATATTTTACAAGAAATGTTCAAAAACTTCATAAACTCTTCACTTTTTTTGGAACAATGTTCTGGATTTCAAAAAATGCTCATGTTTATAAATAATCATATTTTTTGTCAAATGAATGTTTAATGAAATGTGAACACTTTTTACTCAAAAAATTTCTAAAAACGTGAATATATTTTTAAAATTACGATTTTTCAATATATGTACATTTTTTGAAACTCTTAATAAAATTATAAAACACGAGAAATTTTTGAAAACAGGATCATTTTTTGAAACTCCAAATTAAATTTGAATACGGGAACATTTTTGGAGAATGTGCGAACAATAGTGGAAAAAGGGAACAAATTTTGGAAACACAAATGGTTTTTGAAGAATGTGAACATTTTTTGAAACTTCAAACAAATTTGTAAAGCTGAACAATTTTTGGAAACACGAACATTTTTTGAAACTTCTGAATAAATTACAAAACACGACATTTTTTGGAAAAGTGCGAACAATTTTTAACACACAAACATTGTTTTGTGAAGAAATCAAAATTTAAAAATAAAAAATTAAAACGGGAAAGGAAAGGAAAAAAAGAAACTGAAGAAAGGAGATAACGATCAGGAAAAATAATAAATAAAAAGAAATAGAAACAGAAAAAAATCCTGGCTCTGGAAAACAGGCCGGCCCAGTTAACGGAGCAGCAGCACGGACAAAAATACTGCCTAATCTCTGGCCCAACGCAGCTAAAAAACGCATAAAGCAACGGAAATGTTAACGCCCACACGTGTGGGCATTTGCACATCGCCCACACGCCTCCATCACCACTCATTTTGCCACGTATGAATAGATGACATCAGCAGAATTTTTTTTGGTTTTCGGCTTAAAAATGTTGTATCTCCTAAATAAAAAAGCGAATTAAAAATACGTTTTCACCATTAAATCCGTCTCGACGAGATCTTCAAAACTAGACCCAATGTTGATATGTTTCGACGAATTTTATTTTTTTTGCCAGAAGTTGCCACGATGTTTACACTGCAGTTGCCATAGGGCTTAAACTAAAGTTGTCATGTGGCAATTTTAGTTTGTAGATCATGGCAATTTTAGTATTTTGATGATGGCAACTCCAATACTTTGACCATGAAAATTATTTTTTGTATGAACCATGGCAATTTACGTGCATGTATCATGGCAATTTTAGTTTATGGTTCATGGCAAGTCTAGTTTCTTAATTCCCCGTTTTATAAATGTCAAAATTTACTTTTAAATGTAGAAAAAAATAGCTGAAACATATCATGGCAATTTCAGTGTAAACATCATGGCAATTCATATGCAATAGACATGGCAACTTTTAATCCAAAAAAAATTTCATTAAAACATATCAATATGGGTTCTAGTTTCGAAGATCTCTTCGCGAGGGATTTAATGGTGAAAGCGGATTTTCAATCGGATTTTTCGTTTAAGAGATAAAATATTTTAAAAACTGAAAATCCAAAAAAATTCCTGCATGCATGCATGCGATGACATGACAATTTATTTACATTAGAGACATGTGTTACGTCTTCCTTCCTGCCACACGTGTGGCAGTTAGCACGACCCTAAAGTAAAGACAAAACAGGGCCAGCCCAAAAAGCAACAAGAGGCGACTGAGACCTAGACTGACCCGAAATAAAAAACGTCTCGCTTGGCTGTGGCGATGGCGGCGCTCCGCTGCGCGGCGAGGAGGATCGTCGGCGACCAGCCACCGCGGCTGGTATGCAGGGCGTCCGTGGTGGAGGGGCGACGACGTATGTCGCCGGCGGTCATCGACCGCGGTTCGTCCACCCGTCCTCGCTGCTTCTCCTCGCAGGTGCGAGCCATTTTCTACTCTAATTTGCCGCAAATCCGACTGTTGCTGCTAAGATCTAGCTAGTCTGCTAGTCAGTTCTTCCATAGATCGTCTGGTTTAGAGAAAACCTGTCATGCCCTGGGGTGGATCAGAGGACGAGTGTGATTGTACGAACTAGGGTTTGAGGCTGAATTGGGGATCAAATTTGGCCAAGCCAAGAGGAATTGTATATATTACAGAGTATAGTAGCTGTAAAGTGTATGAGTAAAGTGATTTAGATCACATAGCAAATGACATGCTCACGCAGGAGCTGGACCTGGCTGTTATATAGCCGACACAGAGGTTGAACGGAACAGTACGTGAAATGCTACAGCAGCACTATTAATACGGCGAGCGACGCGAGCTGTTAGATCAGATCTTGCCGATGCCTCCTGGCCGTCCATTAACTGAATGGAGTGTTGCACTTTTTTTTGCGAGGGCTGCACCTTCAGATACCTGACACTGCCTCCCTCTCGAAACACACCTTGTCCTCAAGGTGGGTCGTGCTCGCGCCAGCTCTCCACCATGTGCTTGAAGAATACCGGGAACGTGTGCTTGATGAAGTCCGCATCCTCCCATGAAGCATCATCCGGTAGCAAATTTTCCCATTGTACTAACCATTGTACCACAGGTAAATTGTTCCTTAGTACTTGACGAACTTCCAATGCCAAAACAGGCTCAGTCCTGACTTGGCCATTAGGGCCAATTAGAGGAAGATAAGCACAAGGAATCGTTGTTGGAGCAATCGAAAAACTGGGTGTATTTGAGTACCCTGTGGTAACAGCAACCTATAGGCCACATTTTCCACTCTGCTCGGCACCCTAAAGGGTCCATAACACTTGCTTTGGAGCTTGATGTGGTGCCTGATCCCGAAATCATTCAATCTGTATGGCTGCAGCTTCAGATAAACAATATCTCCTGGGGCTAGCACTCTTTCTGTCCTCTTTTTATCTGCATACTTAATCATCCTAGCTTGGGCTGCTTGTAAGTTGTGTTTTAACTGTCCCATAAGTGCTTGTCTTTCCACTATAGGGCCGTTAACTCCAATTTCCATTGACCCAGGTAAGGAAAACTCACTGATATTTGGAGGATCATAACCATATAAAGCTTGGAAAGGTGTTCTTTGCAAAGAGGAGTGAAATGAAGTATTATACCAGTATTCTGCCATTGCCAGATGATACACCCACTTCTTTGGTTCTGCAGAGACCATGCACCTTAAATAATTCTCAATACACTGATTGACCCTTTCGGTCTGTCCATCAGATTGGGGATGATATGCAGAACTGTATCTTAAATCAATGTGCATTGCAGCAAAGATGTCCTTCCAAAGCTTGCTAGTGAAGATTTTGTCTCCGTCTGACACAATAGTTATGGGAGGTCCATGCAATTTAATTACATTGTCAATAAATGTAGTAGCTACTGACTGGACAGTATATGGATGAGACATTGCAATGAAATGGGCGAATTTTATCAGTCTATCCACTACTACAAAAATAATCTCCTTGCCATTGGATTTAGGCAGTCCCTCAATAAAATCCATACTTTAAGTGTGTCCATACCATATCTGGAATATGTAATGGATCCAGCAATCCTGGATAATGGCAGTGCTCACCCTTGTTCTTCTGGTACACAGGGCATTCTGCCACAAAGATTTCCAGGTCTTTCTTCATTCCAGGCCAGTAAAATATCTTCTGCACTCTCTGATAAGATGCTTTCATTCCGCTATGCACCCCCAAAGCAGAAGAGTGTAAAGCAGTTAACAATCTCTTTTGTAGAGCTAGATCATTGCCCACTTAAATCCTGCCTTTGTGTCATATAATGCCCCCTTGCAGAGAATTGTGATTAGACTCATGACTGGGCGAAACCAGTAATTCTTCCAATATCTTCTTGCAAGCAGTGTCTTGTAAATAGGACTGCTCTATATCTTCTGTCCACTTAGGGGTCACTAGAGAAATAGCCATGAGAGTGAATTTCCTTGACAATGCATCTGCGGCTACATTTTCTTTGCCCTTCTTGTATTGTATCTGAAAATCAAATTCCAACAACTTAATCATAAGTTTCTGCTGTATTTTCCCAGTAACTTTCTGGTCTGTCATGAATTTTAGACTTTGATGATCTGTTCTGATAATCAGTTAATGCCCACTAAGTAATGTCTCCACTTTTTCAAAGCTACAATGATAGCTAGTGCTTCTTTTTCATAAGTAGACAGCAAACAGTTTGTAGGACAGAACAGTGAGCTATAGTAAGCAATAGGTTTCCCTTGCTGCATGAGAACAGCCCCAATACTCTGACCAAATGCATCAGTTCCTAAGACAGAAGGCAGAGTGAAATTTGGCAGGGCCAAAACAGGAGCAGAAGTCATTGCTTTTTTTAATTGCTGAAATGCCAAATCCTGAGCTGTAGACCACTAGAAACAGCAACAGCTCTATAGAACAGTGTGTTGTCAAAGCAAATTTGAGGTTCATGAATGTAGAATTACTTCCTGAATCAACTAAAGCCACTGCTTGTTTGCCCCAGTAGTAACCAACACAGATAAAGTACTGACCCTACTAGTGCTCATAGCTTGCAAAGAGATCTGCATGCAGTTTTCATCTGCAGGTTGCTGGTCTGACTGGTCTGTTTCATTTACCTCCTCTTGTGCAGTAGATGAGTCATTTGGTTCTTCCCCAGCGAGCAGATTAATTATTGGAGCCTGCTTGCACTTATGGCCATGAAACCATACATCTCCACACCTCCAACACTTACCTGGTTCTCTTGCTCTTTGTATAACATGAGGAGCCTTGTTATCTGTGTTCTTTTCTGCAGTTGTTCCTTGTTCTTTGTAATGCTGAAATGTATACTTGCTTTTATCAGCTGTGAGAGGAGGATAGGGTTTTCTTGCAGGAGTTGCTTCGTCAATGTCCATAGCCAACCAATAAGAATATGTGAGTGTTTCTGGTCTGAGTAGCCGAAGTTGGAACTTAATAGTGTCCCTCATCCCATTGACATAGCACTTAACAAACCATATTTTAGTCAAATTTGGATTATCTTCCTGAACTTCAGTCATTAGTTCCTCAAACTGATCAGTATATTCAGCAATGGACAAATTGTTTTGCTGGAAAGCATTAAATCTGTCAACCAAATCATAAGTGCTGGAAGCAGAAAATCTGTGCAAAATTTCCTCGCAGAATTGTGTCCAAGTATTACCGTTTCTTGACAATTCCTGCCCTTCTGAGCCATACATCTGCCCTGCCCACAAAATACATCTGTGCTAGAGAAACCTTGTATTCTGGTGGTGCCCCTGCCATTTGAAAATACATTTCAGCTTGACATATCCAGCCCTCAGGGTTTGCTCCATCAAACCTGGGAAATTCCATCTTAGGGCCCTTGGTCATTGACTTAAGGAATTGAGCTCTCATGTCCTTCTTATAAGCTTTGGAATAATCTTCCCACTGCAGCTTATTGCCCTGTTGTTGTATCTGGTTGAAAGCTGGTGTACGAGTTGTCCTAGTAGGAGCAGTTGGAGATCCTTGCACTGATATAACCTTAGGAATTGCTGCATTTCCATATCCTGGTGTAGCAGCTCTGCGTGCAGTGTTGATTGGTGGAAGTTCATTACCTGTCAACAACGCACACTGCCTGGTTTTCTCTTGTTCAACCAGCAACCTTCTCTTCAACTCCTCGGTCAATTGCCTATGATGATCATCCTGACCTTCCTTAGGAATTTCCTGCACAATAGGAGATTTGACAGGTGGTGGTTCCTGTTCCAAATGACTTGGAGGACCAGAGGAAGAGGCTGGTGCATTTGCACTGAGATTTTTCAGAGCATCAGAAATAGCTTGTAGTTGACCACTTAAAGCTGACACTGCTGACTGCACTCCGGAAATAACTGATGCCATGGTGTCATGCTTATAATTTGTAGCCTGAATTTATTTTTCCATTAGATCTACTTCCTCCCGTAATCCAGTAGTTTCCTCACGAGTAGCCAACATTTCCTCCTTGAGGTGAAGAAGTTCGGCCGAATCAACTTCCTCCACGGCCTGCTTCGAACGGCCCATGATGCTAATTGTAACTGGTTTAACTACGGCCAGTCCAAAAATTTATGCGTACGATGCTCATTCAATTTTTGTGCTCATATTGTTTCAGGGTGGCGATGATGATCCGCTCACATATGAAGAGAAGATGAGACTATTTAAAAGGGGCGCTCACTTGATCTTCAGGACGACAAAAGCCATCTCCACCATTGTGGCCTGCGGAATAATCGTCAAGTGGTCAGTAACGGAGCTGTTCCGTCCTTACCCGACAAGCGACTGTGCACGTGCTGTCCGCAAATGCCGTGAGATGGTGAGTAGATTTTTATTGTGTCTGTACTATTTAAGTAGCTAGTGCACATGTTGTTTGTAATCACTTCTTATGCATGTTTATCTGCGTCTGCCTTTGTGTTCAGCTACAGGGTCTACGGGGCAACCCTCCAGCATTGAAGGCTGGTCCTGTGCTGGATGATGAGATGCTGGCGGCGGAGGTGGCGGAGTTCAAGTCCATGGTGAAGGATAT
This sequence comes from Aegilops speltoides, assembly GCA_021437245.1. Taxonomy (NCBI): domain Eukaryota; kingdom Viridiplantae; phylum Streptophyta; class Magnoliopsida; order Poales; family Poaceae; genus Aegilops; species Aegilops speltoides. The sequence continues at coordinate 58,319,667 of CM038143.1, read as the reverse complement.
GAAGCGAGAAGCAGCGGAGAGACTGGAGGACTGACTGAGTCAAGCTGGGAAGATCTGCACCTGGTTCTCAAGCTATCATGACCATTGCGTCGGTTGTATGGTTTCCTATGGTCTACGTGAAACTCTTTTCAAGGTTGATCAGGGACTTGTGTGCTCCTCAGCGCGCAACACCGAAACAATGAAAAGTGGAAGTCTTTTGTGTTGTTATCTTCTCCAACCATCTGAGAAGGGACCAATATCTGAGAAGGGTATAAGCCAACATCCCCTGGATTGTCGCAATGTAAGTGAAGGGAGTGTGCTTTGTTATTTATTGCCTGGCTCTGATGGTATCAACATATTTTGCGATGTAGAGGCTTTGCTGGATGTGGGGAGATGTTGCCGCTCCTGGATGTGAGTGGACCCTGCAAGTTTGCGATATACTGTCATTTACCAAGGGCAAGAAGAATTCAGTCGGAACCTGTTTATGAAATGTATGGTTACTGGAGCGCTCCCTGTTTCTCTAGTTGCATGTTGTGGTTGCAGCTGGAGAACCTTCTACTCCACGAGTTAGTTCGTCATGACTACTGTGAATGTTTTTGTTCTCAATTGTAAATGCGAAGCTCGAAGACGTGTTGACAAGAGGGTGTATCTCGAACTACTAACACCAACATTCAGATAATACATACAGTAGATAGATAGATAGGCAGCTTCTGCAGAGTATGGACACTGAACAATGTTGCTTGCTGAACTCAGGCATGCTGAGAACTACATTAGAATAGAGATCAGATGGGGCACAGATGGCTAGTGATGACGACGGCAGGAGCTGAAAATGATACTAGTATTGTGAACTAAGAATGGCTAGTAATAAAGCTTTGCGACTCCACTAATCTCGGGGTGGAAATCCTTTTTCTTCTCTAGGCCAGATCTCTTTTAATCTCTTAAATGCTACAGTGTATACTCCATCTGGCAAGATTCCACTGTGGCTACCACCACCACCTGCCCAAGTATCTATCGGAAGCTTCATGAGATGTTTTTTCTTTTCTTGCTTGGCCTGTAGACGTGTAGCCAGACCACAACAACCAGCGTCGTCCAGAGAATCAAGCCGCTCACAACAACGAGGACTTTTTCTTTTTGGCGAAATAACAATGAGGACTATGAAATACTCCCCTTGTGGCAGTGCTCATGGTAGCATCTATCTTCTGGTACAAGTCAATGGGTGTCAGAATTTTTTTTGAGACAAGGGTGTCAGACTGTTAGTGCAACCATTGCATCCCTCAACGTGTCGCGGCTACTGCTGCTCTGGGCCGGGTTGTCCTCCTCGCCAAGAGCTTTTCCTCTTTTTTTTCTTTTGAGCTGGGCCTAGAGCTTTTCCTTTTTTTTTTTGAGCTGGGCTAAGAGCTTTTCCTCTTTTTTTTGCCAGAACTCACGCTTGCCACAAAACTGGGCCAAGCCCAAATGCAGCCGTACTATTGTCTCCGCGAGAGAGACAGAGAGGAAACCTACCCTCACTCCGCCGCCGTCACTGCCACAACTCCACCTCAACTCCGCGCGCGCCGGAGAGAGCCACCACGCCGGACCGCCGCCTCTCCTCCCGGCTGAGGTCGCCACCACTCGTCTGAGGCGGATCGGGAACTCCCAGCCCGCGACCATGGCGGAGGCAGCAGGGCCGACGCCTCTCCTCCACGGCCTCCCGGACGAGATCTCCATCTGGGAGATCCTCGTCCGCCTGCCCCCCAAACCCCTCCTCCGCTGCCGCGCCGTCTGCCGCGCGTAGCGCCGCGCCACCTCCGCCCGCGACTTCCTCCTCGCCCACCACGCCCGCCAGCCCTCCCTCCCCCTCCTCTTCGTCGACAGCGACGACCAATCCTCCATAGACATCATCACATGCGACCAACGCGCAGCCGACAAGCTCCACTCCGTCGCCCGGCTTGATGCCCCCTCCGGCGTCTCTCTCAGGGCCTGCTGTGACGGCCTCCTCCTCTTACGCACCTGGAATAATGGTGCCCCATCTCTCTCCATCTGCAACCCGGTCACTCGTCAATACGCTCCCCTCCACCGGCTTGATGACTTCAGGCTCTTGGGGATGTACCCGCACAGCCCTACGGGCCAGTACCGACTACTGCTGTACCTGGCCCCGAGGTTCGAGGACGATGCTCAAAGAGGTTCCTACGTCTTCACATTGGGCTCCGACCAGCAGCCGAGGCACATAGCAGGCCCTGATGCCAAGGAACTCTTGTATTTCCGCGGATCTACCCTTTTCCGTGGTAGCCTGCATTGGCACACAGACGGGCTGATAATGGTATTTGACACCATCGCCGAGTCGTTCCGTCAGATGCACTCTCCAATTGTTTCTGACCATCACAATGGCGACCTGTTTGAGACGAGTGATATGCTTGGCATGTTCAGTCTGAATGCACAAGCTACAATTGTTGATATCTGGGTGATGCAGGACTATGAAGGCGAGGTCTGGGCCTTTAAACGCCGGGTTGAATTGCCGATCGCAGAGGTCATGGTGCAATTTCAAAATTCTGGAGATTGCTGGGAGCTAATGCCCGCATCTTGTCATGGTGATGTGCTCTTGCTGGCCAAATTCGACGACGACTGGCTACTTCAGGTTGACATTGATGGCAAGTTGGTTGCTAGTCTCCACCGCAGCTTCCTCCGTCCTACTCGACTTCGGCTCAAACAGTCTCTAGTTTCACATAACTTGTTTCTGGCACTAGAGGGTTATGTTATCAATTCTTCGCCTTTCATCTGACCGAAGGCTGTTGAGTGTGGTGGTGCTGTTCTTTTTACGGGAGTGCGGTGGTGCTTCTTAATGTCCTAGCTCTCTGTATCCACGTGGGCTGCAGTATGTATTAACTTGATCCTCTATGAGCCCACTAGCTTTCTTTTGTTGATGTATAAATTGTTATGATCAAGAAGCTCTGGCTGTTACGGTGTTACCTGTTAGCTTTATATTTCTTTGAATACCCTTTTGGGCTGAAGTTGTTGCTGTGAGTGTGGATGCTAAAATTACAAATCAATTGGATTAGGATCTGAAATGTTCTCCAATTGCTCTGACTCATGCATCTGTTTTCATGAACTTTAAGAATGGAATTAGTTTTCCCCCTTTAGATACTGGTCTTCTTACTTTCTTAGTACTCAATAGTCAATTCTAGTCAATAGTATTACCTCCGTCTCAAATTACTTGTCTTCAATTTTTCTAGATACGGATGTATCTAAAACTAAAATATGTCTAGATACATCAGGACGGAGGGAGTACTTAATACAGGACAACAAAGAATGGAGTAGCTAGCAATTGTACTTGCATCGTCTATGTTTTTATTGTCCTGTCTGTTTATCAGTATCTTCTTTTAGAGAGATTACCCACTCCTCTTCTAAATACTAAATTTTAGAAAAAATGCATGTGCTTCCTGTTCCTTTTTTTTGTAACTTATGATGATTTGATGCATATTATCATCCTTATTGACCAGCAAGCAGCACCTGAACTTTTACAAGAGTTGGGAGCACTATATTAATTTCTCATTGGAATTTTCTGTTGCAACTCATTCTTGTTCTTTGCATCTGGTTAGGTATTGAAACATACTGTTGTAATTCTATCTTTGTATTGCATCGTTTGGAATCATATTTTTTTATTTCACTTTAGGTGCTTTCCATTTCAAAGAAGAATCTATGTTTCTTGTTATGTTCAATGATGTGATAGAAGAGATGTTAGAATGTACAGGCTCATATCGAAAACTATGAAGTGGTTTTGGTTAGCTTTTGAAATAGTTGGCAAATGATCTGCCTCGTGTCTTTGTTTGTCTTTGAACTGAAGAATTGTCTTGAGTTTCTTATTGGGGTTTCTTTATTGAAGATCATTCAGTGGTTTCTCTCAATACTAAATATTTAGCCAATATACCACCGGTTTCCTGTTTGTAGTAGCTGGTGATGCATTTAGGGCAGATCATCCTCTTTGTTGGGTAGTAACTCAAACCTGATTTTCAGAAGAGCTTGGAATGTTGCTTGTTAAATTACATGATTGCATTATAGCTAACTTAGTGAAATGTTCCGTTGCAATTCATTCTTCTTCATGTATCCCCTGCGTCTGGTTAGTTATTGTGAAGTTTCGTTATAATTCTGCATTTTGCTGTTGCATTGTTTGTGATCATCTCTACCAAGATCTCAGGTCCCAGATTGTGTTCTCCTTGAGACAATGTAAGTGTCAGCTGTGTTCTTTTTTTCTCTGTAACCATGTAAGTCCATGTCCACTACCACTGGTAGAATGTAGATTGTCTCAAGCAGTACCTCGCTGGCTTTAGTACCATCGGCTTAGGACTTGGAAAGAAAGCTGGTAAGGTCATTGGATTTAGTAGCTGGAGCTGGAGTGTGGTTGTAGCTGAAAGTAAGTCAAGAGAAGCATGTGAATAATTTGGATAAACATAGAAAAAGGGGGAATCCCACGAAATCGGCAACCTTTCTACGTTGCTAGAAGAAAGGTTTATTGGCTTCCATGTCATTATCATTGGCAATTCGATGGAACAGTCGTTCGGTCATGCGTAAGTGTTGCAAAAACAAGTACGGGGGAAGGTACAATCTGGCATAAACTAGTCACCTATGAGCTTCTCGTGGCCTTCCATTGTATTCCGGTGAAAATGCCGACGACCACTTGCGATCCTGGACCCTAACTCTTTGTTCCAGTTGCCGCTATCCATTTAGCAACCATCATTATTACCTTGGCTTCTTCGGCGTTTATGATTTCACTCTTGAACTCGGAGCTTAAACCTGATGACGAATCACAAAAAACTTTTTTTTGCAAGGATAACTTCCAATCTATTCATCAACTGTCAAGGTAGTACAAAGAATACCGGAAGTAAAAAATACATCTAAGTCTGTAAACCAACTAGCGATGACTACTAGCACTGGGGCGAGCTGAAGGCGCGGCGTTGTCTTCGTCTGTCTCTCATCGAAGCCGGGCCTTGCAGCAGACGCGGAGGTCGACGCAGGGCGCGGAGGCCCAGAGGTTGCGCCAGCGGTGTGAGAGCGTGCAGGTGCGGGCTGATAACCCACAAGTGTAGGGGATCGCAACAGCTTTCGAGGGTAAAATATTCAACCCAAATTTATTGATTCGACACAAGGGGAGCCTAAGAATATTCTTGAGTATTAGCAGTTGAGTTGTCAATTCAACCACACCTGGATAACTTAGTATCTGCAGCAAAGTATTTAGTAGCAAAGTAATATGATAATAAAGGTAACGGTAGCAAAACTAATATTTTTGGGTTTTCTAGTAGTTGTACCAGTAGCAACGGAAAAGTAAATAAACGAAACACAAGATATGAAAAGCTTGTAGGCAATGGATCAGTGATGGATAATTATGCCGGATGTGATTCCTCATGTAATAGCTATAACATAGGGTGACTCAGAATTAGCTCCAATTCATCAATGTAATGTAGGCATGTATTCTGTAAATAGTCATACGTGCTTATGTAAAAGAACTTGCATGACATCTTTTGTACTACCCTCCCGTGGCAGCGGGGTCCTAGCGGAAACTAAGGGATATTAAGGCCTCCTTTTAATAGAGAACGGGAACAAAGCATTAGCATATAGTGAATACATGAACTCCTCAAACTATGGCCATCACCGAGAAGTATCCTGATTATTGTCACTTCGGGGTTGTCGAATCATAATGCATAATAGGTGACTATAGACTTGCAAGATAGGATCAAGAACACACATATATTCATGAAAACATAATAGGTTCAGATCTGAAATCATGGCACTTGGGCCCTAGTGACAAGCATTAAGCATAGCAAAGTCATAGCAACATCAATCTCAGAACATAGTGGATACTAGGGATCAAACCCTAACAAAACTAACTTGATTACATGGTAAATCTCATCCAACCCATCACCGTTCAGCAAGCCTACAATGGAATTACTCACGCACGGCAGTGAGCATCATGAAATTGGTGATGGAGGATGGTTGATGATGACGACAGCGACGAATCCCCCTCTCCGGAGCCACGAACGGACTCCAGATCAGCCCTCCTGAGAGAGATTAGGGCTTGGCGGCGGCTCCGTGTCGTAAAACGCAATGAAACTTTCTCTCTGGTTTTTTTCTTCCCGAACGTGAATATATGGAGTTGGAGTTGAGGTCGGTGGAGGTCCAAGGGGCCCACGAGACAGGGGGCGCGCCCAGGGGGAGGGAGCGCGCCCCCACCCTCGTGGATAGGGTGTGGGCCCCCTGGTCTTGATTCTTTCGCCAGTACTTTTTTGCCTCCGTGGATTTTCAGGACATTCCGAGAACTTTTCTTTTCTACACATAAAACAACATCAAGGCAGTTCTGCTGAAAACAGCGTCAGTCCAGGTTAGTTTCATTCAAATCATGCAAGTTAGAGTCCAAAACAAGGGCAAAAGTGTTTGGAAAAGTAGATACGTTGGAGACGTATCAACTCCCCCAAGCTTAAACCTTTGCTTGTCCTCAAGCAATTCAGTTGATAAACTGAAAGTGTTGGGGAACGTGGTAATTTCAAAAAAATTCCTACGCACACGCAAGATCATGGTGATGCATAGCAACGAGAGGGAGAGTGTTGCCTCGCACCCTCGTGAGACCAAGCGAAGCGTTGACACAACGTAGAGGAAGTAGTCGTCGTCCTCCGGTCCAACCGATCCAAGCACCGTTACTCCGCACCTCCGAGTTCTTGACACGCGTCTGACTCGATGATGCACTCTCGATCTCCAATCCAAGAGAGGCTCAGGGGAGTTCCACAAGACGACGGCGTGGTGACGATCTTGATGTTCTCTGTCGCGCAGGCTTCGCCTAAGCACCGCTACAATATGATCGAGGTGTAATATCATGGAGGGGGGCACCGCACACGGCTAAGGATCGATCAATGATCAACTTGTGTGTCCTAGGGTGCCCCCTACCCCCGTATATAAAGGAGGGAGGGAGGAGGTGGCCGGCCTCAAGGGGGGCGCGCCATAGGGAGGGGGAAACCTACTCCAAGTAGGTTTCCTCTTTCCTTATCTTATTTGGAGGGGGAAGGAAGGAGTACTAGTATTAGGAAGTAGTACTAGTAGTAGGAATAGGAAGAGGGGGAAGGAGAAAGGAAAGGGGGGGCCGGCCCCCTTCCCCAATACGGATTGGGCTTGGGGGGGCGCGCCCCCTTCCCTTGTTCCTTCTCCCTTTCTCCTACATGGGCCCAATAAGGCCCATATACCTCCCGGGGGGTTCCGGTAACCTCCCGGAGCTCCAAACTTCTCCGAAACCTTTTCGGTGTCCAAATATATCCGTCCAATATATCAATATTTATGTCTCGACCATTTCGAGACTCCTCGTCATGTCCGTGATCATATCAGGGACTCCGAACAACCTTCGGTACATCAAAATACATAAACTCATAATATAACTGTCATCGAAACCTTAAGCGTGCGGACCCTACGGTTCGAGAATAATGTAGACATGACCGAGACATGTCTCCGGTCAATAACCAATAGCGGGACCTGGATGCCCATATTGGTTCCTACATATTCTACGAAGATCTTTATCGGTCAAACCGCACAACAACATACGTCGGTATGTTACTTGCCCGAGATTCGATCGTCGGTATCCAATACCTAGTTCAATCTCGTTACCGGCAAGTCTCTTTACTCGTTCCGTAATACATCATCTCACAACTAACTCATTAGTTGAAATGCTTGCAAGGCTTAAGTGATGTGCATTACCGAGAGGGCCCAGAGATACCTCTCCGACATTCGGAGTGACAAATCCTAATCTCGAAATCGCCAACTCAACAAGTACCTTCGGAGACACCTATAGAGCACCTTTATAATCACCCATTCGTTGTGACGTTTGGTAGCACACAAAGTGTTCCTTCGTAAACGGAGTTGCATAATCTCATAGTCATAGGAACATGTATAAGTCATGAAGGAAGCAATAGCAACATACTAAACGATCGTGTGCTAAGCTAACGGAATGGGTCATGTCAATCGATCATTCAACTAATGATGTGACCTTGTTAATCAAATAACAACTCCTTGTTCATGGTTAGGAAACATAACCATCTTTGATTAACAAGCTAGTCAAGTAGAGGCATACTAGTGACACTCTGTTTGTCTATATATTCACACATGTATTATGTTTCCGGTTAATACAATTCTAGCATGAATAATAAACATTTATCATGATATGAGGAAATAAATAATAACTTTATTATTGCCTCTAGGGCATATTTCCTTCAGTCTCCCACTTGCACTAGAGTCAATAATCTAGATTACACAGTAATGATTCTAACACCCATGGAGTCTTGGTGTTGATCATGTTTTGCTCGTGGAAGAGGCTTAGTCAACGGGTATGCAACATTCAGATCCGTATGTATCTTGCAAATCTCTATGTCTCCCACCTGGACTAGATCCCGGATGGAATTGAAGCGTCTCTTGATGTGCTTGGTTCTCTTGTGAAATCTGGATTCCTTCGCTAAGGCAATCGCTCCAGTATTGTCACAAAAGATTTTCATTGGACCCAATGCACTAGGTATGACACCTAGATCGGATATGAACTCCTTCATCTAGACTCCTTCATTGGCTGCTTCCGCAGCTATGTATTCCGCTTCACATGTAGATCCCGCCACGATGCTTTGCTTTGAACGCACCAACCGACAGCTCCACCGCTTAATGTAAACACGTATCCGGTTTGCGATTTAGAATCGTCCGGATCGGTGTCAAAGCTTGCATCAACGTAACCATTTACGATGAGCTCTTTGTCACCTCCATATACGAGAAACATATCCTTAGTCCTTTTCGTATTTCAGATGTTCTTGACCGCTGTCCATGATCCACTCTGGATTACTTTGGTACCTCCTGCTAGACTTATAGCAAGGCACACATCAGTCTGGTACACAGCATTGCATACATGATAGAGCCTATGGCTGAAGCATAGGGAACACTTTTCATTTTCTCTCTATCTTCTGCAGTGGTCGGGCTTTGAGTCTTACTCAACTTCACACCTTGCAATACAGGCAAGAACCTTTCTTTGCTTGATCCATTTTGAACTTCTTCAAAACTTTGTCAAGGTATGTGCTTTGTGAAAGTCCAATTAAGCGTCTTGATCTATCTCTATAGATCTTAATGCCCAATATGTAAGCAGCTTCACCGAGGTCTTTCAAGTATCCCTTTATGCTATCCAGAAATTCTATATCATTTCCAATCAATAATATGTCATCCACATATAATATTAGAAATGCTACAGAGCTCCCACTCACTTTCTTGTAAATACAGGCTTCTCCAAAAGTCTCAGATAAAACCAAATGCTTTGATCACACTATCAAAACGCTTATTCCAACTTCGAGAGGCTTGCACCAGTCCATAAATGGAACGTTGGAGCTTGCACACTTTGTTAGCTCCTTTGGATCGATAAAACCTTCGGTTGCATCATATACAATTCTTCTTCCGTAAATCCATTCAGAATGCAGTTTTACATCCATTTGCCAAATTTCATAATCATAAAATGCGCAATTGCTAACATGATTCGGACAGACTTAAGCATCGCTCACGGGTGAGAAGGTCTCATCGTAGTCAACCCCTTGAACTTGTCGAAAACCTTTTGCAACAAGTCGAGCTTTGTAGACGATAACATTACCGTCGGCGTCGGTCTTCTTCTTGAAGATCCATTTATTCTCAATTGCTTGCCGACCATCGGCAAGTCAACCAAAGTCCATACTTTGTTCTCATACATGGATCCCATCTCGATTTCATGGCTTCAAGCCATTTTGCGAATCTGGGCTCACCATCGCTTCTTCATAGTTCGTAGGTTCATCATGATCTAGTAGCATGACTTCCGAATGGGATTACCGTACCACTCGTGCGGATCTTACTCGCTCGACCTCGTGGTTCTCAGATTAACTTGATCTCAAGTTCTATGATCATCATCATCAACTTCCTCACTAGTTGGTTTTGACGTCCGTAAACCGGTTCTGTGATGTACTATTTTCCAACAAGGGAGTAGGTACAGCTTACCTCATCAAGTTCTACTTTCCTCCCACTCACTTCTTTCGAGAGAAACTCCTTCTCTAGAAAGGATCCATTCTTAGCAACGAATGTCTTGCCTTCGGATCTGTGATAGAAGGTGTACCCAACTGTCTCCTTTGGGTATCCTATGAAGACACATTTCTCGATTTGGGTTCGAGCTTATCAGGTTGAAGCTTTTTCACATAAGCATCGCAACCCCAAACTTTAAGAAACGATAACTTTGGTTTCTTGCCAAACCATAGTTCATAAGGTGTCGCCTCAACGGATTTCGACGGTGCCCTATTTAACGTGAATGTGGCTGTCTCTAGAGCATAACCCCAAAACGATAGCGGTAAATCTGTAAGAGACATCATAGACCGCACCATATCAAGTAGAGTACGATTACGACGTTCGGACACACCATTACGCTGTGGTGTTCCGAGTGGCGTGAGTTGTGAAACTATTCCACATTGTTTTAAGTGTAAACCAAACTCGTAACTCAAATATTCTCCTCCACGATCAGATCGTAGAAACTTTATTTTCTTGTTACGATGATTTTCAACTTCACTCTGAAATTCTTTGAACTTTTCGAATGTTTCAGACTTATGCTTCATTAAGTAGATATACCCATATCTGCTTAAATCATCTGTGAAGGTGAGAAAATAACGATATCCGCCACGAGCCTCAACATTCATTGGACCACATACATCTGTATGTATGATTTCCAATAAATCTGTTGCTCTCTCCATAGTACCGGAGAATGGCGTTTTGGTCATCTTGCCCATGAGGCACGGTTCGCAAGTACCAAGTGATTCATAATCAAGTGGTTCCAAAAGTCCATCAGTATGGAGTTTCTTCATGCGCTTTATACCGATATGACCCAAACGGCAGTGCCACAAATAAGTTGCACTATCATTATCAACTCTGCATCTTTTGGTTTCAACACTATGAATATGTGTATCACTACTATCGAGATTCATCAAAAATAGACCACTCTTCAGGGGTGCATGACCATAAAAGATATTACTCATATAAATAGAACAACCATTATTCTCTGATTTAAATGAATAACCGTCTCGCATCAAACAAGATCCAGATATAATGTTCATGCTCAACGCCGGCACCAAATAACAATTATTTAGGTCTAATACTAATCCGAAGGTAGATGTAGAGGTAGCATGCCGACCGCGATCACATCGACTTTGGAACCATTTCCCACGCGCATCGTCACCTCATCCTTTGCTAGTGTTCGCAATCCGTAGTCCTGCTTCGAGTTGCAAATATTAGCAATGAACCAAGATCAAATACCCAGTGCTCTGCGAGCTCTAGTAAGGTACACATCAATAACATGTATATCACATATACCTTTGTTCACTTTGCCATCCTTCTTATCCGCCAAATACTTGGGGCAGTTCCGCTTCAAAGACCATCCGCTTGCGAGAAGCACTCGATTTGTGCTTAGGTCCAGACTTGGGTTTCTTCTCTTGAGCAGCAACTTATTTGCTGTTCTTCTTGAAGTTCCCCTTCTTTTTCCCTTTGCCCTTTTTCTTGAAACTAGTGGTCTTGTTAACCATCAACACTTGATGCTCCTTCTTGATTTCTACCTCCGCAGCCTTTAGCATCACGAAGAGCTCGGGAATCGTCTTATCCATCCCTTGCATATTATAGTTCATCACGAAGCTCTTGTAGCTTGGTGGAAGTGATTGGAGAATTCATCAATGACGCTATCATCCGGAAGAGTAACTCCCGCTTGAATCAAGTGATTACAATACCCGCACATCTTGAGTATGTGCTCACCGACGTAACTATTCTCCTCCATCTTGCAGCTATAGAACTTATTGGAGACTTCATATCTCTCAATCCGGGCATTCTTCGGAATATCAACTTCAACTCTGAAACATCTCATATGCTCCATGACGCTCAAAACGTCGTTGAAGTCCCGGTTCTAAGCCGTAAAGCATGGCACATTGAACTATCGAGTAGTCATCAGCTTTGCTCGCTAGACGTTCTTAACGTCGTCACCAGATCGGCAGCAGTTCGCACCCAGCGGTACTTCCAGGACGTAATTTTTCTGTGCAGCAATGAGGATAATCCTCAAGTTATGGACCCAGTCTGCGTAGTTGCTACCATCATCTTTCAACTTAGCTTTCTCATGGAACGCATTAAAATTCAATGGAACAACAGCACGGGCCATCTATCTACAAACAACATAGACAAGCAAGATACTATCAGGTACTAAGTTCATGCTAAATTTTAGTTCAATTAATCATATTACTTAAGAACTCCCACTTAGACAGACATCTCTCTAGTCATCTAAGTGATCACGTGATCCAAATCAACTAAACCATAACCGATCATCACGTGAGATGGAGTAGTTTTCAATGGTGAACATCTTATGTTGATCATATCTACTATATGATTCACGCTCGACCTTTCGGTCTCCGTGTTCCGAGGCCATATCTGCATATGCTAGGCTCGTCAAGTTTAACTCGAGTATTCTGCGTGTGCAAAACTGGCTTGCACCCGTTGTAGATGGACGAGAGCTTATCACACCCGATCATCACCGTGTGCGGGCACGACGAACTTTGGCAACGGTGCATACTCAGGGAGAACACTACTTGATAATTTTTAGTGAGAGATCATCTTAAAATGCTACCGTCAATCAAAGCAAGATAAGATGCATAAAGGATTAACATCACATGCAATCAATATAAGTGATATGATATGGCCATCATCTTCTTGTGCTTGTGATCTCCATCTCTAAAGAACCATCATGATCACCTTCGTCACCGGCGCGACACCTTGATCTCCATCGTAGCATCGTTGTCGTTTACGCCATCTATTGCTTCTACGACTATCGCTACTGCTTAGTGATAAAGTAAAGAAATTACAGGGCGTTTGCATTTCATACAATAAAGCGACAACCATATGGCTCCTGCCGATTGCCGATAACTTCGTTACAAAACATGATCATCTCATACAATAAAATATAGCATCATGTCTTGGCCATATCACATCACAACATGCCCTGCAAAAACAAGTTAGACGTCCTCTACTTTGTTGTTGCAAGTTTTACGTGGCTGCTACGGGCTTAAGCAAGAACCAATCTCACCTCGCGATCGAAACCACAACGATAGTTTGTCAAGTTGATGCTGTTTTAACCTTCGCAAGGACCGGGCGTAGCCACACTCGGTTCAACTAAAGTTGGAGAAACCGACACCGCTAGTCACCGTGTGCAAAGCACGACGGTAAAACCAGTCTCGCGTAAGCGTCTGCAGTAATGTCGGTCCGGCCGCTTCATCCAACAATACCGCCAACCAAAGTATGACATGCTTTGGTAAGCAAGATGACTTATATCGCCCACAACTCACTTGTGTTCTACTCGTGCATATAACATCAAACCATAAAACCTAGGCTCGGATGCCACTGTTGGGGAACGTGGTAATTTCAAAAATTTCCTCGCACACGCAAGATCATGGTGATGCATAGCAACGAGAGGGAGAGTGTTGCCTCGTACCCTCGTGAGACCGAAGCGAAGCGTTGACACAACGAGAGGAAGTAGTCGACGTCCTCCCGGTCCAACCGATCCAAGCACCGTTATTCGGCACCTCCGAAGTTCTTGACACGCGTACAGCTCGATGATGCACCCTCGATCTCCAATCCAGTAGAGGCTCCGAGGGGGAGTTCCGTCAGCACGACGGCGTGGTGACGATCTTGATGTTCTCCTGTCGCAGGGCTTGACCTAAGCACCGCTACAATATGATCGAGGTGTAATATCATGGAGGGGGGCACCGCACACGGCTAAGGATCGATCAATGATCAACTTGTGTGTCCTAGGGTGCCCCCTACCCCCGTATATAAAGGAGAGAGGGAGGAGGTGGCCGGCCTCAAGGGGGGCGCGCCATAGGGAGGGGGAAACCTACTCCAAGTAGGTTTCCCTCTCTTTTCCTTATCTTATTTGGAGGGGGAAGGAAGGAGTACTAGTATTAGGAAGTAGTGCTAGTAGTAGGAATAGGAAGAGGGGGAAGGAGAAAGGAAAGGGGGGGCGGCCCCCTTCCCCAATTCGGATTGGGCTTGGGGGGCGCGCCCCCTTCCCTTGTTCCTTCTCCCTTTCTCCTACATGGGCCCAATAAGGCCCATATACCTCCGGGGTTCCAGAACCTCCGAGCTCCAAACTTCTCCGAACCTTTCCGGTGTCCAAATATATCCGTCCAATATATCAATCTTTATGTCTCGACCATTTCGAGACTCCTCGTCATGTCCGTGATCAAATCCGGACTCCAAACAACCTTCAAGACATCAAAATACATAAACTCATAATATAACATCATCGAAACCTTAAGCGCAGCGGACCCTACGGTTCGAGAATAATGTAGACATGACCGAGACATGTCTCCGTCAATAACCAATAGCGGGACCTGGATGCCCATATTGGTTCCTACATATTCTACGAAGATCTTTATCGGTCAAACCGCACAACAACATACGTTGTTCCTTTGTCATCGGTATGTTACTTGCCCAAGATTCGATCGTCGGTATCCAATACCTAGTTCAATCTCGTTACGCAAGTCTCTTTACTCGCTCCGTAATACATCATCTCACAACTAACTCATTAGTTGAAATGCTTGCAAGGCTTAAGTGATGTGCATTACCGAGAGGGCCCAGAGATACCTCTCCGACATTCGGAGTGACAAATCCTAATCTCAAATACACCAACTCAACAAGTACCTTCGGAGACACCAGAGAGCACCTTTATAATCACCCGATTCGTTGTGACGCTTTGGTAGCACACAAAGTGTTCCTCCGTAAACGGAGTTGCATAATCTCATAGTCATAGGAACATGTATAAGTCATGAAGGAAGCAATAGCAACATACTAAACGATCGTGTGCTAAGCTAACGGAATGGGTCATGTCAATCAGATCATTCAACTAATGATGTGACCTTGTTAATCAAATAACAACTCCTTGTTCATGGTTAGGAAACATAACCATCTTTGATTAACAAGCTAGTCAAGTAGAGGCATACTAGTGACACTCTGTTTGTCTATATATTCACACATGTATTATGTTTCCGGTTAATACAATTCTAGCATGAATAATAAACATTTATCATGATATGAGGAAATAAATAATAACTTTATTATTGCCTCTAGGGCATATTTCCTTCAGAAAGTGATAAAGAAAAACTTTTACAAACTCTGCTCTTGTTATTGTAAACATGCAAAGCCATCATTCAGGTTTCAGCAAATATTATGAACTAACCATACTCACAATAACACTTAGGTCTCACAATTACTCATATCAATAGCATAATTAGCTAGTGGGCCATAATAATAAAATTCGGATGACAACACTTTCTCAAAACAATCATAACATGATATAACAAAATGGTATCTCGCTAGCCCTTTCTGAGACCGCAAAACATAAATGCAGAGCACATTTAAAGATCAAGGACTAACTAAACATTGTAATTCATGGTAAAAGAGATCCAGTTAAGTCATACCCAATATAAACCAATAGTATTGAATGCAAATGACAGTGTGCTCTCCAGTGGGTGCTTTTTAATAAGAAGGGTGATGACTCAACATAAAAGTAAATAGATAGGCCCTTCGCAGAGGGAAGCAGGGATTTGTAGAGGTGCCAGAGCTTGATTTTAAAATAGAGATTGAATAACATTTTGAGCGGCATACTTTCACTGTCAATGCAACAACTATGAGATGGCTGTATCTTCCATACTACATGCATTATAGGCAGTTCCCAAACAGAATGGTAAAGGTTTATACTCCCCCAACCACCAACAGGCATCAATCCATGGCTTGCTCGAAACAACAAGTTCCTCCAACTAACAACAGCCCTGGGGGAGTTTTGTTTAATTATTTTGATTTGCTTTGATCTTTTTGGATCATGGGACTGGGCATCCCGGTTAACGGCCCTTTCTCATGAATGAGGAGCGGAGTCCACTCCTCTTGAGAATAACCCACCTAGCATGGAAGATATAGGCAGCCCTAGTTGTAACCTGAGCTGCTCGAGCATACAAAACATAATTTCATTTGAAGGTTTGGAGTTTGGCACATACAAATTTACTTGGAACGGCAGGTAAATACCGCATATAGGTAGGTATAGTGGACTCATATGGAACAACTTTGGGGTTTAAGGAGTTTGGATGCACAAGCAGTATTCCCGCTTAGTACAGGTGAAGGCTAGCAAAAGACTGGGAAGCGACCAACTGAGAGAGAGACAACAATCATAAACATGCATTAAAATTAATTTACACCGAGTACAAGCATGAGTAGGATACAATCTACCATGAACATAAATATCATGAAGGCTATGTTGATTTGTTTCAACTACATGTGTGAACATGTGCCAAGTCGAGTCACTCAATTCATTCAAAGGAGGATACCATCCCATCATACCACATCATAATCATTCTAATAGCATGTTGGCACGCAAGGTAAACCATTATAACTCATAGCTAATCAAGCATGGTACAAGCAACTATAATCTCTAAATGTCATTGCAAATATGTTTACTTCATAATAAGCTGAATCAGAAATGATGAACTCATCATATTTACAAAAACAAGAGAGGTCGAGTTCATACCAGCTTTTCTTATCCCAGTAAGTCCATCATATATCGTCATTATTGCCTTTCACTTGCACGACCGAATGATGTGTATAATAATAATAGCACACGTGCATTGGACTAAGCTGGAATCTGCAAGCATTCAACTCAAGAGAGAAGACAGGGTAATATGGGCTCTAAGTAAAATAAACAATCATGCATATGAGAGCCACTAAACATTTTCAATATGGTCTTCTCGACCCCCAAAGGAAAGAAAAGAAAACTATTTACACGGGAAAGTTCCCAACAAGTAAAAGAAGAATGAGAAATCTTTTTGGGTTTTCATTTTAATTTCTACCACAGGCATGGAAATTAAACTAACTATTTTTTTTGGTTTTTCTTAAGGTTTATCAAACACAGAAGAAGAAAACTAGAAAAAGAAATTTAAACTAACAAGGATAATACAATGAAAGAGTATGAGCACCGACGACTAGTGTGTGAACATGAATGTAAAGTCGGTAAGAAATACGTACTCCCCCAAGCTTAGGCTTTTGGCCTAAGTTGGTCTAGTACCAAGGACGGCCTGGCTGATATCCGTAGTTGTAACTGGGGCCGTACTGAGATGCAGCAGCAACTGCCTCCTGAGCTGCGGCATGTTGGCGAGCTGCCTCCGCTCCCCCCTCGTGTTCAGCTGCTTCCTCCCTGGTGACAACATATCTTCCTTTTGCCTGATAATCAAAAAGATAGGGAGCAGGAAGAGTAACATGGACGACGTTGCGTCTGTTATAGATTAGTCGATAATGGAGGAATTGTTCATTCCTCCTTAGAAATTGATGATTGACCATAGCTTCAGAATCCAAATAAACAGGAGGTATTATCATATGTCCCTCTTGTGGGTCTATACCAAGATAATTAGCCACACGGGTTGCATAAATTCCTCCAAATAAATTTCCCTTTCTACTGTTATTTTGCAACCTACGTGCGGCTATTGCCCCCAAGTTATAACCTTTATAACCTAACACAGCACTCTTGAGGACACACAGATCAGGGACACACATGTGACATGCTTCATTTTTACCGTTAATGCATCTACCAATGAAAAGAGCAAAATAATGTATAGCAGGAAAATGGATGCTCCCTATGGTAGCTTGTGTTATGTCCTTGGATTCTCCCACAGTAATACTAGCAAGAAAGTCTCTAAATTCAGATTTGTGAGGATCATTAATATTGCCCCACTGTGGAAGTTTGCAAGTAGTTGTAAAATCCTCTAGGTCCATGGTATAAGATGTATCATAAATATCAAATATGACACTAGAAGAATTACGTGCACAGTTATATTTAAACCTCCGCACAAAGGAATCAGTCAATTGATAGTACTGAGGACACTTATCTTGTAAGAAGTCCTCCAACTCAGCATTACGCACATACACGTCAAATTCCTCCTTGAAGCCTGCTTCGACCATAAAATCATCGGATGGCCACTCACAAGCTCGTACATCCGCGTCCCTCGGTAATTCAACATCTTGCTCACGTATAGCAATCCCGGGCCCTTTCTTCACCGAGGAACCACCTTGGTACATTCTCCTAGACATAATTCTTTTTCTGATTTTTTTTTGAAATTTTAGTAACTTCAAAATAAAAGTGAATAAAACTAAACAAGATTGGTAGCAACCACTCCTACAAGTGCCTAGAGCCTATATCATGCATTGGAATTGCTTGGGACCTCATAAATTTAACATGCAAGCTCAAGAACATGGTCACCTATGCAACAAAAATTGGCAATGAATAAAGCACTAGAACAAAAACTAATTGGACCAATGGAGGAGTCACATACCAAGCAACAATCTCCCAAAGCAGTTTTGTAAATGGAGCTTTGAGCAAGGAGATCAAAATCGCAAAGAAAATGAGCTAGAACTCGTGGCTTGAGCAGGATGGGGATTTTTGGGTACAAGATGAAGTGTGTGGGTCTGGCATAAGTGGAGGGGGCCACCAGGCCCACGAGACAGGGCGCGCCAGGGGTGGGCGCGCCTCCACTCTCGTGGCCTGGTGCTTGCCCCTCCTGCAATGTTTTCAAGCCTAAAATCCTCAAATATTCCATAAAAATCATACTAAATTTGTAGGGCATTTGGAGCACTTTTATTTTCGGGCTATTTTTAATGCACGGATAATTCGTAAAATGACAAATAATACTATTTTTGCTTTATTTATTCTAAATAACAGAAAGTAAAAAGTGGGTACAGAAGGTTGTGCCTTCTAGTTTCATCCATATTGTGATCATCAAAATGAATCCACTAACAAGGTTGATCAAGTCTTATTAACAAACTCATTCCGAATAACACGGAACCGGAGAAATTTCGAATAACACTAAGTTACCTCAAAGGGGATATGAAAATCCCCAACAATAAGAATATCATACTTTTTCTTGACAGTAGGGAGAGGAAATTCAAAACCTCCAATAATAATAGTTGGAACTTTTCCAATAGAATTGATGCTATGAACTTGAGATTGTTTCCTCGGAAAGTGTACCGTATGCTCATTACCATTAACATGAAAAGTGACATTGCCTTTGTTGCAATCAATAACAGCCCCTACAGTGTTCAAAAAGGGTCTACCAAGGATAATCGACATACTATCGTCCTCGGGAATATCAAGAATAACAAAGTCCGTTAAGATAGTGACATTTGCACCCACAACAGGCACATCCTCACAAATACTGACAGGTATAGCAGTTGATTTATCAGCCACTTGCAAAGATATTTCAGTAGGTGTCATCTTATTCAATTCAAGTCTACGATATAAAGAGAGAGGCATAACACTAACACCGGCTCCAAGATCACATAAAGCAGTTCTAACATAATTTCTTTTAATGGAGCATGGTATAGTTAGTACACCCGGATCTCCAAGTTTCTTTGGTATTCCACCCTTAAAAGTGTAATTAGCAAGCATGGTGGAAATTTCAGCTTCCGGTATCTTTCTTTTATTTGTGATGATATCCTTCATATATTTAGCATAAGGATTTACTTTGAGCATATCAGTTAAACGCATATGTAAGAAAATAGGTCTAATCATTTCAGCAAAGCGCTCAAAATCCTCATCATCCTTTGACTTGGATGGTTTAGGAGGAAAGGGCATGGGTTTCTGAACCCATGGTTCTCTTTCTCTACCGTGCTTCCTAGCAACAAAATCTCTCTTATCATAACGTTGATTCTTTGATTGTGGGTTATCAAGATCAACAGCAGGTTCAATCTCTACATAATTGTTTTTGCTAGGTTGAGAATCAACATGAACATTATCATTAACATTATCACTAGGTTCATGTTCATCACCTGATTGTGTTTCAAAGATCGTAAATAGAAATATCATTGGGATTCTCGTGTGTCTACAGAGGTTCACTAGAAGCATGCAAAGTCCTATCGTTTTTCTTTTTCTTCTTTTTAGAAGAACTAGGTGCCTCTAAATTATTTCTCTGAGAATCTTGCTCGATTCTCCTAGGGTGGCCTTCAGGATACAAAGGTTCCTGAGTCATTCTACCAGTTCTAGTAGCCACTCTAACAGCAAAGTCATTTTTATTATTTAATTCATCAAGCAAATCATTTTGAGCTTTAAGTACTTGCTCAGCTTGAGTAGCAACCATAGAAGCATATTTGCTAATGAGTTTGAGTTCACCTTTAACTCTAGCCATATTATCTCTCACGCGTCCTATCTCGAAAGCATTATTCTTTAACTCTCTACCAACATAAGCATTAAAACTTTCTTGTCTAGCCATAAAGTCATCAAATTCATCTAAGCATGGGCTATGAAATTTAATAGAGGGGATTTATGATATCTATAGAGAGAATTTACCTTCACTACCTGTGTCGGGTTATCAAGACAATGTGGTTCTTCAACAGGCGGTATATTAAGACCATGTATTTCTTCAATAGGTGGTAAATTCTTAACATCTTCAACTTTAATACCTTTTTCTTTCATTGATTTCTTTGCCTCTTGCATATTTTCAGGACTGAGAAATAAAACACCTCTCTTCTTTGGAGTGAGTTTAGGAATAGGCTCAGGAGTTGTCTTAATTGGTTCAAGAATTTCCTCAGGAATTGGCTCGGGAAGAGTCCAATTATTTTCATTAGTCAACATATTATTCAATAGTAATTCAGCTCCGTCGATCGTTCTTTCCCTGAAAACACAACCAGCACAACTATCCAAGTAGTCCTTGGAAGCATCGATTAGTCCATTATAAAAGATATCAAGTATTTCATTTTTCTTAAGAGGATGATCAGGCAAAGCATTAAGTAACCGGAGAAGCCTCCCCCAAGCTTGTGAGAGACTCCCTTCTTTGATTTGCACAAAATTATATATTTCCCGCAAGGCAGCTTGTTTCTTATGAGCAGGAAAATATTTAGCAGAGAAGTAATAAATCATATCCTGGGGACTACGCACACAACCAGGAGCAAGAGAATTATACCAAGTCTTAGCATCACCCTTTAATGAGAACGGAAATATCTTAAGGATATAAAAATAGCGAGATCTATCATCATGAGTAAATAGGGTAGCTATATCATTCAACTTGGTAAGATGTGCCACAACAGTTTCAGATTCAAGGCCATAAAAAGGATCAGATTCAACTAAAGTAATAATCTCAGGATCAACAGAGAATTCATAATCCTTATCAGTAACATAGATAGGTGAAGTAGCAAAAGCAGGGTCTGGTTTCATTCTAGCATTAAGAGACTGCTACTTCCATTTAGCTAATAATGTCTTAAGATCATATCTATCATTGCAAGCAAAGATAGCTCTAGCAGCTTCTTCATTCATAACATAACTCTCAGGAACAACAGGCAATTCATAATCATTGGGAGAGTTTTCATCATCACTATCATCAATAATAGCATCTTCAATAATTTCATTCCCCCTAACTCTAGCAAGTTGTTCATCAAGAAATTCACCTAATGGCAAAGTAGTATCACGCACAGAAGTAGTTTCATCATAAGTATCATGCATAGCGTATGGCATCATCAATAACATGCGACATATCGAATTCATAGCAGAGAGCAGGTTTAGGTGTCACAAGTTTACTCAAAATGAAGGAGAATCTAGTGCGAGCTAGATGGCGCTTCCTTACCTCCCTCGTAGTTGAGGGATAGATCATAGTTTTCGCGTCTTTCAAGTTCTTCATAGTGATCAACAGATATAAATCCCAAGTGACTCAGAGAATAGAGCTATGCTCCCCGGCAACGGCGCCAGAAATTAGTCTTGATAACCCACAAGTGTAGGGGATCGCAACAGCTTTCGAGGGTAAAATGTTCAACCCAAATTTATTGATTCGGCACAAGGGGAGCCAAAGAATATTCTTGAGTATTAGCATTTGAGTTGTCAATTCAACCACACCTGGATAACTTAGTATCTGCAGCAAAGTATTTAGTAGCAAAGTAATATGATAATAAAGGTAACGATATGTGGGGACCCCGACTCATAAGTCGTGATCACCGAATGCACGTGTACAGTGATCCCAGAGATCAATGCTCACTGAACACACATAAGCTGAATAACAAGAGTCTTACATCCATACATACCGTATTACACAAGTAGGACCATTATGGTCGAGTCTTGAGTATAACATCGCAGCGAAATCTTCGCCGATAACTTGGACCCATGCCATCTGCCTTAACCCTACAGGGCATTCTGACCGAAGCGCCCTAGCTCGCGTGCTCGCCACCAAGTGTTCTTCATCACATCTTGTTCTTCCATGCCCGGTCAATTAAATAACCAAAGGCAAGCCAATGAGTACTTTGAATGTACTCGCAAGCAACCCATGTTTTGGTTCAGGTACAACAATGCATGACATAGGTAAATTTTTGCGTAAAGCTAGTTTTGAGTGCAATGACATGTTCAACATCCTATAAAGCATGCATCAAGAGAGTCCAAGTAACCATGAGGACTGGTTACGATATCAACATAAATATAGTGGGCACCAACCCATTTATCATAAACAGTGGGCACCAACCCATCTCAGTCGTGTCAAGTCCTTGGCTTGACCCAAGTCATTTCCATCATCTCACTCACACGGTTGAAAACCCCGACATAGTTTAAGCAGCACCGCCCAACCGTCCTTGACCGTGGACACGGCTATTCGAATAGTTTTACACTCTGCAGAGGTTGCACACTTTACCCACTAGATCCGGGGAACTTCCGTGTCATCCACGACCCGCGGTACCTCAAGTACCCGGGGTAAGCACCCTATCACCGCCTTTCCCTAGACGACACTAACATGGAGTCCACTCGATTGGTAGTAACCCCCGTGCCCAACATTTCAAATAATATTTTCGTGGAGCCTTGCTCCCATATTCATCACATACCACTGGCACGGGGTACCAACGGTGTGTCCGGTGCCCCATAAAGATGGTCATGGCCACCCTACCTGGCACGACCCCGTCCCAAGAGAGAGCACCAACTCTCCCCCGTCACTAGTAATGCGAGCTCCAAGCTAGTATCGGTCTAGGTACTCAACAATGCCCTTTCCCATATAAGGGTAGAGTGGTCGCGCATGTAGGGTTGGGACAGTCATCAAATCTTAAATCTAATCCGCTTTGAAAACAACACACACTTGCCTCGGTACACCACTTCATCATCAAGTGGTTACCTTTCTCATCATCTCCTCGGGCATAAATGGCACCCGATGGGGTTTTCGAAAGTTGTTTGAAAATATTTTGCCTCCATCACATGCATATCCCCGTCCCTTTTGCGTAGCAAACTACTTGGCATCCTATCTACTCCCATCGTCATAACCCTCATAAGAAGGTAGGGTCATGCACAATGCAAGTGTCAACGAGAAAAGTAACGAGGCAACCCACCAAAGTGGTTACCCATCCTTCATGATTCCGATGCAACAATAATAAGTGCTATGTGACATGCATAAAAGGGTCTCATAGACATGGTCAAAGGGCTGCTTGCTGTTTGAACAAAGTCTTCGAGGTCTTCAAATATCTCTGTCCAACTCCGAGCATTCCGCCTACTTCGTCAACTATCATCGAAAGCAACCATAATAAGCAACACAATAAGGCAAGAAATAAAAGTGCTCTAAAAATATCAGTTGGACTTTTCTGGGATACCTCTGGTCATATGAGGGATGACCAAAGTGGTTTCATTAGGATTGGATAAGTGGATATCTCTGAACATTTTGATATGATGGAATCAAGAGGTTTATGGATTTGCAAGAAGTGTACAGAAATATATTTTTGGATAATGAGCAAAGGCACCCATTTAACAAAGGATGATTTTAGAAGCATCTAGGAATTGGTTTCACTGGATTTGGAGTTCAAATGAAT
Organism: Aegilops speltoides; assembly: GCA_021437245.1. Lineage (NCBI taxonomy): Eukaryota > Viridiplantae > Streptophyta > Magnoliopsida > Poales > Poaceae > Aegilops > Aegilops speltoides. Next base: position 58,295,820 of record CM038143.1, on the reverse strand, counting down.
TTCCTATGAATTTGCAAAGTTGGCTATATATAAAGAAATAGACCATTATTTGAGGTGATACAGAAGGTACTAGCAAAAATGTTCAAAAACTAAGTTTTGAACTTATAGACATCTAGGATTTTGAATCATGGGATTTGGATCAAAAATGGGCTCTATGTGATTTTCTAAAGTTCATCACAAAAATGGAAGAATAGGGTTTTGATAAATATTTCTGAAGAAAATCTTTATGGAAAAATGTGCAAATTGCACCATGTGATAATCAGGAGTTTATGAACTGTTAGAAATTTGAATCATCAAATTTGGAGGTAATATAAATATTCTATGGATTTTAGAAGTTCACAGGAAAAGAAAAAGGGAAAAAGGCTTTAACCTTATCTCGCGCTACTGGGCGAGAGTTAACAGCTGGGCGGCCCAGCTGGCTGGCTGCTGCTGCTGCTAGGGCCACGCCGAAGGCGATTCGTGAAAATACGCCTTTGCTTGAGGGAGACGGCAACGCCAAACCGCTCCACTTAAACGGGTGGGGTCCGCCCACCGGTCAGCGACGCGGGCCCGGCTCAGTTGCCTCCTACCTCCCGCCGAGAGCAGAGGCAGGGGAGGCGAGGCCGAGCGGCACCGGCGCCACCCCGGCAGCACGGGCCACCTCGTGGCGCCAAGGCGCACCGGAGGACTTCAGCAAGCCCTGGCCGCACCTGTCCCATGTGCAGCACGACCATGGGGAGCCAGGAAGAGGAGGGCTTGGTGTGGCGGACTGGGTTGACGCCGGTTCGGCAAGGCGAGGGAGGAACGGGAGGAGTGGAGGGAGCACGGAGGGGCTCTGGCGACGGTGGTGGCGCTCTAGCGCGGTCCAGAGGGAAGGAGGAGGAGAGATGGGCGCGAATTTAGGCGGGTTCCGGGCTCGGCTCCGCCATGGTGGGTGCCGGAGGGCACGAGAGGGAGGGGAGGCTGTCCAGAGGTCTCTGGGGAAAGATAGAGCGAATGGAGCCCAGAGGAGGGGCTCGGGATGGTTGTTTAAGGAAGGGTGACGGTGCACCGTGGACGGCGCCCATGGCCACGGCCTAGGCGATGCCGAGGCCGAATTGGCACACTCGGCCATGTCCGGGTGTTCGTGGGCGTGGACTACTCCTGGAGGGGAAGAGAGGGAGCGGGAAAGCAGCAAAGCGGGTCCCAGCCGTGGCTGCCGATCATCGCGCTTCGGGCGGCGCGCTCTGCTCGCACGAGGAGAGCCGAGAGGGGAGAGAGGAGGGGGCGACAGGTGCCGTGCACTGGACGCCGAGGTGACCTCGGGGACACAAGGGGAGGCCCTAGGTGGCCGGAGGCGGTTGAATGGGCGGCTACAGTCGGGAGCGATCAGAAGGCCTCAGCAAAGCAAGCTGCACGCCATGGCATAAAATATATGCCACGGCGTGTCCACTTTGTCTAGGAGCACTGGGGAGTGTAAACAAAGGGAGGTGGCCTTGGATGCCTTGTGGAACCAATGGAGTGAGGAGGAGGTGAGAAAGAGAGAGGAAGGTGCTATCCAGAGGGGTAAATGGGGTGTTTCACCCTCAATCATTGAGTTGAGGCCAGGGAAGAGTCACTGGAGATAGGAGAGGACTAGGAGGAGCTGTGGTAAAAAGTTGAGCTCCCCAAGAATAGTGGAAGGGGTCAAAATAGTGATTTTTGCAAAATGCCAGAAGGTGTTTGATGTTGGTTTGGGCAAGAATATGATTCCCATTTGTCATGAGGCTCCACAGGGTGAAATGACACATATAATTAAGGCCTTCCACCACTTTGGAGCTTAATTGAAGATAGTTGACAATGCAACTTTGGTAAACCCTAGAAATGAACAAAAATGGGTTTTCCAAGATTTAGTCATGAAAATATGTTCTCCTTGATGCACTACTTGGTGTAGTGTCATCATTTGGTCATGTGAACATGCTCACAAAAGATGGGGTCAAGGGGAGAAAGTTGGTAGTACAAACTTGATCAAATTTGATTATGGACATGAATGGTTTTGGAGTACTTTAATCAAGTTAACTTGTTCTCCAACTTGTGCCATTTGGTCTAGATGATTATTAGACCATTTGAGCATGTTCACAAGGTTTGCGAACATTTGGAAATGTTTGGCAATGTAAAGTTGCTCAAACTTGAAAAAGGACAGAAGTGGTTTTGAGAGGGTTTCATGGGGTTTTACAGTTCTCCATGATATGATACTTGGCAAGATCATCTAAAATGTCACAGGTGACACTCTAGAATTTTCTTGGAATTTTTGGAGAATATTTCCTTTGTAAATATTTCAAAAGCTTGAAATATCCAGAAAGGGTTTATGAGGGATTTGACCAATATTTGGAACATTACCATGTGTTTAAACTCTTATATATGGACAATATATGTCCTATGAGTTTCCTAAATTTTGTCAAATATTTTTGAAGCAATAAAATAATTTTTCCTATTAAAGACCATTTCGCCTTAATAAAAAGCTTTTAAATAAAATAGGAAAATAACTTTTAAAATTATATTTTTGTGGTTTCTGGGTATCCTATATCTAATAGGAGTCAAATATATTTTTAGAAAGATTTTTACTGCCCTTTATTAAGTACTTGCAGTGCAAATCTCAATTCAGGGTTTTTGAAAAACTAATTTTTGAAAATACTATTTGGCCAAATCATTTTTGTAAGAAAATATTTTTATGTCCTATACACATGGCATGATCATTGGGAAAGGTGTTTGGAGCAAGGAGATGAAGTATAGAAGTTGGAGGATTTATTTGATTTTTAGAGCACTAGCAAACAACAGACAAACATTCAATCAAAGCAAAGACAAAACACTCAAAAGTTTTTGTTCAAACCACATTTTAGCATGATTAAGAGCTTAAGTGATGTGCCATGAAAATCAGGGTGTGACAGACCTACCCCCCTTACAAGAATCTCGTCCCCGAGATTCCCAGACTAGGCGCGGAAAGGAGTATGGAAACTTGGATTTTGGGTAGTCTTCAAGTCCTCATGTTGCTTCTGCTTCTATTTGGCGCTCCATTGAACTTGAAATACTTGATGGTGTGGCTTCGCGGTAGGTTAGATTGGGCTAGGGGTCGATGGCTTGGTGGTCAATGCCCTTGTAGAGATCGGACAAGTTAGGAAGTTGGAAACACTTCCGGGGTTGTGATGCATGGAAAGCGTTGTGCACATTAGGTGGCTCAGGTGGTAACTCTAGCTGGTAGTCATCTACTCTTCGTCTTGAAGTGATCTCGGAGGGGGGTTGTTAAATCTTGGAGTGATCTCGAAGGGGGCCGATGAATCTTGGCGCGGATTACCTTGTCATGAAAATGCTCGGTTTCCTTGAGAGAAGTGGCTTGCAGATATGCCTGGTCTTCGATGCGGAGGTCAACTTCTTGACGATGGTGGTTGGTGTAGTTCTCCCTCCTTGGCATGGCGGTCTTCAAATGTTCCTTGACTAGCTAAATGATTCTTCTTCCGTCTTCGGGTGGACAGGTAGGTCACCAAATGATGATGACAACTATCTTGTCTAAGCACTCCGTGAGATCTATGGGGTACGTAAAGTGAGCTGAGGCGTTGGTGGTGGTCATGGTTGAGCATTGGCCAAGGTCTTATTGATCTAGAGCCAAAGCCCGAGGTCAGGATCCGACCATGTTGTGGCTTGGTAGGGCATAAGGGTTTCAAGGATTCTAGTGTGCGAATGAACATTTATCATCCTACCTTTAAGCACGGTTTCTGAGATGCCAATAGTCTATCTAGTCCTTTAAACAAATCACATCATATCACTGACAGCATCATTTCGTATAGGCCAACTCCAATCATCACTCTTGCTATTCATATCCTCATGACTTCCAAGAGGAGGTCTAACAACATCATATAAGTCTACGATCCCCAAACTCATATGTATGTCTACCCCTAAAAATCCATGGGTAGAACATATAAGTGCTAAGCTTGAACGTGACAATCCAAGTGCTCACCTATTTTTCCAAGGTCCATGCTAGTGCATCTCTATCCTAAGGAAACACGTCAGATGCCACTCCAAGATCTTGTTTTCTTCCTATGAATCAACTCCAAAGAACCTGTTAACTACCATCAATCACTACACGATCCAATGCCTATGCCGGTGTTCCACATGATCTCCTAAAGTCCTTATAATCCACAAATAATGGGAAAGCTACCTTACTATAGTTTGTCCACCGATTCCCATTGTCATGGTCAAGTAAACTCCAAGGTCAAGCTCATATAGAACCCTAAATAAACTCCGACAACTAATCCAATCTCCTAGTTTATCGTCCACCGAGAAACATGGTATCATGATCGAGATCATCAGTCTAAATCCAATTTACTCCGAACCATGTAGACATACTCAGCATCTATATTCAACTAGAATCACCTACTTAAATCCAAATCTCTTGTCCGGCGAGAATGCCTACATGTTCCCCCAAGTCATTGTCGTAATATCAGCTATCACCTATCAATATCATCTGATCAAGTCAAATCCTTGCACTCCCGTGAGTTTCACTTGCATCATAATTGTCCTATTAAATCCAATTTACTCAGAGTAATGAAAGCTATGCTACTCTATAATCATGATCCCACCAAGTTCATCTACCAACATGGTAGCCTTATAATCCACCAAAGAGTCTCGAATAATTCCTCAAAGTCATAGATATAAACTCATCAAGTCATTTGTCCTCTGTTCCTATATCCTCAAATTGGTCTTCCCTATGGCATCATCAGTTTTGGTGCTATCTTAGGAAGATAATGTGCTCGTTCACTATGTCCACTAGTTCCATAATGAACCCAGTGATAAGCAAGGTTACGGAGGCTTAACAGGTTCTCTTGCAATTCCGTAGGTTAAGCTCATGGTTAAGGTTTCGAGCTGGGGTATCTCGCGAAGTCTCGAAGGGCCTAGGAATGGGTTTCTAGTCTTGAGGGTTAAACATAATTCTACGGAGTTGCATTGGTCGAGGAGGCTGCAGCGAAAGTCTTCAGCTCTTGTTGGTCGCCGAGGCGGAATCCTTGGTGCATATTGTCTTGCTTGTCTTCAGTTGAGAAGAGAGATGAAAGGGAAGGGTAGAATAGAGAAGGGGAATGTCTAAAAGGGGGGTTCTACAGTGCAGGTGAAAACAAGCAAGTGCCAAAAGGCAAGGCACAAACAACAAAATAAGGCAGGTGATATAGTTGCATACTTGTTGCCTAGGGCAAAAGGGCAACTGATACAAAAAAAACACAGACAAATAAAAACAAGCAACACACAATCAGGGTTCTACTCGAACCATCATACGGACTCATCAAGATAGGGGTACACGACTCATCCTACCCTAGGGGTCCTCGGACTCTATAGTCGTGCCTTGAGCCTCGTGCGATCTCCCGGTTTCCTCGGTGCTGCTCGCCTCTTGTATTTGTTTGATGAAACGATCCCTGTTGAGCTTGAAGAGTCTTCAACAACTTCTTACTGTTGAAGTGATGGGGTGAAGGTGGCTTCTCATAGCGTGCATTGACTCGATCTTCATTGTCTTCTTAATCATGACGATCCCTTCTTGTCTTCTAAGCCGCCGATGGTACCGTAGGTAATCCTTTATGCAATGACATTATCAAGGCGTAATAGAGGTCCATCATGCCGTTACGTTGATGACAACTTCGACACCAAGAGCGGGGATGAGGAGAACTGCTTTCCTGCTCACTATGGTGAGGCGGACCAAATGGCTAGGTTCTCATCCATCGGTGGTTGCCGATACAACAACGGTAGTGACATGGTTACTCTATTAGCGATGTATACCATGATCTTGCATATTCTATGCCCTGATCATCGTAGGCTAATATTGCATCATCTTGGGGCAATGTCAAGGGTGTCACCATCTCCGGGTCTTCGTGTCCTCATTCCTCGAGGATGTATCTTCTGCTGATATCGCCTTGTTGTGATGTCGCCAATCTTGTGTTCGGAGATGTAGGTGAATGTCCGCAAGGCATCATCCTTCCAGATTACCCACGAGGATTACAAGGAATCCTGTGGTCATGGCATAAGGGTTCTAGCGACCAAAGGTTTTGAAGGGGAAGAGACCAATAAGGAAAGTATACCCTAGTTTTCGAAAAACTCTGAAAGGGAAGAGAAGTATAGATAGTTTTGAAAACTAGTAGTAGTTTGGAAATAGTTTTACCCTAACTAACGACCATGCTAACTAAGGCTTCCTACAACGGGATGGCTCGATACCAGCTCTGGGGGACCCCGACTCATAAGTCGTGATCACCGAATGCACGTACAAAGGATCCCGAGATCAATGCTCACCGAACACACGTAAGCTGAATAACAAGAGTCTTACATCCATACATACCGTATTACACAAGTAGGACCATTATGGTCGAGTCTTGAGTATAACATCGCAGCGAAATCTTCGCCGATAACTTGGACCCATGCCATCTGCCTTAACCCTACAGCATTCTCACCGAAGCGTCCTAGCTCGCGTGTTCGTCATCAAGTGTTCTTCATCACATCCTGTTCTTCCATGCCCGGTCAATTAAATAACCAAGGGCAAGCCAATGAGTACTTTGAATGTACTAGCAAGCAACCCATGTTTTGGTTCAGGGTACAACAATGCATGACATAGGTAAATTTTTGCAGAAAGCTAGTTTTGAGTGCAATGACATGTTCAACATCCTATAAAGCATGCATCAAGAGAGTCCAAGTAACCATGAGGACTGGTTACAGATATCAACATAAATATAGTGGGCACCAACCCATTTATCATAAACAGAGTGGGCACCAACCCATCTCAGTCGTGTCAAGTCCTTGGCTTGACCCAAGTCATTTCCATCATCTCACTCACACGGTTGAAAACCCTGGACATAGTTTAAGCAGCACCGCCCAACCGTCCTTGACCATGGACACGGCTATTCGAATAGTTTTACACTCTGCAGAGGTTGCACACTTTACCCACTAGATCCGGGGAACTTCCGTGTCATCCACGACCCGCGGTACCTCAAGTACCCGGGGTAAGCACCCGATCACCGCCTTTCCCTAGACGACACTAACATGGAGTCCACTCGATTGGTAGTAACCCCCGTGCCCAACATTTCAAATAATATTTTCGTGGAGCCTTGCTCCCATATTCATCACATACCACTGGCACGGGGTACCAACGGTGTGTCCGGTGCCCCATAAAGATGGTCATGGCCGCCCTACCTAGCACGACCCCGTCCCAAGAGAGAGCACCAACTCTCCCCCGTCACTAGTAATGCGGGCTCCAAGCTAGTATCGGTCTAGGTACTCAACAATGCCCTTTCCCATATAAGGGTAGAGTGGTCGCGCATGTAGGGTTGGGACAGTCATCAAATCTTAAATCTAATCCGTTTTCGAAAACAACACACACTTGCCTCGGTACACCACTTCGTCATCAAGTGGTTACCTTTCTCATCATCTCCCTCGGGCATAAATGGCACCCGATGGGGTTTTCGAAAGTTGTTTGAAAATATTTTGCCTCCATCACATGCATATCCCCGTCCCTTTTTGCGTAGCAAACTACTTGGCATCCTATCTACTCCCATCGTCATAACCCTCATAAGAAGGTAGGGTCATGCACAATGCAAGTGTCAACGAGAAAAGTAACGGAGGCAACCCACCAAAGTGGTTACCCATCCTTCATGATTCCGATGCAACAATAATAAGTGCTATGTGACATGCATAAAAAGGGTCTCATAGACATGGTCAAAGGGCTGCTTGCCTGTTTGAACAAAGTCTTCGAGGTCTTCAAATATCTCTGGTCCAACTCCGAGCATTCCGTCTACTTCGTCAACTATCGTCGAAAGCAACCATAATAAGCAACACAATAAGGCAGGAAATAAAAGTGCTCTAAAAATATGAGTTGGACTTTTCTGGGATACCTCTGGTCATATGAGGGATGACCAAAGTGGTTTCATTAGGATTGGATAAGTGGATATCTCTGAACATTTTGATATGATGGAATCAAGAGGTTTATGGATTTGCAAGAAGTGTACAGAAATATATTTTTGGATAATGAGCAAAGGCACCCATTTAACAAAGGATGATTTTAGAAGCATCTAGGAATTGGTTTCACTGGATTTGGAGTTCAAATGAATTTCCTATGAATTTGCAAAGTTGGCTATATATAAAGAAATAGACCATTATTTGAGGTGATACAAAAGGTACTAGCAAAAATGTTCAAAAACTAAGTTTTGAACTTATAGACATCTAGGATTTTGAATCATGGGATTTGGATCAAAAATGGGCTCTCTGTGATTTTCTAAAGTTCATCACAGAAATGGAAGAATAGGGTTTTGATAAATATTTGTGAAGAAAATCTTTATGGAAAAATGTGCAAATTGCACCATGTGATAGATCAAGAGTTTATGAACTGTTAGGAATTTGAATCATCAAATTTGGAGGTAATATGAATATTCTATGGATTTTAGAAGTTCACAGGAAAAGAAAAAGGGAAAAAGGCTTTAACCTTATCTCGCGCTACTGGCGAGAGTTAACAGCTGGGCGGCCCAGTGGCTTTCGGCTCTTGTGCTAGGGCCACGTCAAGGCGATTCGTGAAAATACGCCTTCTTGAGAGAGACAGCAACGCCCAAACCGTCTCCACTTAAACGGGTGGGGTCCGCCCACCGGTCATCGACGAAGGGGCCCGGCTCAGTTGCCGTCTCCTACCTCCCGCCGAACAGGCGAGGCGGGGGCGAGGCCGAGCGGCACCGGCGCCACCCAGGCGGCACGGGCCACCTCCGCGGCGCCCGGCGCCGGAGGACTCCAGCACATGGCACAAGCACCCGTCCATGTGCAAGACGACCATGGGGAGCCAGGGAAGAGGAGGGCTTCGGGTGCGGCGGACCGGGGTTGACGGCGGGTTCGGCAAGGCGAGGGAGGAACGGGGAGGAGTGGAGGGAGCACGGGAGGGGCTCCTGGCGACGGTGGTGGCGCTCTAGCGCGGTCTAGAGGGAAGGAGGAGGAGAGATGGGCGGGAATTTAGGCGGGTTCCGGCGGCTCGGCTCCGGCCATGGTGGGTGCTAGAGGGCACGAGAGGGAGGGGGAGGCTGTCCAGGAGGTCTCTGGGGGAAAGATAGAGCGAATGGAGCCCAGAGGAGGGGCTCGGGATGGTTGTTTAAGGAAGGGTGACGGTGCACCGTGGACGGCGTCCATGGCCACGGCCTAGGCGATGCCGGAGGCCGAATTGGCACACTCGGCCATGTCCGGGGTGTTCGTGGGCGTGGACTACTCCCAGGAGGGGAAGAGAGGGAGCGGGAAACGCGGCAAAGCGGGTCCCCGCCGTGGCCAGCGATCGGCGCGCCGGGCGGCGCTGTCGCACGCGAGGAGAGCCGAGAGGGAGAGAGGAGGGGCGACAGGTGCCGTGCCTCGGGGCGCCGAGGTGACCTCGGGGACACGAGGGGAGGCCCTAGGTGGCCGGAGGCGGTTGGAATGGGCGGCTACAAGGTCTGGAGGCGCCTCAGAAGCAGCTCAGCCTTGACTCTGCACGCCATGGCATAAAATATATGCCACGGGCGTGTCCACTTTTGTCTAGGAGCACTGGGGGAGTGTAAACAAAGGGGAGGTGGCCTTGGATGCCTTGTGGAACCAATGGAGTGAGGAGGAGGTGAGAAAGAGAGAGGAAGGTGCTATCCAGAGGGGTAAATGGGGTGTTTCACCCTCAATCATTGAGCCGAGGCCAGGAAGAGTCACCGGAGATAGGAGAGGACTAGGAGGAGCTGTGGTAAAAAGTTGAGCTCCCCAAGAATAGTGGAAGGGGTCAAAATAGTGATTTTTGCAAAATGCCAGAAGGTGTTTGATGTTGGTTTGGTCAAGAATATGATTCCCATTTGTCATGAGGCTCCACAGGGTGAAATGACACATATAATTAAGGCCTTCCACCACTTTGGAGCTTAATTGAAGATAGTTGACAATGCAACTTTGGTAAACCCTAGAAATAAACAGAAATGGGTTTTCCAAGATTTAGTCATGAAAATATGTTCTCCTTGATGCACTACTTGGTGTAGTGTCATCATTTGGTCATGTGAACATGCTCACAAAAGATGGGGTCAAGGGGAGAAAGTTGGTAGTACAAACTTGATCAAATTTGATTATGGACAGGAATGGTTTTGGAGTACTTTAATCAAGTTAACTTGTTCTCCAACTTGTGCCATTTGGTCTAGATGAATTATTAGACCATTTGAGCATGTTCACAAGGTTTGAGAACATTTGGAAATGTTTGGCAATGTAAAGTTGCTCAAACTTGAAAAAGGATGTATGGTTTTGAGAGGGTTTCATGGGGTTTTACAGTTCTCCATGATATGATACTTGGCAAGATCATCTAAAATGTCACAGGTGACACTCTAGAATTTTCTTGGAATTTTTGGAGAATATTTCCTTTGTAAATATTTCAAAAGCTTGAAATATCCGTAAAGGGTTTATGAGGATTTGACCAATATTTGGAACATTACCATGTGTTTAAACTCTTATATATGGACAATATATGTCCTATGAGTTTCCTAAATTTTGTCAAATATTTTTGAAGCAATAAAATAATTTTTCCTATTAAAGACCATTTCGGCCTTAATAAAAGCTTTTAAATAAAATAGGAAAATAACTTTTAAAATTATATTTTTGTGGTTTCGGGTATCCTATATCTAATAGGAGTCAAATATATTTTAGAAAGATTTTTACTGCCCTTTATTAAGTACTTGCAAAGCAAATCTCAATTCAGGGTTTTTTGAAAAACTAATTTTGAAAATACTATTTGGCCAAATCATTTTTGTAAGAAAATATTTTTATGTCCTATACACATGGCATGATCATTGGGAAAGGTGTTTGGAGCAAGGAGATGAAGTATAGAAGTTGGAGGATTTATTTGATTTTTAGAGCACTAGCAAACAACAGACAAACATTCAATCAAAGCAAAGACAAAACACTCAAAAGTTTTTGTTCAAACCACATTTTAGCATGATTAAGAGCTTAAGTGATGTGCCATGAAAATCAGGGTGTGACACGATAGCAAAAGTAATATTTTTGGGTTTTGTAGTAGTTGTAACAATAGCAACGGAAAAGTAAATAAGCGAAACACAAGATGTGAAAAGCTCGTAGGCAATGGATCAGTGATGGATAATTATGCCGGATGCGATTCCTCATGTAATAGCTATAACATAGGGTGACTCAGAACTAGCTCCAATTCATCAATGTAATGTAGGCATGTATTCCGTAAATAGTCATACGTGCTTATGGAAAAGAACTTGCATGACATCTTTTGTCCTACCCTCCCGTGGCAGCGGGGTCCTAGCGGAAACTAAGGGATATTAAGGCCTCCTTTTAATAGAGAACGGGAACAAAGCATTAGCACATAGTGAATACATGAACTCCTCAAACTATGGTCATCACCGAGAAGTATCCTGATTATTGTCACTTCGGGTGAAAGGATCGATATAGTTGACTAGAGGGGGGGGGGGGGTGAATAGGCAACTAACAATTTTTAGCTTTTCTTTAACAAATTAAAGTTTGCATCAAAGTAGGTTGTCTAGAAATGCAACTAGGTGAACAACCTATATGATGCAACAACAACAAGCACACGAGCAAGCAAGAGATATAACACAAGTAAGCTTGCAAAAGTAAAGGCGCGAGATAACCAAGAGTGGAGCTGGTGGAGACGAGGATGTGTTACCGAAGCTCCTTCCTTTTGGGGGGGAAGTACGTCTCCGTTAGAGCGGTGTGGAGGCACAATGCTCCCCAAGAAGCCACTAGGGCCACCGTATTCTCCTCACGCCCTCACACAATGTGAGATGACGTGATTCCACTATTGGTGCCCTTGAAGGCGGCGACCGAACCTTTACAAACAAGGTTGGGGCAATCTCCACAACTTAATTGGAGGCTCCCAATGACACCACAAAGCTTCACCACAATGGACTATGGCTCCGAGGTGACCTCAACCGTCTAGGGTGCTCAAACACCCAAGAGTAACAAGATCCGCTAGGGATTAGTGGGGGGAATCAAATTTCTCTTGGTGGAAGTGTAGATCGGGGCCTTCTCAACCAATCCCGAGCAAATCAACAAGTTTGATTGGCTAGGGAGAGAGATCGAGCGAAAATGGAGCTTGGAGCAACAATGGAGCTTAGGGATGGAAGAGATGGTCAACTAGAGGAAGAAGACACCCCTTATATAGTGGAGAGAAAGATCCAACCGTTATCCACTTGCTCAGCCCGCGACCTGCAGTACTACCGCTCCAAACAAGCGGTACTACCGCAGGGGCTCATGGTACTACCCTGATGTCTTGCGGTACTACCGCTGCAGTGGCGAGGGCTAGTCGAGCCGAGCCGCCAAAGGAGAGGCGGCATTATCGCTCCCCTTGCGGTACTACCACAAGGCCAGATGGACTAGGTTGGGAAGGGCACGGATGAATAAAATTACATCCGTGTCTACTTCAGCTGAAAATGGAACGGTGCAAAAATCCGACACGGCATTACCGCTACCGGCTTGCGGTATTATTGCGCAGGAGCGGATGTAAAAATTACATCCGCCTCTACTTCCGCTTCGTGCTCGAGCCGAACAGACTCACGCAGTACTACCACGACTGGGCGGTACTACCGTGGCGCCACTGTATACTACATGAGGGCTTGCAGTACTACCGCAGGCCTCAACTAGCAGCACTAAGGAATCCTACTTTTTGCACAGTAAAGGAGATAACGGAGAATGCTCCAAAGTGCAAAGGGAAAGGCGGGGTAAAGTAAGAAAGGTGTATGTGATGATTCCACCCAAACCTTTCCATAGCGGACCCCCTCTTAATATAACGGCTATCCTACGACTCAAATCCACCAAAAGAGACGTAGAACACCACCGTATTCAATAGTCTTCGAGGGGTACCAAACCGTCTTGTGCCTAACGACGAAGCAACTGAAATACTCAAGGCACACGATTAGTCTGCAAAAGCATTGTCATCAATCACAAAAACACCTTAGGGATAAACATGCCCTTACAATCTCCCCCTTTTTGGTGGATTGATGACAATACGGGATTTGTACGAAGGGAAATAATGTAGCACAAGCAAACCCCACACCTCTAGAATATAGACGAGATCCCCCTAGATTCGTGCTAGAGAGTAAAGTGCTTTGGACTGCACGACACGAACACTAGGATCACCACTCCCCCTATATTTTAGAGACAAAGCATATCTAGCAATAAAAAGGCTAACACTAAACAAGATAGTAAATATGAGCAAGACATAAGTTGCATGAGATAGCATAGGTTCAATAAGGTAATAAGGTACGATAGAGTGCATATGTCTTACACCATATGATAGACCAAGTCTCACGAACAAACTAAACCAAAGCAAAGCAAGGTTCAACGAAACAAACACGGGTTAGTGGCATATGCATTATCAATTAATACCATATGAGGAAAGGTGGCCTTCTCCTTGGTTAGCTTAACTTGGAGTTGAGCATGAGACTCCTTGAGGTTAGCGTGAGCACCCTTCAAGACCTTGTGGGCCTTGTCAAGTACATCAAACTCCTCCTTGAGTCTAGCATGATCAACCCCAAGTTTAGACTTCTCGGAAGTTAGCACACGAGACACAACAAGAGCATGATCAAGATCTTTCTTTAACTTAACATGGTCATCGTTGTGTGACTCCTCAAGAGCCAAACGATGCCCACGCTCTTCCTCAAGAGCATTAGAGACATCCGATATCTCATCGGCATAGTCACGACTATGACCTTCCATCTTAGAGATGGTTTCTTCGTGAGCCTCGATCATGTCATTGGCTTCACCAAGTTGTTCCAAGAGAGCAACAAAGTGCTTCTTGGATTTGCCCTTGAGCTTACTCATAAATGACTCAAATTCATTCACATCCTCATTAGACCCCTCATGTTCATCAATGCAACCCGACAAAGAGGGATTAGTAATGATGGTGGTTTTGATGTTGGGGGTTACCTTGTTAGAGGCTTTGGCCATGAGGCACTTGGCGGTGATGTTCTCGTTGGGTGAATCAAAGAGAGACATCCGGGGAGTTGTGGCAATGGCAACGGATGCCATGGCCAATGCTTCACCATCTTCATCATCATCGTCACCCTCATGGTATTCCTCTTGAACCACCAACCCACGAGTAGGATTATTTTTGGTGAAGTTATTCTTGTTGGGGAAGGACTTGGCTTTGTCTTTTCGGATAAGCTTGCCACCATTGTCTTCCCGCTTCTCGTAAGGACAATCCGCAATGAAATGGCTCACATTGCCACAGTTGTAACAAGTTCTTACTCGTTGCTTGCCCTTGAAGCCACTTGAGTTGGTCTTGTTGAAATTAGGCCTTGAGTTCTTCTTGCTCCAAAATTGTCTTGAAGCAAGAGCCATGTGCTCATGATAATCATATTTCGTATCTTCAGGGTTGCTCTCCTCATCCTCCTCTTCTTCCTCCTCTTCCACAATGACCTTGGACTTCAAGGCAAGGTTGGGTTTCTTTGCCCTTTGAGAGCGGAGCACCGCATTGTCGGCGGTCTTATCCAAGATGCTCATTGCAACGAACTCATCCAACACTTCACTTGAGGTCATGGAGTGGAAGTCCAGTCTTTGACGAATGACGGAGGACATGACCTTGTTGTAGGGCATCATGGCCTTGAGGAACTTGCGCTTGATCCAATTTTCATCCGTGTCCTTGCTCCCATGATCTCGGAGTGAGACCGCGAGTTTGGTCACTCTTCGAAAGAGCTCACGAGGTTCTTCATCTTCTTTCATTGCAAACTCATCGGCTTCATCTTGCACCACTTCATAATTGGAGCATTGAATGCTAGCACTTCCCCGATAGAGAGACACAATGCATTGCCATGCGTCTTTGGCCATGGCATGGGGTCGAAGATGAGGGAGATCTTCGGGAAGGATTGCATCTTGGATGATGAAGAGAGCATTCTCATTGAATTGATTATCCACTGCTTCTCTTGGGGTGAAGTTGCTTCTGTCATGTGGATAGAAACCTTCTTCAATGATCCTCCAAAGATTAGTATTCACATGATTTAAATTACGCTTGAAGCGATACACCCAAGAATCAAAATCCTCATTTTTCACAATCTTAGGAGGAGGACCGGCATGATTTAAATGAGTAGAGGGAATCGGTCCTCCATAAGTTGGAGGTTCCACATGGGCAAAGATGTCGGTGGCATTTCTACCACTAGTAGAAGGACCCTTCTCACTATTAGCTTCCCCCTTGTCAGAGTTAGCATCCATCACCTTGTTAGTGGGATCACCCACTTTCAACGGCGAGGTAGGTAGTTTAAGTCCTTCTAAGAATTTATTAAACATGCTTTCAACCGTGGTTGTCATGGAGGTTTTCAATGTGTCCAAGGCCACATTGAATTCCTCACGGGACACCGTGGTTTCCCCATCACCCGTAGACGAGATCAGATTCACACCGGATGCTCCTCCTCCCGACCGTCTACGGTGTCAACCATACTCTTCGGACGGCAAAGTCCTTAATAAAGAGGCGCGGCTCTGCTACCAATTGAAAGGATCGATATAGTTGACTAGAGGGGGGGTGAATAGGCAACTAACAATTTTTAGCTTTTCTTTACCAAATTAAAGTTTGCATCAAAGTAGATTGTCTAGAAATGCAACTAGGTGAACAACCTATATGATGCAGCAACAACAAGCACACGAGCAAGCAAGAGATATAACACAAGTAAGCTTGCAAAAGTAAAGGCGCGAGATAACCAAGAGTGGAGCCGGTGGAGACAAGGATGTGTTACCGAAGTTCCTTCCTTTTGAGGGGAAGTACGTCTCTGTTAGAGCAGTGTGGAGGCACAATGCTCCCCAAGAAGCCACTAGGGCCACCCTATTCTCCTCACGCCCTCACACAATGCGAGATGTCGTGATTCCACTATTGGTGCCCTTGAAGGCGGCGACCGAACCTTTACAAACAAGGTTGGTGCAATCTCCACAACTTAATTGGAGGCTCCCAACGACACCACAAAGCTTCACCACAATGGACTATGGCTCCGAGGTGACCTCAACCATCTAGGGTGCTCAAACACGCAAGAGTAACAAGATCCGCTAGGGATTAGTGGGGGGAATCAAATTTCTCTTGGTGGAAGTGTAGATCGGGGCCTTCTCAACCAATCCCGAGCAAATCAATAAGTTTGATTGGCTAGGAAGAGAGATCGGGCGAAAATGGAGCTTGGAGCAACAATGGAGCTTAGGGATGGAAGAGATGGTCAACTAGAGGAAGAAGACACCCCTTATATAGTGGAGAGAAAGATCCAACCATTATCCACTTGCTCAGCCCGCGACCTGCAGTACTGCCGCTCCAGACAAGAAGTATTACCGCAGGGGCTCACGATACTACCATGATGTACCGCGGTACTACCGCTGCAGCGGCATGGGCTAGTCCAGGCCAGAGCCGCCAAGGCTGAGAGGGGTACTGCCGCAGACGCGGTACTACCACTCCCCCTTGCGGTACTACCGCAAGGCCAGGATGGACTAGGCTGGGAAGGGCATGGATGAATAAAATTACATCCATGTCTACTTCCGCTGAAAATCAAACGGTGCAAAAATCCGACACGGTTCTACCGCGCCTGGCTTGCGGTACTACCGCGCAGGGAGCGGATGTAAAAAATTACATCCACCCCTACTTCCGCTCGTGCTACTGAGCCGAAACAGGACTCACGGTACTACCGCGCACCTGGGGCGGTACTACCGCGTAGAGCGTGGATGTACAAAATTACATCCGCCCCTACAGCCGCAAGAGAGGCTGATCCTGGCCAGAGGCCACGGTACTACCGCTCCATAGGAGCGGTACTACCGTGGGCGCCTACGGTACTACCGCGAGGGCTTGCGGTACTACCGCAGGGTCCTGCGGTACTACCGCTCCTAGGAGCAGTACTACCGCAGGCCTCAACTAGCAACACTAAGGAATCCTACTTTTTGCACAGTAAAGGAGATAACGGAGGATGCTCCAAAGCGCAAAGGGAAAGGCGGAGTAAAGGAAGAAACGTGTACGTGATGATTCCACCCAAACCTTTCCACAGCGGACCCCCTCTTAATAGAACGGCTATCCTACGGCTCAAATCCACCAAAAGAGACGTAGAACACCACCGTCTTCAATAGTCTTCGAGGGGTACCAAACCATCTTGTGCCTAACGACGAAGCAACTGAAATACTCAAGGCACACGATTAGTCCATAAAAGCATTGTCATGAATCACCAAAACACCTTAGGGATAAACATGCCCTTACATCGGGGTTGTCGAATCATAACGCATAATAGGTGACTATAGACTTGCAAGATAGGATCAAGAACACACATATATTCATGAAAACATAATAGGTTCAGATCTGAAATCATGGCACTCGGGCCCTAGTGACAAGCATTAAGCATAGCAAAGTCATAGCAACATCAATCTCAGAACATAGTGGATATTAGGGATCAAACCCTAACAAAACTAACTTGATTACATGGTAAATCTCATCCAACCCATCACCGTCGAGCAAGCCTACGATGGAATTACTCACGCACGGCAGTGAGCATCATGAAATTGGTGATGGAGGATGGTTGATGATGACAACGGCGACGAATCCCCCTCTCCAGAGCCCCGAACGGACTCGGATCAGCCTCCCGAGAGATTAGGGCTTGGCGGCGGCTTCGTGTCGTAAAACGCGATGAAACTTTCTCTCTGTTTTTTTCTCCCCGAACGTGAATATATGGAGTTGGAGTTGAGGTCGGTGGAGGTCCAGGGGGGCCACGAGACAGGGGGCGCACCCAGGGGGAGGGGGCGAGCCCCCCACCCTCGTGGACAGGGTGTGGGCCCCCTGGTCTTGATTCTTTCGCCAGTATTTTTTATATTTTCCAAGAAGTGCCTCCGTGGATTTTCAGGACATTCCAAAACTTTTCTTTTCTACACATAAAACAACATCATGACAGTTCTGCTGAAAATAGCGTCAGTCCGGGTTAGTTTCATTCAAATCATGCAAGTTAGAGTCCAAAACAAGGGCAAAAGTGTTTGGAAAAGTAGATACGTTGGAGACGTATCACGGGCCACCTCCCACGCCCTCAGGAACGACATGACCTTGTGGAGGAGGTCGTTCGGGAGGGCGCTGAGACAGTCCAGGGCAGCGGAAGCGTCTCCCTCGACAGCCTCGGCTTTGGGTTTCTTCTGCAGGGACATTTCGTTGAACAGACCGCCTGCGCCGCTTCAGATGGTTGCTCTAAGTTTGCTGGGAGTAGTAGGAAGAAATTCCTTGGAAGTCTGCATCACATTGCAAATTGCAGGGGAAGAAGAGAAGGCGAAGGGAGGATGGATCTGTGGACCTGCACAAGGATCGATCGGTGGAAGTTGCGGTGAGTTCTTGCCACTTCAATCAAATACAATCCCACCGATAGTACAAATTGTTGCTCTGGGAGTAAAATGCTAGGCACAAGTAGATGGCGAGCTGAAGGCGCGGCGTTGTCTTCGCCCCTCTCTCATCGGAGCCGGGCAAACTGGGAGCTCAAATCCGATGATGAATCATAAAAAAAAATTAGCTCCGCCATCAGATCCATCTACACATAACGTGAATCCTATGTCATGTATACAATTATATGAACCTCTAAAATAAATAAATATACAGGAAAAGGTTAGGAAAATTATCTCCGACAAGCCGTCGAACACCTTTAGGTCACGCGCCGGAAGGGGTGCTGTGGTCGGACATCAGAAAGAAGGCGCAGGGCTGCGGCAACGTCCCAGAACAGCTCAGTGGAGGCGACTGGAGTCGACGTACACATCCTCCATTACCACTAGAACGACTCTAAAAATATGTTGGGAGGAGTGTGATGAGCGCCACCAAAGAGTATCAAAATACCAAGACCTTGTAGGTTGACACAACAACACCAGCGATGAGGCGCAAGTCCCCACAATGTGATACTGGAGCAAACACAATGAACTGAGTGTCACAGGCACTAGAGATGTAAATGGCAAATAAACGACACCCACATGGTTTGTTTAGTTAGTTTTAGTTTGCTCGGTAGTTCATTTTTCTCAAAAAAAAACTTTATTGAACTATTAGATTGATAAATGGGCTTAAACGGAACCTTCTTTACATCCCTGACTGGCACTGACAGCGAAACTCCGTCACAAGAGGCATGATAGTGGAGTAGTGCAAGCCGTGAGACCACCTACGAGCACGAACCTTGACCGCAAGCATCGCTGAGGCCTCGTTTGGTACAAGTGGATTGGGGAGGTTTGGAGAGGAGAGGATTCCAGGGGATTTGGTGAATCCCCCTCTTCCACCCAATCCCCTTGAAACCTCAAATCCCCCTCCAGCCACACATCCCTCAAATCCCCCTCCATACAAAACACTGTTTGACGGGGAGGGAATTCCATATTGAACTAAAATGGTGTAAAGCAGTTAAAAATCTAATCTTGCAACAGTTCTTCACATGAACAACATAATTTGCTTGACTTGGAACCAATATATCATCACATAATTGCAATGTCACATAACAGCAACATAATCTCTCACATCACCATGACTTGGAACCAAAAATATCTCATGCGTTTTCGGCATTCACAAGTCTGAGGAAAGACATGCGTACATTTAAGCATGCTGAGAATACATAAGACATGCGTACATTTAAGCATGCTGACAACCACAGCGCCGACACAAAAGCAACTGACGAGACTCAAACAGACGATTTCGAGGGCCCTGCAAACGTCCCATTCTTCCTCTGCTTTGTTCCACTTCTCAACCTGGTTTAATGACACCAGAAAAAAACTGATGATACTGAAGAAAATAAGGTAATGTTGCTACTGTTGACAAAACTACATCTCATTTCAATTCAATGCAGATCTTTCTCATTCAATTTCAATTCCAAGACCCACAGACGGAGGAGCCAGTTGACAGAGGGAGTACTTATGTACAAGTAAATGATCAGGTATATTTCAAGTAAATGATATTAAAAGCACAACAACAATCAGGTATATTTCAAGGAATTATATCATGGCCTTGTTAGAGCTACATCAAGACCAACAGAGGCTGTATACAGGCAACATCAAGGCAACAGAGGCTACATCAAGCAACTTTCTCAACCTTGTTAATCCTACAGAAGCAAGCAAGCTACTCCAGCAAAACTACAGGAGCAAACTTCTCAAGCAAGAGTACAAGCAAAACTACAGGAGCAAACCTTGTTAATGCCGACGACTTTTAACAGGTTGCTTGTGCCAGGCCTCACATCTCATGACCCAAACAAACTTCACCCATTATATGACTGACAAACTAACCTTTGGTGCAAACTTATATACAAGACCCATATGGTGCCAGCCATATATATTGTTCACAGGTAAGGAACACTACTACCCTCTTCCTTGCTGCAAGTGACTTGCTTTAGTTAAGCACCACATCTTGGACAAGATGACAGTAAACCAAACAAAACCAGCAACACAAAACAAATGTGCTATAGAAATCCAGTTCAAAATCTCGCTGGGGCTTAAAACATAGGAACATAACACAAACATCCTATTTGTTCCATTAACATTCAGTTCAAGCAGCACCAAAGAAACATTCTATTTCTATTTGTAATCCTGCTTAATCGGGATTGACATGTACAACGGGTGGTCGGACAGGAAGACAGTGTGAGCACACATCATCCTCTTAACCTGAATTAATCAACAGTAGATATTCATGGCTTACAGTAAGTGCACGATTTCCATGGTAAAAACAAATGGTTCAAAACGCAGCTCCACTTGACTTGACTCCACATAAGAAATGACACGACATATAGTTGCATCATGTAACTACTAGCACAATCTAATAAGTACTCGACGACGAGCCAGCCAACAGCAATTAAAAGTAGCTACGAATTGGAGTACATCCAAGATTCCAAGTTTGCTTGGAACTACAAATGTTCATGTATTTCATTTTCAGAACTACATGTAGTTGCTACTGTTCCAAAATAAAATGTGTAGTTTCTACTGAAAACCACATGAGAAAACTGTTCAGACTGTAACAGAACAGGTACCGGTGCACAACACCATTTTCTTTCAGTCTTTCAGGAGAAGAGAGGTTGCACAGAACAAGAATGGCACATTGACGCACAGGACACAACAAACAGGTAGCATAACACATTATTTTAGTAGCATATTTTCTTCAGCTCTGCTCATCTGCTCAAGACACACAAGAAAGATCACGCACAAGACGCATGCCATCACCAGCATAGCCCCGGCGTGGCACACCGACGCCACCAACAACACCGTCGAGCGAGACCAGGAGAACCCCAAGACACCGAGCAGATCATGCCTGCAGCTGCAGTAGGGCGCCATGTACGGCCACAACCCCGCTGTTGGTGTCAAAACCAGCGGATCTCGGGTAAGGGGTCCCGAACTGTGCGTCTAGGCGGATGGTAACAGGAGACAAGGGACACGATGTTTTTACCCAGGTTCGGGCCCTCTCGATGGAGGTAAAACCCTACTCCTGCTTGATTGATATTGATGATATGGGTAGTACAGGAGTGGATCTACCACGAGATCAAGGAGGCTAAACCCTAGAAGCTAGCCTATGGTATGATTGTTGTAATGGATGTTTGTCCTATGGACTAAAACCCTCCGGTTTATATAGACACCGGAGAGGGCTAGGGTTACACAAAGTCGGTTACAATGGTAGGAGATCTACATATCCATATTGCCAAGCTTGCCTTCCACGCCAAGGAAAGTCCCATTCGGACACGGGACAAAGTCTTCAATCTTCTATCTTCATAGTCTTGGAGTCCGGCCGATGATGATAGTCCGGCTATCCGGACACCCCCTAGTCCAGGACTCCCTCAGTAGCCCCCAAACCAGGCTTCAATGACGACGAGTCCAGCGCATATATTGTCTTCGGCGTTGCAAGGCGGGTTCTCCTTCAAATTCCATGTGCTTGCTGAATAGTGTCCGGCTCCCTTATAGATGTTGCGCTCCTTGGCTTCCATGCCCAATAATGGCCCTCTTCCACGCGTCGCATGAATGCAAAAAGCCAGGGTATCTTTTATATTTTACCCCCTAGCTGCGCAAATAATCTGCCTATAAGAGAGGCAAGAATCCAGATCCAAATCACACCATCCTCCTTCCGCGAGTACTCATCAGAGCACTTCTGACCAAAAACCCATTCCATCATGGACCGTCGACGCGGCTCCTCCTCTCGCGTTCCCAGCCCTCTGCCAGGAGATTGGAGGAGATGTTTAGTTCCGCAGAACGAGCTGGTGACGCTTCAAGCGGAGGGATATCTTCCTCCGGCCTTTATGGTCCCGGTTCGAGCCGGGCTGGCCACCTAGAAAGGTGGGAAGCAAGCGGAGGCCACCCCTAGCCCCTCTAAAGGAGAGAGGGTGTCCTTTGTCCCCTATCTAATAAGGGGGCTTGGATTTCCCGTACATCCGTTCCTCCGCGGGCTTCTGGAGTTCTACGGACTCCAGCTCCATCACCTCACGCCCGCCTCTATTCTGCACATTGCGGGTTTCGTAGCTCTTTGCGAGCTATTCCTGGGCATCGAGCCCCATTTTGCACTATGGAAGAGGCTATTCTACCTCGTACCCCGTTCTCATGAGGGGTCAATATATCAAGTGGGCGGTGCCGAAATATGGCGCATCGCCGGGACCGGATATCCATCCGGAACCCCAAAGAAGGCGTCCGAAGACTGGCCTTCGGAATGGTTTTATGTAGAAGATGCTCCACTGCCGGACCCAGTTCGGATCGGCCTCCCGGAGTTCAGCAAGGCTCCTCTGAAGAAACGCCTAAGTTGGCGCCCATGAGCCCTCAACCGGAGGAAGACAAGGGCGCCCATTATTTGATGGGCCGGATAAGGTTACTGGCCCATTCTGGATTGACCATGATTGGAGTCATGGCCACGTGCATCATGCGGGGGGTGCAGCCGCTGCAATACAGGGGCCACCCCATGTGGGATTTCAACGCGGAGAATGATGCCACCCGTCATGGCCGCAAAGGGCTAGGATCGGCCGAAGATCTGGTGAAGATTCTATCCGGCCTGTACAAGGGGGAGAAGGAGGACTTCCTCCAGACGATCCCATTGAATGGGTTCTCCATGAATAACCCTCGGCGCTGGGTAAGCGGACGTTTTATTTATCCGACCCGTGCTTTCAAAGTTAAGTACCTTACTTTACGATTTCGACGCAGGAACTGCGTCGGGATGTGGAGGGCATACATAGTCCGGCTCCACAACCCGAGGATCCGGGAAGATCCCTTGATCCAGCCTCCGAAGAGGATCCGGACATAAAGGTGGAGCTAATTGACGGGGTGTTCTACCAACTCAGCATGCACAACGCTCTAGTCGCCATTACGGCTGACTACCCCGGCTTGTCACCGGCTTCCCAAGTAATTATGACCGAAGTCCTGACACCATTACTTCATCCTTGCGCATTCCTGACCACCGTATACAACGGTGTCTTGCAGGAGGTGCCTTCAAAGCGGGAAGCTGAACCCACGGCGGCTGACCAACAAGGGTTAGTCCGGCCCAGCAGGCGGAAGAGGGGTGCGGTGCGAATCAAAACGTCACCACAATAGTATAGCCCGCGACCGTTATTTAGGAAAAGATTCCTAGGAGGTGTAATAACGCTCATGACTTTTTTCAGAGAAAGAGCGCCACGGATCGCGTGCCTCGAGAGGTTGCCAACCAAGCCTCCGCCAGCCAGGCTCCAACACCTGGTCCGGAGGGGGAGGCGAGCGCAAGGCGCGAGCCGGATACTCCTTTAACGGAGGATGCCGATAGGCTGTCCGCCACCAGGTCTGAGGTGGAGAGCGCCATGAACCATAGGCGCCGCCCGACAATTTTTCGCGGCGCGTGTTTCTCCCCTAAGGCGTTGAATGCCTTTAACACGGGAGACACGCACCTCCGTGCTGCTCAAGATGGTTTGACCAGAGCCATGGAGCAGTATGTAAAAGACATACGGGTAAGGGATTATAATAGTGGTATATGCCAGTAGCCCCCGAGACTTAAAGTAGTTAAAATAACTGATTTAAGGATCATTTAATGTGCAGGATCTTACAGAGAAGAATACCCAATTGTCCCGGGAACTACAAGAGTGCAAGGCCCAACTTGAGGCCGCACTAGCTGCCGCAGAAGGAGACACAGAGACCTCCCCTGGTAACACATTATTTCAAAAAGATAAGCGGTGTGCGGCGTGCGTATAAGTCTGACAATGATATTGCAGATGTTGCCGGACTAGATCCGGACAAGAAACACCTACTGCGCCAGCTGAAGGCTGGCGAGAGGGTGCTTATGAAGGTGCAGCAGGAGAGGAACAAACTCCAGGATGCCTACACCCAGCTTGGGGAAGAGCTAAAAGGTGTTCGGGCCAAGCTGTCTGGCTCCGTGAAGGAGAATCGGTAACTTCGCGCGGCATCTATAGTAAGTGCTTGAGCGAATTCTTTTAAAAAGAAGAGTTCGGCGAGGAAGCCAATTGATGTAAATATGTCTAGGGTGTGCTCTGTGTCGCCTGTGGAGGAAATGCCAGTTCGACGGGTGACCAACTTCTGAAGCTGGTGCAACTGCCGAACGTGTTCGGCAGGCGATGAGTGGCGTCGTCCAGGCCCTATGGACATCCGTCTCCCTACCCGAGGGCCTTGGATAGCTTGCGGAGAAGCTTCTGGGAGCGCGGCAGCGCTTCCGTTTATGGAAGATATCAGCCTACCGTCAAGGGGCCAGGGAGGCCTGGGCCATGGTGAAGATGCGGTACAAGAAGGCGGATCCAAACTACATGGCCAAAGTTGGACCTGTGGGCCCCGATGGGAAGGAGATCCCTGTGAGCTTAGTGTACGGCCAAGTAGAGTTGGCCGCTAAGTATTCCCAACGGGACTGTAAATTAGACAGCCTGTTAGACGGGATTGAGGAGGAGTACAGTCAGTAAATTTGACGATGTATTTAAAATGACATGTAAAATGCCTTCTAGCCGGATTGTAGATCGTTTGTCTTTGCCGACCTTTTCGCTTCAACCTCTGGACCCTAGAGTCCGGAGTGTGTCCGAATACCCTCTCGGTTATGAAAAAACCGGGGCATGCATGGAGACCAGACGTAGGGGTCATTAGTGATTTATCATACAAGTGCCCAACTAGTTATGTTATATTACATGGTTAGTAAGAAACATCTTCCAGGGAGAATAGTTCCGTTAAGGGTTCCTTTCTCGAGGCATGCCCTAAAGTGCATGTCCGGACTGCGAAAAGAGCAGGAAAACATCCGGGGCAAATAAATAAAAGTGTAAAAATCATCTTCAAGTCACCGATCGAATATTCCCTTAAGAACGCTAGCTTCGGCTTCACCCACCGAGGTACACATCCGGTGACCCGGCAAGAATAATCGCAGAGGTGCTCCCTTTACCTCCTAGCCGAACAATCGGGAACGTAGGGGTAAGCACAGGAGCCAGGAAACCCAGCTTGGCCAAAACTTAAGTCATATCGATGCATATAATGGTGAATAAAAGGTACATGTGGAAGTTTGACACATGTCCTGGGCATGAAGCCCGTATAAGTAAGCTTCTGTTAAAGAAGCCCCCAGGTATAATGAGTGCGGGTAGCACATCAAGTGTGTGCGAACAATGCGCAAATAGGCCCTCAAGGGCTTTTATGAAAAAGGTGGGAGAAAAGAGAGAAACAAAGGACAGCTGAAGTGTGAAAATGTGGACGGAGGAAGGAGACGAACTCTTAGTCCGGCGCTAGGCGTAGAATCTTCGGAGGCGGGCTGCGTTCCATGGGTTCGGCTCGAGTCGGTTGTCCGATGCATTTCGCAGACGGTATGCTCCGCCGGTCAGGACTTGGTCGATGATGAAGGGACCTTCCCATTTGGGCTTGAGTTTGTCCTTTTTCTTGTCCGGCAGTATAGAACTAGTTCGCTAACATTGTAAGTTTTAGCCCGCATTTCTGCTTTGATATCTTCGAGCTGCTGCCGATAGAATGCGGAACGGCCTTTGCCACATCGCGTTCCTCCTCCAATGCATCCAAGCTGTCCTGCCGATCCAGCTTGGCTTCTCTTTCTTCGTACATGCGCACTCGAGGTGAGTCATGAATTATGTCGCAGGGCAAAACTGCATCTGCGCCGTATACCATAAAGAATGGTGTGAATCCGATAGTACGGTTTGGCGTGGTCCGCAGCCCCCAGAGTACGGAGTCGAGCTCCTCTACCCAGTGCGTGTTAGATTTTGTAAGGGACCGCACTAATCTAGGTTTGATGCCGCTCATGATTAGACCATTTGCTCGTTCATCTTGACCGTTGGTTTGAGGGTGATAGACTGAAGCGTAGTCGAGCTTAATGCCCATATTTTTGCACCAGGGTTTAACCTCGTCGGCCGTGAAGTTCGTGCCGTTATCGGTGATGATGCTATGGGGGACGCCATAACGGTGTACTACCCCGGATATGAAGTCTATCACCGGTCCGGATTCGCCGCGTTTAACGGCTTGGCCTCTATCCATTTGGTGAATTTGTCCACCATGACCAATAAGTACTTTTGCTTGTCGGTTCCCCCTTTAAGGGTCCAACCATGTCAAGCCCCGGCATCATGAACGGCCAGTGATGGGTATAGTTTTGAGGGCGGTGGGTGGCATATGGCTCGATTAGCAAAGAGTCGATAACCGACGCATCTTTGGACTAAGTCCGAGCATCCGCCCGGCCGTCGGCCAATAAAATCTGTCGGAAGGCCTTACCTACAAGGGCCCGGCTGCAGCATGGTGTCCGCCTAGTCCGGCGTGAATTTCAGCCAAAAGATTTCGCCCTTCCTCTTGGAGATGCACCTTTGAAGGACTCGGTTGTGCTTTTCTTATAAAGTTCTCCTCATGGACCTTGTAGGCTTTAGATCGCCCGAACTATGCAGCGGGCCTCATTTTGGTCTTCGGGAAGCTCCTGCCTAATTAAGTAGGCTAGGAATGGTTCTGTCCACGGGGCAATTACCGCCATTATTTCGTGGGCTGAAGGTGTTATTTCATCGGCTGAACCGCCGATTATGTCAGATTGTTCTGTGTTGGGTGGCGCGGTTGTTTCCAGGTTGTTATTTCCGGACTCCCCTTCCCATAGTACGGATGGCTTAAAGAGCCGTTCCAGGAAGATGTTTGGAGGGACAGCGTCGCGTTTTGCGACGATGCGTGCCAACACGTCGGCTGCTTGGTTATTATCCCGGGCTACATGGTGGAATTCGAGTCCTTCGAACCGGGCTGACATTTTTAGGACAGCGTTACGATAGGCTGCCATTTTCGGATCCTTGGCGTCAAAGTCTCCATTTACTTGGGATATTGCAAGGTTTGAATCCCCGTGCACCTCTAGGCGTTGGATACCCATGGAGATTGCCATCCGGAGACCATGTAGGAGGGCCTCATATTCGGCTGCATTGTTGGAGTTCGCGTACATTATCTGAAGTACGTATTGGACTGTGTCTCCGGTTGGGGACGTCAGTACGACGCTAGTCCCCAAGCCGGCCAACATTTTGGAGCCATCGAAATGCATAATCCAATTGGAGTATGCGCCGTACTCTTTAGGGAGTTTGGCTTCGGTCCATTCAGCGATGAAGTCAGCCAAGACTTGCGACTTTATAGCTCGCCGAGGTTTATAAGTTATATCGAATGGTAAGAGCTCAGTGGCCCATTTTGCAATCCTTCCGTCGCGTCATGTTGTTTATAATGTCGCTTGAGGGGCACTTCGAGGCCATCGTTATCGAACACTCTTGAAAGTAGTGTCGAGCTTCCGGATGCTATGAACACCGCGTCGCTATCTTTTGATAATGCGGTACCGGACTTGCGGGGAGTTAAGACAAGGGATACGTAGTACACTGGTTTTTGAAGAGGGAATTTATGCCCTTCTGTTTCTCTTTCGACAACGAGCACCGCGCTTACAACTTGATGTGTTGCCGCGATATATAACAACATTGGTTTGCCCAGGTTAGGCGCAGCCAGGACCGTATTTGTTGCCAATATGGCTTTTATTTCTTCGAGTCCGGCAGTGGCAGCATCCGTCCACTCGGAGTGTTCGGTGTGCCTGAGGAGGCGATAGAGGGGCAATGCCTTTTCTCCCAAGCGGGAGATGAAGCGGCTTAGAGCCGCCACGCATCCAGTCAGTTTTTGTATTTGTTTGAGGTCTTTTGGAATATCCAGCTGTGACAGAGCTTGGATCTTGGCTGGGTTTGCTTCAATTCCTCTACCGGATACAATGAAGCCCAGGAGCTTTCCGGCTGGTACGCCAAAAACGCATTTTTCCGGATTCAGCTTAATGTCATATGCTCGGAGGTTGTCGAATGTGAGCCTCAAATCGCCTACTAGAGTTTCGACGTGTTTGGTTTTGACGACTACGTCGTCTACATATGCCTCTACTGTTTTGCCGATCTGGGTAGCCAGACATGTCTGAATCATGCGCTGATATGTTGCGCCGGCGTTTTTGAGTCCGAAGGGCATTGTGTTGAAGCAGAATGGTCCGTATGGAGTAATGAATGTCGTTGCGGCTTGGTCCGCCTCCGCCATCTTGATTTGATGGTAGCCGGAGTATGCGTCGAGGAAGCACAATGAATCGTGTTTCGCAAAGAGCATCGATTATTTGGTCGATGCGGGGAAGGGGGAAAGGATCCTTTGGGCAGGCCTTGTTGAGGTTTTTAAAATCGACACATAGGCGCCACGATTTGTCCTTCTTTGGTGCCATTACCAGGTTTGCTAGCCAGTCCGGATGTTTGATGTCTCTGATGAATCTGGCTTCCAGTAGTTTGGCTAGATCTTCTCCCATTGCCTGTCTTTTGGGTTCGGAAAATCACCGAAGAGCCTGTTTGACTGGCTTGAATCCTTTTAGGATGCTTAGGCTATGTTCTGCCAATCTGCGTGGGATTCCAGGCATATTTGAAGGGTGCCAGGCAAAGATGTCCCAATTTTCCCGAAGGAATTCTCGTAGTGCGGCGTCTACATCGGGGTTCAATTGTGCCCCGATGGAGGCCGTCTTTGTTGGGTCCGTTGGATGGACCTGGAATTTGACTATTTCGTCCGCTGGTTTAAAGGAGGTGGACTTGGATCTCTTATCGAGTATCACATCGTCCCTATTCACCGTGGAGCGCAATGTGCGGAGTTCCTCCGCCGCTAGGGC
Source organism: Aegilops speltoides (assembly GCA_021437245.1). Taxonomy (NCBI): domain Eukaryota; kingdom Viridiplantae; phylum Streptophyta; class Magnoliopsida; order Poales; family Poaceae; genus Aegilops; species Aegilops speltoides. The sequence continues at coordinate 58,266,821 of CM038143.1, read as the reverse complement.
TTTGGATAGTGCCTCGTGGCTAATGCGGCTGTCTTGTTTTCAGCGGAGTGCTGTGTGTCCGGATCACCGATGAGAGTGATTATTCCGCGGGCCCGGCATCTTAAGCTTCATGTACCCGTAATGGGGTATGGCTTGAAAAATTGTGAATGCCTCTCGTCCTAATATAGCGTGATATCCGCTGCTGAACGAGGCCACTTGGAACGTGACCTCTTCGGACCTGTAATTGTCCGCGAGCGAACACCACATCAAGTGTGATTTTTCCCGCAGCGTGCTTCCGGCTAGGGATTATACCTCTAAAGGTTGTGTTGCTTCGCTCAATGCGGCTCCACCTATTTCCATTTTTTGAAGAGTTTCCTCATAGATGAGGTTTAATCCGCTGCCGCCATCCATGAGTACCTTGGTAAGACGAAAGTCGTCCACTATTGAACTGAGGACCAATGCGGCTGGTGCTCGGGCCGTTCGGAATTTAGGTTCGTCGCTGGCGTTGAAGGTGATGGCCGTGTCGCTCCATGGATTTGTTGTTGCTACTTGGTAGACTTCGGCGAGGCTGCGGATTGTTCGTTTCCGCATATTATTTGATGCGAAAGTCTCGAAGACTGTTGACATCGTGCTGGTACTGTTAGAGTTGTTTTCTGGGGTTAGAAGCTCTTTGCCACTTTTGGCCACCTGCCGCAGTATCCAACATGTCGAAGGCTATGTGTTGGAGTGGCGCCTTCTGTACTGTGAATTTTACAGGGTCCGCTGAGCCACCCCTCCAGTACGGTTCCGTGCCCTTTATGGGGTTTTTGCTTTTTGGTTTTTATACCTGGTGCCTGAGTATGATGCACCCTTTTGTTTCGAACTGGGGTTGTATTCGGGGCCGGATTGTCCCAAAACTTGGTGTCGGTTTTCCGGAAACTCTCCATCGCACAGTACTTGCGTACTATGGACGCCAGGTCGGCGAATCGTGTAATTTCACGACGACTTACGGCGTTCAAGATTCCCCTATCCGTGCAATTATTGCAGAAAATTGAAATTGCGTTTTCCTCACGGCGGTCTTTTATCCTGTCCATAACCAGGAGGAATCTGGCCCAGTAATGATATACTGTTTCAGCGGGCTCTTGTCGGATTTGAGATAGATCGCATATGTTTGGGTGGGTGGGTGGAATTGAGTCCGGAACCCTACCCATCTCGAGGCTCAAGGGCCGGAAAGTTTCCGAATTTGGAAGCTTGGATTGCTGGACGTTGTCCAACGAGTCTGGTCCGATGTCTGACTTTAGGTTCAGTGCTTGATCGACGTCCGTCCCTTCGCGGAAATCCGGCATGGAGGGTTTGGGAGTCCGGACATAACTAGTTTTCAATGTAGAAGAAGAATCGCCGCATTGTTCCTCTACCACAGCAACGTGGTGAGTAACCTGGGGAGAGTTAATCTCTCTCAGATCGGTTTTAAGCCCAATCTGATTGTAGTCTGTAGCGACTCCCAGGGCGGCGATGCGATCCAAGAGCTCGTTTACGGACAAGAGCTCTATTGGATCCAGCTGCTCGGCGAATTCCGAGTTGACGTGAAGATTGCTTTTGATGACCCGAGAGGTCATCGTCGAAGCGGTGGCCGAACAGGCGGTCATGAGAAAACCACCTAGCCGGATAGTTTGGCCGGCGGCCAGGGCTCCTTTGGCGATGATACCATCTTTAAAGACGGGAAGAGGCATCCTTCCTGATCACGACGGCACAGAGGAACTCTCAATGAAAGCACCAATGTCGGTGTCAAAACTGGCGGATCTCGGGTAGGGGGTCCCGAACTGTGCTTCTAGGCGGATGGTAACAGGAGACAAGGGACACGATGTTTTTACCCAGGTTCGGGCCCTCTCGATGGAGGTAAAACCCTACTCCTGCTTGATTGATATTGATGATATGGGTAGTACAAGAATGGATCTATCACGAGATCAAGGAGGCTAAACCCTAGAAGCTAGCCTATGGTATGATTGTTGTAATGGATGTTTGTCCTACGGACTAAAACCCTCCGGTTTATATAGACACCGGAGAGGGCTAGGGTTACACAAAGTCGGTTACAATGGTAGGAGATCTACATATCCGTATTGCCAAGCTTGCCTTCCACGCCAAGGAAAGTCCCATTCGGACACGGGACGAAGTCTTCAATCTTCTATCTTCATAGTCTTGGAGTCCGGCCGATGATGATAATCTGGCTATCCGGACACCCCCTAGTCCAGGACTCCCTCACCCGCCTCCTGGGACGGCACCAACTCCGGCAGCAGCCATGGCCGATGGCAAACCCTAACGACGAGGGAAAGGAGGGGAGACGATGACTTACCACCGGGGAGAAGTCCAGTACGCCGGAGTAGATAGCCGGTGTTGAGGCGTCGGGCGGCGGGAGGAGTCGGCGGCGGCGTCTTGGGGAGGAGTCGGCGGCGGCGGCGTCTTCCGAGGAGTCGGGCGACCAAATCCTTGCATCCCCCTCAGGTCTTCTGAAGCGCGTGGGTAGAAGGGGACCGAAGGGGAACTGAGCGGTTTGGCCCATCTAACCCTCGCGTACCAAACGGGCTGCCTGGGCCTCGCGGGGATAATCCCCTGAAAACCCCTCCGACCCCCTTGTGCCAAACGAGGCCTGAAGGGACCACCAACGCATTTTGCAAGGTGGGGCGGACACTGTCAAGGAGCAAAGATCAACTAATACTGCACTTATAACATGATGCTCATGGCAACACATCTTTCGCCATGGGAAGGATTCAAACATGAAGCGCCATTGTTGTGGTCGCTCGAATACGAGATTCAGAGCGTGGATTTCTCCATGAGCACACACCTCACCTCAGCCCCCAAACAACACCGTGAAGATACGCCGGGGCAGCAGGCAAAGCAGATCCACGCCCGAGCAGCAGAGAGGCAGGCCAGAGAGAGGTATGCGACGCGGGCTTGGCGCCCTCGTGGTCAGTTCACAAATGTTCGTTCTCCGCTTACTGTTGTAGCATTACAAGGACATTCGAGCTCTCGAGATTAGGTCCATGTCTAATTTCTTTTTGTTCCATTTCATAATATGATCCAATCAATGCACTCTTAACAGAATACAGTACTAATATAACTGTGGAAGTACCGCACCTACCCGGCTAAAACAGGCGGGCATCTGAATCTACCAAACCCATCTAGCAGCGGCAACCACGAATTGTGTCCCAGATTTTTATATGCAAAGCACAACTTTAAGTTCTTATTGTTGAGTATATATTGTGTACGTGTATATGTGTGTAGGGTCCACCTCCTGTTTTTCTTGTATAGTTGAGGTTGTGGCCCACCTCTGTACTTATATATACGTGCCTGGTGCACCGATCAATACATCGCGATTGCACAGCCCATAATCTCTCTCTACATGGTATCTATCGCGATCGGTCCTAACCCTAGCCGCCGCCGCCGCCGCCTCCATGACCGCCGTCCTAGCCGCCGCCGCCGCCGCCACATCCTAGGCCGCGCCGCCGCTCGCTAATCACCGCCCGCGCGCTGCCCACCCGCCCAGCCGCCCGCCTCCTCGATCGAGCCGCCCGCCGCCCCTTCCGCTACACCCGCCGCTCGCCCGCCCGCCCGCCGCCGCCGCCGCCTCTGTCCCAAGGGCGCCACCGCCGCCGCCACTTCCCACCCACACACGCCCCTCCCACCACGCCAAGGCGCACCACCAAGCCTTCCTCCTGTCACCACCGCGCCTTACCCCCACCGCCGCCATCATGAGCTCCTCCTCCTCTACCGTCTCCAACCCGTTCGCGGTCCCGTCACCCTCGTCCGCGATCTCAACATCCATGGCGCGTCCCCGTCAAGCTTGACCACACCACCGCCTCCTACTCGCGTGGAAGCGGTATTTTCGCTTCGTGTTCCGTGAGTACCTTCTTCACGGCCACGTGGGCGGCACCGTGGACTCGCGCTCATGATCCACGACGAGGAGTGGATGATCCTCGACGCCACCATCATCCGCTGGTTCTACCTCATCATCTCCAGCGACATCTTCCACACCGTGGTGAACGATGAGGACGACGCCCATGCGGTCTGGACCAAGCTCAACGGCCTCTTCACCGACAATCGGCTACAGCGCAAGGTCCTCCTCTATGGTGAGTTTTACGGTGCCAAGAACTTGACTCGTCCGCCGATGATTTTGCATGCGCCTCAAGAAGCTCGCCGATGAGCTCCGTGATCCGGGGAGAAGATCGGCGACGAGCTCCTCATCGGCACCTCTCTGGCGGCCTCAACGAGGACTTCGGAACGCCGCCTCAACCTCACCCTCATCCAGAGCCCACCTTTGGCAAGGTGGTCGCGTACCTCAAGCTGGAGGAACGCCGATGCGGGCGGCCCGGACGCGCCACCCACACCGCCCTTGTTGCGGCACCGCTGGGTTCGCCCCGCCACACCTCGCCACCGCCGCCCCGCGGCGCCCGCCTTCCCGCCAGCTTCCTCGGCCGCCCCACCAGCCCCTTCCCGCCGCCAGCCGGCGGCCAATGGAGGAGGCCGTTGCGGCGGCGCCGGGTGGCCGCAAGCGGAGGCGGCGGTGGAGGTGGCGGTGCTCAGGGCGGAGCGCCACGCCAGCCGCAGCCGGCCCCTCAGCCGGTGGCCCCGTGGTACGCCGATCAGAACTCGTGGACTGGCGTCGTCCACGCCTATTCCATGCCGGTTCCACGGGCTCCCACTCCGGGTCTTCTCGGCACTCGGCCTCCGTCACACCAGGCATACTACGCCGCGCCGCAGCCTATCTGCGGCGCCCTCGGCAGCAGCCGCCGCCAGCGGCCGCCGCCCTACCCCCGACGTCTGCGCTGTCCCTCCCACCGGCGCCGTGGGACCCGGCTCTCTGGCGGCTCTCCACACCCCCTCTCCGTCCAGCTACACCGGGCGGCGGTGGTACATGGACAGTGGCGCCACCGCTCATATGGCGGCGTATCCCGGTAACCTTCATACCGCTCACCCTGTCCACACCTCCAACCGCATCACCGTCGGTGACGGTTCTTCTCTTCCTATCACCCATATTGGACATACATATTTTCCTTCTAACTCCACTCCTATATCCATGTCTAATATTCTTGTTTCTCCTGATCTTATTAAAAATCTTGTTTCCTTCGTTCTCTTACACGTGAAAATCCGGTGACCGTTGAATTTGACGATTGTGATTTTTCTGTTATGGGCCTTTCGCCGCGGATGGTGCTCCACCGATGTGACAGCCCCGACGAGCTCTACCAGTTCACTCCGCCGCCTCCACCACTTCCGCCGCCCGTCGCTCTCGCCACGGAGTGGATCTTTGGCACGCTTCGCTTGGGTCATCCTAATCATGCCACCCTTCGCCACATACTTGAGTTTTTCTTTCACGTGTAATAAGAACGAGGATCACTCGTGTCATGCATGCCGCCTTGGCAAACATGCTCGCCTTCCATTTAGGCCTTCTTCCTTTGTTGCATCGTGCGCGTTCGAGTTGATTCATAGTGATGTTTGGATATCTCCTGTTGCCGATGTCGGGCTTTCTTTATTATCTTGTTATCCTTGATGATTTTTGCATTATGTGGACCTTCCCGTTGCGTCGCAAGTCGGACGTCATCTCCACGCTTGTCGGTTTCTACTCTTATGTCCGCACGCAGTTTGGCGGCCCATTCTTGCGTTGCGCATGCATAACGGAAGGAGTTTGACAACACCGCTGTCGCGATCTTCTCGCCACACATGGCACGATTTTTCGCCTCACTTGCCCGTACACCTCGCAGCAGAACGGTGCGTCTTGGCGCATCCTTCGCACTCTTAATGACTGCGTTCGGACTCTTCTCTTTCACACCAATGTGCCCCCGCGCTTTTGGCCTGACGCTCTTGCCACCGCTTCTCTTCTCATCAACATCCGTCCATGTCGTACTCGCGGGAACTTTACACCTCACCATCTTCTATTCGGTGCACCTCCCTCTTATGACGGGCTTCGCATCTTCGGCTGCCTGTGCTACCCTAGCATCGCTGCCACTGCGCCTCATAAGCTCGCACCCCGCTCCGTCGCCTGCATCTTTCTCGGCTACCCACCTAACACTAAGGGTTACCGCTGCTACGATCCAGTCTCTCACCGTGTTTTCACCTCCCGACACGTTTACTTTGATGAGATGGTCTTCCCGTTTCAGCAGCAGCACCCTCGTCGTCTCGTCACCGCCGCCACCGGCGGCTCATCGACAACCTCGTCAGGTGGACGAGCCCGCCTAGTTCGTGGACCGCCTCCGGGCTTTGGCGGTCCACGGGCCCTACTGCCGGCGCCCCGCCTTCACCCGCCGCCCCGACTTCGGCGCCCGGGTCGGCGCCCTCTTCGCCGCTGCCGTCGCCCACCGCCTCACGGCCGCCTCGGCAACCTCGCCGCGGCTGCCTCGCCCGGCCTGCCGCTGCTGCCCCTTTCGCGGCCGCCTCGCCCGGCCTCGGGCGCCAGGGTCGGCCGCCTCCTGTCGGCCACCTCGGCGCTGCCTCCTCGCCGGTGGCCTCCTCGCCGCCCGCCTCACCCCACCTCGCCGCCCCGGTGGCCCGTCCGCCCTGTCACCCGAGCTCGTCTGGCATTCACGCCCGAGCCTCCGGTACTCGCGTGATGAGTACGTCCTCGCCGCCTCTGCGCGGAGCCGTCACCCATTCTGCGTCCGCCCGCGCCGCCCTCGTGATCCTCACCGGCTGGCGGCGATGCAGAAGAGTTCGACGCTCTCCAGCCGAACCGCACTGACTCGGTGCCCCGCCTCCTCGCGCCAACGTCATCACCGGCAAGTGGGTCTTCCGTCATAAGACCCGCCAGACGGTTCACTTGAGCGCCACAAGGCTCGCTGGGTGGTCGCGGTTTCCGCCAACGTCTTTGAGTCGACTTCACGGAGACGTTTGCCCGGTTGTCAAACCGGCACGATCCGCTTGTCCTCCGGCTCGCCGTCTCGCGGCTGGCCTGTTCACCGATGGATGTCTCCAACGCCTTCCTCCACGGCCATCTTGAGGAGCAGGTGTTTTGTGAGCAACCCACCGGTTTCGCCGACGCCTCATTGCCCGCCACGTGTACTCGCTGCCACGCTCTCTTCGGGCTCAAGCAGCACCCCACGCTGGTACCAGCGGATCGCCGGGTTTCTTCGAGACATTGGGCTTCAGCGTCACTCGCCGGACGCCTCCTTTGCTTGTCTATCGCCACGGTGACACCATCGCATATTTGCTGCTCTCGCCGACGACATCATCCTCGACAGCCTCCTCCGCAGCCGTTCTTCGCCAGATCACTCTGCGGCTGCGTGACGAAGTTCGCTATCAAGGACTTGGGTGCTCTCCATTACTTCCTTGGCATTGAGGTCGTTCGGCGCCGGACGGCTTCTTTCTTCATCAATGTAAGTATGCCCATGAGCTTCTTGGCGCTACCGCATGCTCAATCGCCATCCGGTTGCTACCCTGCTGACACGAAGGCCAAGGTTTCGCTCTTGAGGGTTCGCTGCGTCGGATGCTCCATTCTACGGTCTATTGTCGGCGCTCTTGATTTGACTCTCACCCGACCGATCTTCATATGCTGTCCAGCAGGTGTGTCTCCACATGCACGCCCCTCGTGACTCTCATCGACTCTCGTGAAGCGGATCGCCGCTACATCCGCTGCACGATGTCCCTTGGGTTGACACTCACGGCGTCCGCTTCTTTGGAGATGGTGGCCTACTCCGATGCAGATGGGCCGGCTGCCCGACACTCGCAGTCCACCTCGCTCTCGCGTCTACCTCGGTCCTTCCTCGTCTCGTGGTCGCCCGCGACAACCCACGGTTTCGCGCTCTAGCGCCGAGGCTGAGTACCGAGCTGTAGGCTAACGCTGTCGCCGAGTGCACCGGCTTCGACAGCATTTCGTGAGCTACATCACGATGTCTCCTGTGCTACGGTTGTTCATCGCGACAACGCCTCTACGGTGTACCTCTCCGCCAACCCCGCTCATCATCGCCGGACGAAACACATCGAGCTGGACATTCACTTCGCGCGCGAGCAGGTGGCTCTTGGACGCATGTGGGTTCTCCATGTGCCGATCGCTCGGCGATTCGCCGATGTGATGACGAAGGTTCTCGCCGACTTCCACCTTTGAGGAGTTGCGTTCGATCTCACCTTTGGCGCCGCTTATTGCGGGGTGTTGAGTATATTGTGTACGTGTATATGTGTGTGTAGGGCCCACCTCCTGTTTTCCTTGTATAGTTGAGGTTGTGGCCCACCTCTGTACTTATATATACGTGCCTGGTGCACCGATCAATACATCGCGATTGCACAACCCATAATCTCTCTCTACACTTATTAATAGCGTTTTTGCACTACAAATTGCCCCAGAAATCCAACGCAGGACAAATTACAAGAGCAATCAGTACATCGGGTGAAGCATCGACGCCGACGAGCATTATGAAAAAGAAATCATACCCTGTTCCAGGCCCAGCCGCAATGTGCAGCAGTTCCACGCGCCACTGGTAAGCAAATCTACACCCTGCTTCTTGCCTAAAGAGGCATTGCAAAATTGACAAAGCCTATTACAAGCGTCTATTCGGACCACCAGATGGTAACTGTGTGTCCCTGGATGAGTCTAGAGTGCACGATGTCCCTCAACTTACGTCTGTGGAGAATGATATCCTAACTGCCCCTTTCACGGAAAAGGAGGTTTTTGAGGCTGTCTCCAAGATGAAGTGTAACAAGGCACCCGGGCCGGATGGATTCCCGGCTGAGTTTTATAAGAAGTGTTAGCATATCATCAAAGGGGACTTGATGCCGATGTTCCATGATTTGTTCGCGGGACACTTGCAGCTTTTCCAACTAAACTTTGGCACTATTACCTTGTTGCCTAAGAAAACTGACGCCTTTCGAATTGAGCAATTTCGGCCTATTTGCCTTTTGAATGTAAGTTTCAAGATCTTCACTAAGGTGGGTACGATAAGGCTCACACAGATTACATGATCACAGTGCAACCTTCTCAAACGGCCTTCATGCCGGATAGGAACATCCTAGAAGGGTTGTGGTCCTGCATGAAATGCTTCATGAAATTCATACTGAAAAAACTTGATGGTGTTATTTTCAAAGTGGATTTCGAGAAGGCTTATGACAAAGTCAAATGGCCGTTCCTCCAACAGCTCTACGGATGAAGGGGTTTGACGAGCTCGGCGCAATCGGTGGAAACTTTCACACAAAAAGGTAGTGTGGGCATTAAAGTTAATGATGACATAGGCCATTATTTGTAACGCACAAGGGGTTGAGACAGGGGACCCTATGTCGCCTATTCATTCAATATCGTGGTTGATATGTTGGCGATCCTGATTGGGAGGGCCAAGGAGGCCGATCAGGTGGAGGGATTGGTGCCTCATCTGGTAGATGGTGGCCTGTCCATCCTGCAATACGCTGACGATACAATCATTTTCATGGAACACGATTTGGCAAAAGCGAGGAACATGAAGCTAGTCTTATGTTTATTTGAACAGTTATCGGGGCTGAAGATTAACTTCCATAAGAGCGAGTTATTTTATTTTGGTAGGGCCAAAGATGATCAAGAAGCATATACACAACTGTTCGGCTGCGAAGTTGGGGCGTTACCATTCACTTATCTGGGGATTCCAATACACCATCGTAAGCTAACTAATCGTGAATGGAAGTGTATCGAAGATCACTTTGAGAAGAAACTGAGCTGCTGGAAAGGAAAACTCATGTCTTATGGAGGCCGGTTAATTCTAATTAACTCGGTGCTCACGAGTTTACCTATGTTTCTCTTATCGTTCTTCGAGATCCCAGTGGGTGTTCGGAAAAGGCTAGATTTCTATCGTTCTCGTTTCTTTTGGCAGAGTGATGAGTCCAAGAGAAAATACAGATTGGCCAGATGGGATATTATATGTTGACCAAAGGACCAAGGGGGACTTGGGGTTGAAAATCTTGAGATCAAGAACAAGTGCCTGCTTAGTAAATGGTTGTTTAAGTTGTCTTCTGAGACAGAGGCAACTTGGGCGCAGATCTTACGTAGTAAATATCTGCACTCAAAGACGTTGTCCTAGGTTACTCTGAGACCTACAGATTCACCGTTCTGGAAAGGGCTTATGAGGGTTAAAGACGCTTTCTTTAATAGAACAAAATTTATTGTGGGCAATGGCGAGAATACACGCTTACGGGAGGATACGTGGTCGGGGATCGCCATTGGCTACACAATATCCGACTCAGATCGTATTGTTCAGCGTAGGGACTCTCTTGTTGCCACGGTTATGCGATCATGCACTCTAAACATCCAGTTTAGGAGGGTGCTTGTTGGGCCTCGATGGGAGGCATGGCTTAACCTTGTCCGTAGGGCTGATGGACGTTCACTAACTCCTAACCGCGATCGGTTGCTTTGAAACTAACTAGGCCTGGGGTATTCACAACAAATCGATGTATGTTAATATTATTAATTCTGCTGTAATACCCACTTCCAAGGAGGTTTGGAAAGTTAAGGTTCCTTTGAAGATTAAAGTGTTTATGTGGTTTGTGCATAAGCAGGTTATTCTTACTAAGGACAATCTAGTTAAGCATAATCGACAGGTTCTACTAGGTGTAGTTTCGTCATACGGAGGAGACCATCAAGCACTTATTTTTTGACCGTCCGTTGGCTCATGGGTTTTGGCGCTCCGTGCAAATTGCCTTTAATATTACTCCTCCCACTTCGTAAACACGTTATTTGGGGCGTGGCTTGTTGGGATTTAGGCCGACACGGCGGACATATTCGTGTAGGAGTATGTGCGTTATTATGGGCAATTTGGAATTGCGAAATGATTTGGTTTTAACGAACAACAAATACTCATTTTTGCGGTGTTATTCGAGCTACGGCGCTGATCCGTGCGTGGTCGTTACTCACTCCGACGGAGGCCGGGGAGCATTTGGTTCTTGGATCTGTCCGGGGGAGATGGTGGCGCGGGATATCTTCAACCGGTTTGGATGGCGATCATGTAATAGGATAGGCATTTAGTTTTACCTATCTGGTTTCATGCTGGCCGGTTGTGGCTGTTCTCTTCGCTGCTTTGTCATGGACGCTCTATGTGAGCTTATCCATGCTTTTATTACATTCATGTAAGACATTGTTGAGACCTTGATTTATATCTAATAATAGTGGCCGTATGCATCGTTCTGATGCAGAGGCCGGGGAATTCCCCCCTTTTCGAAAAAAAAACGTTGAACAAGGAGGCAAAGTTTATGTTCAAGGATTCAGTTGCAGAAACAGAATTCACAAGTGGGTGAAAATGTAGCCAGCATTTTCTACTACAAAATATAAGCACCAGACTAAGAGGTGATACAAGGGAAGAACAATCGTACACACAGACAAAAGATAGCATCAACCTGTCCTAATTAACACTGCAAAGTCAGCTTTCTCATTCAAGAAAACAGAGACATGAGACAGATCAGTTAGCTTTTTTTCTTTCAAAACGGGTGTTAGCATATATTCAAATGTGCACCATAATAACTTGGCAATTTTCTTGCCAATTTGAGCATCACCACATACAGATACTCTCTTCAACCTAAAACAGTATCGAATCAAGCATTGATTTTTCCATGAAACCACATAACAGTGAGGGCTTCTTGGTCATATCTTTATACGCATCAACAAATAAGCTAGTGGATCAAATTCACACATAGGGTAGCTCACGAGGATACAGACATTTAGACCTAAGAACTGGCACAATCAACATCATTCAGATGAAAGGAGGAGCATTCACGAAATAACCCTAGTGTCAGGAAAGAAGGCATGTGAAACTAGAGATTGTTTGAGCTAAAGTCAGGTAGGATCGAGGCCTCCATGATGGAAACGGGCTGGGCTTGCATCTACTTCTGTGGAGGTGACAGATTTAAGTCTTACAAGTTTCATATTTTGTTGTAGAAAAAAGAGTTCCATATTTGAATTTTAGCCGCGTTATTTGAGGTTTCACTGGATTTGGAACTGGATGTCAACATAGCAGCTATTGATTTTGTGCTGGATGTTCTGCATCTTCCCAGTTTCAGCGAGAAGCGGAAAATGTTTTCTGCATCTACACTAAGGTAAGCATGGCTTATTATCTTTCCTTTAGGCAACCTGGGAACCTGAAACGGAAATACTACTAGCTAGGATCATCACGGGAAGTACTGCTAAACATCACTCTAAACAAAACTAATGCTAGTTTCTCTTCTTTCTCTTTTCAATCTATAAATTTCATACAATTTTCAAAATGACCATGGCACCTTTGATTATTACATATTACTCTTCCGTAGATTCATGGGATCTCAATCTTCGAATGGCCAAATATACAATCATAGAGTGTCTGCTGAAACCGGGGTGAGGGTTTATGGTGAGCAATATATGCGAGCACCCTGCCATGGACACGACAAGGACTGTAGCGACGCATGAAGCACAAAGGTTCGCACAGATGTTAGAGAGTGTTGATTGTATGCACTAAGAATTGCCTTGCATCTTGGCATGACCAATTCATCGAGCATTGCAAGGACCCAGTGATAATTTTGGAAGTTGTTACCTTGTGGATCTGACATTGCGGGTGTGTTTGGTTTGTGCCTAAGATTGCCCCACCAAAGCATTGGCTAGCCAAAAAATTGGTTGAGATTTTGGTTGCCCATGATTTAGCCAACATTGTCAAGAAAAATGAACTAGAGTTGGCTAGAGTTCATTGGCATGCCAAAATATTGGCAACCATTCAAACAAAGACTAATCTTTGGGTCATGACCAAATTTTTCAAAATTTTGATAGGGTGCACTTTGGCCACAATCCATACACACCCTGCTACTTTGGGTTGCCTGGATCTCACAATGACATCAATATCTTGAAAAAAATCTCATTTGTTTGCAATGCTAACTGGTGGTACTTCTCCACCTTGCAATTTCACGGTGAATGACCATCAGTATGAGAAATGCTACTATCTAGCCGATGACACTATCCATTTTGGTAAACATTTATGAAGACAATATCTAATCTCGAGAGCAGAGAAATAAGAATTTCACCAAGGCGCAAGTGGCTCAGAGAAAAGACATTGAGAGGTCATTCAGAGTGCTACAAGCAAGGTTTTGACTTGTTCGGGGGCTCGCTCGTTTCTAGAACAAGGATGTCTTGAAAAATATCATGACATGATGTGTGATCCTATGCAACATGACCATAGAAGTGAGAGGGATATGGCAAGCCTCATTGACTATGAAGGTATTGGCACAACCGTCAGGCCTCGCAGGCACACATGCCGCATTCAAGCATTTTCTGGAGGCGTACTGGAAGATTGAAGATTGGGCCTTCCATCGTTAAGAGGATCTCATTGAGCATCATCTGCAGCTAGCCGGGAGAAAGTGTGTTTTTAAAATTCATTTATTTTTGCTTGAACAATTTAATTGATCAATTTTTTTTGTTATTTTGAATTATTTTATGTATTCAAATCAATGGTTTGTAATAATGTTTGTTGAATTGTTTCATCTAAATTATTGTAAATAGGGTAGAAAGAAGAAAACCCGAAAGAAATGGAGGCCGCATTACAGCGATTTGATGTTTCGCAGAGCATCCAAAACATTATGAAGCACACTCCATATATGTTACGAAACTACTCTACACATGACACGGTATGCACGATTTGTGAACGATGCCATATTTCAACGGCGCTGATATGTAAAACAATGCAATCTAATGGATGCTTTTGTCCATCGGGCGGAAATCGTGGATGGATCGATAGTCTGTGTAGCACTGCTCTATATGTTATGGATGTAGTCAATACTGCGACTCTGCTAGAGTTGCTTAAGTTGCCTTGTATTTTCTTACAATTTTTTTTGTGGGAGTATTTTCTTACATCTAAGGCGTTGTCCAAATGTATTTGTGTTGAGAACTTAAGATTCACGCAAGAATTAGAGGAATCAAGATTAAATCACAAGGCTAACATCATGTATTACTTGGCATAAGAAAATGGCATGCAGACATATGTCTTTCAGGTCATCTATTTATACAATCTATAGAAGATGTGTCTTTGGCAAAAGATATTGCTCATGCCTCTGTGAAGCAAACGCATAGTCCATGATAAACATACCAATCACCCTATAAAAGGCAAACTTAGCCTACTTTAAATGGTTAGGTTTTTTTATGGTAGAACAATCCCATCGGGGTTCAAAATTTTGACTTGACAACTGGTGCTCGTATTTTCTAGATTTATTTTAGTTTATCGACGATGTTCATTTAGTGGTAGGAGACGTTCCCGTCGACTACAGAGGCGTCTGCGGTGACTTCGTCAATCTCAAGATAATGTGCTGACTCAGTCTCTCGAAGATGCTCATGGGGGTAGGGTTAGGTCTTTAAATGGTTAGGTCTTTACCGTGTTAAAAAAACACAGTATAAAAATATGTATATTTATTTAATAACAACATTACATAAAAATGTGACTCCCGTAATAGTACACTTCACTTTACATGTCCCTAGCAATTACAGAGGTATAAAAAATAGCTGAAATAAGAACAAATCAAACGAAAAAGACCAACAACCTTTGAAAAGTGAGCAAAAAAGATCGACGTGCATGGATCTAGACCTCAGGTTGGGGCTCACACTCTGATCGGGCGCGGCGCTGTCACAGCCCCCACCAGACGCAGGCCAGGAGGGCAAGCACGTGAACCACCGCGACACCACCCCCTGTGACGATCCGCGCCGGCGCCGCGAGCGACGTGTCCGTCGACGCTTCGGCCTCGGGCGCGTCCGCGACCGTCGACGTCGGCGTCTTGCCCTTGGTTTTGGTGGGCGCGAGCGGCGCGGGCGCGGGCGCGGGCGTCCCGGCGATGGCCATGGGCAGGAGCACCTTGTTGACCTGGTAGACGACGAGCTGGTCGCCGGTGTAGAGCGTGTTGTCGACGGTGGCGTTGACGACCCCGGTGGTGATGTTGACCTGCTGGCCCTCGGCGGTGACGTTGAGCGGGTACTGGCCGGGGGAGCTGCTGCCGGCCTGCGTGCGGAGCGGGTTGCTGACGGTGTCGAACTGCGACATGGGGATGGCGGTGGAGAGGACGTGGTACTGGATGAGCGCGTTCTTCTGGCTGTCGGACAGCGAGTTGAGCGTGCCGGAGGCGAGCGAGGTGAAGGCGTTGTCGGTGGGCGCGAACACCGTCATGCCGCTGCCGAAGCTGTTGTTGAGCTGGTTGTCGATCTGCGCCGCCACGCCCGTCGACTTGAGCAGCCGGATGAAGGTGTTGAACTGCCCGGCCTTGGCCAGCACCCCGGTGATGTTCGTCGTGCCGGCCGCCGGAGCGGGCGCCGCCGGGGTCGTGGGCGTCGTGGGCGCCGCGGGCGCCACGGCCGGGCCCTGCGCCGACGCCGCGATCGCCACGGACAGAAGGAGCACAAGTCTCTGCATGGCTGCCATGGTGCTACGTAGACGTGCAGGCAGTGTGGGGTGCAACTCGATGCGACAATGCGAGTGATCCGAGTGATGGCGTGGCTTATAACGAGGGAGATGGTTGGGTCGGGGAAGAGGAGTGAGGTGGAAGCATCTACTCCAGCAGAGAGGTGGTGGGTCTTGTAGGGTTTGTGTGGGGGGTAAGTGAGTGTGCCATTACAGTTACAGGGCACCAAACCCTGAGGTGAGCTGCCGAGGTGGAACAGGCTAACCACCTAATAGCAGCTGGCCGGGTTGCTTCCAGGAGCAGCAACTCTCCTCAAGATCTGGTTTTTCTTGTTCTTCTTTCGTATCCTTTTGACAATCGGAGCTGCGGTGATGGTGATTTTGAGCTGGACAATGCAATCAAGTTTTATTTGGACAGGAGCGCCTGGTTTTCCCATGCCATGCATTGTACTACATGAGCTGGTTTTGTTCTTTCAGTAGGGCCTTAATTAGTATTATTACTAGTTGATTAGCTGAAAAGTGCATCAAAAAAAGGCACACATGCGTGGGGGGCCAAGGCTTGATTGTTAGATCCTAGCCATGGTAACTGAAAGCTTGATGCTGTTAACTGGGTGATTCAATTAATTATTAATCAGATAAAAACAAATGCCAAGCATTCGACCTGAAATAATTGTTTGGGCAGCGAGCTTTTGCTTAAGAGAGGGACAAGACACATGCAAATTTGACTCTATACATGCATGCAAGCGGAAATCCATAGCTGGACATGAGCTTAGATGATCCTGATGAACAGTAAATTCAGACGAATGGCCAAAAAAATAGAACATATGATTTTTTTGCACATCAAAGATGAACAAGTTTTATATGTCCGTGCAAACTTTCATGGCAATAAACCTTTCTTAAAACTCCGATCCCCTGCGCCCGTTCTTGCTAAAACTCAGATGGTGTCATACCGCATTGAAATTTGTAAGCTTTTAAGGGATTCGTTAAAATTTAATGTATTTTTTCAGATATTTTAAACTTGTTTGCTATTCTTTTTGAATTTATTGTCCATGTGCGGGAGAATCTAAGCTCAGATGCCGAAGCACCGTCCCCGCAAGCCGAAATCCATAGACACGAGCTCAAATGATCAAGCTTCTAATACAGCTTAGGAGTATTGATTTAAAAAAAATTGCTTTCATATCGAAGTTGTGGCATCATTATCACGAGGGAGGACTTGGTTACATGACACTAGCATTAATGTTGCTTTGAAGGCTTGAACGCGATGTTTTGGTTTTCCTTTTCTTGTCTCTATTCGAAATTCAGGCAATTTGGTTTGTGTTCATGTTGGGATTTTAGATGTGAATGAGGCTGGTCGTCTCCCCTTCCTACAAGTTCCCTTTTCGTTTCTCCGATAATAGATAACCCGATCTCTTTCTTTGTCTTTCATCTCCTTCTTTCTAATTCAAAAAGAATGGGGGCGGGGGGCCCGGAAGATGACCATGGTTTCACAGCTTGCTCGGTGATACACCAAGATCAGGCCGATATGGAGAATTTCTCACTGACCCTCTGATTTTAATTCGCCATTCAAGTGCAAGTGAAATGGATGAAAAGTATTTCAGCTCGAGCTCATATGAGCTCAGGTAAATCCTTTCTAAAAAAAATCCAATTTTCTTTTGTGGGAAACATTGACAACTTTTTTGATTGCATGTAAAGGTTCATCATGGAATGACATTCATGGAAGTCATGACAAAAACAACAAAATCGATACTCCAAAAATGTTATTTTCAAAAACATTTTGGATTGCTGATTTTTTTTTCTTGCCACGACTTCCACGAATGGTATTTGAAGATGAACTTTGCAAGTACTGAAAACATCTGTCACAAATCAAATTCATAATTTTGAATATATATTTTTTGAAACCGGGCAAAAGATTTGCCACTTTCATTGATTAAGAAGAAGGTTTGGAGTTTTTGGCCAAAGGCCGAATTACAAGACGTCACTCTCGCAGCACTACAGTACTCAAATATTTGTCCCCTGCAAGGCACCAACACTTGGAAACATCTTTGATTCTTGCAACAAGAACCCCAACCGGCACCGCGGTGTTACGGAAGACGCGTGCATTCCTCTCGTTCCAAATTTCCCACGAGATCAACGTAATAAGAGACATCATCGTCCGTCGAGATTGCGACGCATTGGAGTCAATGAGGTTGCACCAGGCTTTCACCGAATGGACTGTCACCCAAGCTGTAGGCATCAACCAAGCCAAGCCAAGATTCGATCATTTCCCAAACTCGAACCGTGTAGCGGCATTGGAAAAGGAGGTGAGCCGCGGTTTTCCTGAACTTGCTTGCATAGGGGGCAGCGATCACAGTTAGGCCATCCATGGCGTTGGAGCCTGTCAGCCGTTCATATCCTATTATTGATCACAAGCCAAGCAAAGAATTTGCATTTGGGGGGAGCCCAGATTTTCCACACCAACTGTTGCATGTTGGAGTCAACTAAGCCCAAGAACTGGACCTTGTAGGCTGAGGACGCGGAGTAAGAGCCATCATTAGAAAGCTTCCAAGAGATAGAATCAGCCACATCGGGGTTGAGGTGCACCACAGATAATTTCTCCCAAAGGTTGACGAACTCGGTCAAGTGTGTAGCGGAGGTGATCCCATCTGTTTTGACTTGAGAAACCCAGAAGTTATTATTCAAAGCCTTCTGAACCGAACATCCCCTTCTTTTTGATAGGTCAAAAATCTTCGGGGCGATGTCTTTGGGTCTCATGCCATCTAGCCAAGCAGACTCCCAGAAGGAAGCACAAATACCGTTGCCAAGTAACACCTTGGTGGCAACGGCAAAAATGTTTTTATTATTCTCATCACAGGGGTTACCCAAGCGAACCCACGGCTTCGCCGGATCCAACCATTCTGCCCAAAGCCACCGGATAAGAAGCGCGGACGCAAACTTCCTCAGATTTAGGATATGATTTCTTCAAATTTTACTGTTCATGCCGAGTTCATATGAGCTCGAACTAAGATGGGGACTTTCCAAATGAAAGTACCTTTTCTACATGCAAGATTCGTTTTTAGTGCGAATTTTTTGAAAGAAAATCTAAATTTAATCTTTCGATTTAAGAAAATCTGAAGAAAAAAAATGCAAGTATACAATGATGAAATGTGTATGTGTGTGAAAAATCAGGATGAAATACGTTGAAATACGACCTGTAAAAAAAACAAATTCATGGACTTTGAGGATGAATAGTATCATGTGCTAAAAAGCCTTAGATTTTTCTTTTGCAAATCCTAATTTCAATGTATTTCGCCCTGAAAATTTACACACATGTATATTATGCCTACATGTATATCTATATTTTTCAGAATTTTTTAAAACATAGAAATATTAAGTTTGATGAATTATAAAAAATGTAAATGAAGACCTCCATGGAGCTCGGCCTCCAAAAGCAATTTTCTCTTTTTCACACATAGAGCTCTCAAATCTCACTCTTTTTTTTAAAGGGAAGGGTCAATAAGACTCCCTTCTTTTTTTGGAAGGGTGAATAAAATTCAAGTTAAT
This sequence comes from Aegilops speltoides, assembly GCA_021437245.1. NCBI lineage: Eukaryota > Viridiplantae > Streptophyta > Magnoliopsida > Poales > Poaceae > Aegilops > Aegilops speltoides. Next base: position 58,247,991 of record CM038143.1, on the reverse strand, counting down.
TGCATGGTAGGAACTAGGAAAATCGGCAAGGTAACGAATATACAGCTGGTGCGTATCTTTCAGAAACGGGAATAGCTCGATCGTGATCATTCGCGAGAGTAGCTGGGGAAGGTCCCCTGCCTCTTTCACGTGGAGAACAAACACACGACCAACTGATGGACAACGACGAAGGATCGATAAATCGAGAATGCACGTCATGCAGAGGTGAGGGTGGTTCCGGTAAATGTTTTGCCCTGCTGCAGATGCTAGCGTTTGATCCAACCATCTCTGTCAGGCCGGTGGTGCATCCACGTACATGCACATAGCCAGGCACAAGTTACCTGTCTCGTGCCTCGTTTTTTTTTAGAGTCCATAGCTATTTATTGCATTGTGATTGTAGGTGACATTTCCCGCAAAAACAGAACATTGTTGGAGATAAAATCAATGACATTAACTACATAAGTACTGCGAACCAACCTGTGGTTGGGATGGTTAGGTAGACTACGAGGCACATACGGTGACTTTGTTTGGAGGGACCCTCCCCCTCGCGACCCTCGCGTCGTCTCTCTGAGGCGACTCGAGAGGCGACTCGAGGGTTCCAAACCCTAGCGCCGCCACCCCCTTCCCCACTCCTCCTTCCACTCCGCCGCCGCCTGAGGTGCGCCCCGGCTTCATGTATCGTCATCTATGATGGTGGCGGCGGGGATCTGGCTGCTCTGCATCTCGTGGAGGGCCTAGGGCACCGGGGCGGCCGCCCCGGATGGTGTGCCCGGCGTGGATCCCTCGGCAGGTGGCGCCGGTGGGCGCTGGATGGCTGTCCTCTTGGCTGCGTGGGTAGCAAGGGGGCAGCGGGCGTGGGTCGCGACACGGTGGTCTCCTCGCGGACCGCATCGGCGTCTTGTGGAGAAGGCCCGCCTCATCTTGCCCGATCTGCTCGATCCCCTTCTGATTTCGGTGGCCGGCCTCTCTTGATGCTGTCCTTCGGCTTGGGTGGTTGGGAGTTCGAGGTTGTGAGTTGGAACCGGGGTAACCCCTTGGCGTGGGCTGACCACAATAAGTCGGCGCCATTGGCGCCAATCCTCCTTGGAGGCTTCGGTGAGGTTCCTCCTCCTCTTCCTGCCCGCTTAGTGGTGAAGACCTTGGTCCCTGGTTGGGCGGCGGCGTGGCGACGTCGTATTCCTTCTTGGGCGTCGTCCGGGATAGCGATGGTGGCGGGCGTGCAGATGGTGGTTACGGTGGTGGCGGTGGCGGCTTGTGCCGGCCTTGTTCACTTCTTGGCTGCTCCAACGGCTTTAAATCTGCTGCGTGTGTGGGTGATGGCATTAGCGCTGCTTCGCATTCTTTGCCGCTTTTGAGCTGTTCATCTAGCGCTCAGACGATTACATGCCGTGGTGGAGCGGTACTTCATCTCACTCATTGATGGCGGCGAAGATCGGCGGCATGGCGCTGTGGAGGCGCGCCGCCTGATGCGCGGAGATGGACTCGCGCAGGAGGAGGTAGCTGTCTGGCGTCATGGTGACGTCAAAGGCGAAGTGGCCTACACAAGGTAGAAGACTCAACATATTCTGAAGACGGACCTGTGGAAGATGGCTGCGACGACATAAGAGTGTGTCTGACCGGATTGTGCCTCAGACCCGGTATGTGGCTCGGCTGGGGCTTCCGGATTTTGGTGTTAGGTTTAGGTGAGTGGTTTGGGTAGTGGCCCAACTAGCATCCCTTCATCATATGGATAAGAGTAGCGGCATATGTTGCCGAGATGGTGGATTCAGGAATATTGTTTATAATACTTTGTAAGGTCCTCGAGAATAATTTATAAAGTGGTCGTATGCATCTCCCAGATGCAGAGGCCGGGGGTCATCCTCCTTTTCAAAAAAAAAACGGTGACTTTGTAAAATCTCAAGATGATATGCTGGCTCAGTCTCTCGGAAGTGCTCATAGGGGTAAGGTGTACATGTAAGTTCATACGGTGAGTGTATGCGCGCTTATATGAGCGTTCGCGTTTGTACTGTGCTAAAAAAATGTACATAAGAACTCAGATATGCAATACTTAGGAGTAGAACACATCCACATGTGTTTTAGAAAAACTGATACAATATAAAATATATACCTAGTTGAGAGGATTAGTAAGCCAAACATGACGGCTAATGTCTAAAGCTAACACTCTTTAGTTAGATTATGTGTGTGAACATGTTTTTTGTGCATGAAGTTAGCCCGCGTACTTTATGTATGCTCACATGAACCAACTCAGCTAGCTAACCAGCTGTGTGGAAAAACAAAGGAAAACTTGCTTTTATTCTGTACCCACTATTAAAACTCTTACTTCACTTTCTTGGTATGTTTTGTATGGGCTCGTGGAAAACCTTTTTTTCCAGGACCTCCTATGTAATGCGACAGAATGCCGGCAATTCGCACAGGGCGCGATCCAGTGGGCCGGCCCATTAGTAGCGCCCGGCTCTTGGGAAACCTTTTTTTCCAGGACCTCCTATGTAATGCGACAGAATGCCGGCAATCCGCACAGGGCGCGATCTAGTGGGTCGGTCCATTAGCAGCGCCCGGCTCTTGGGAAACCTTTTTTTTTTCAGGACCTCCTATGTAATGTGAAAGAATATGCCGGCAATTCGCACAGGGCGCGATCTAGTGGGCGCGTTCTGCTGGAACGAGAGTCGAACACGGGACCTCTCGCATAGGCTACTCCAGGCTAGCCATTGCACCACGACAGCTTCTCAGGTACAATAACACAGCTCTCAGTAAAACTACTATATGCCACGATGGTCTAAACATTTTGAAAAGTTCGAACACAGTTTGTTTTCAAAACCTGTATCTCTTTCTAAACGCAGCCATATTCAGAATTGCGAATAATTATTTATAAAGTTGAACATTGTTTTGACCTGTGAACAATTTTTTTGAAAAAACAGCAAAGTTTTTCGTCATTTTGAACAATTTTCGAAAAAACAGCAAAAACTTTCGTGATTTTGAACAATTTTTGAAAACACAAACATTTTTAAAATTTGCGAACAATATTTTGAAAAACAAGATTTTTTTTATAGAATTCTGAACTTTTTTCTTTAAAAGATCCAGCAAATTGCTGGCTTGATTTAGATTAAGCAGGAAGCAACGAAAGCATAACATGGTAAAGATCTGAAGATCAAAGAAAAAGAAAAACAACAACCCTATTGGTTGTAAAACAACACTACACTCTACGGAACGCCATCCACCCACTACAAGGTAACACAGCTCCGACTCTAATGGTGAACTACGAAAAGCTAGGCATAGTAGGCGTCATGGAAGATCGCCGAACGGACCACCTATCGCGCGTCATCGTACGCTACCTAGGCCTCTCCACCGCAGTTTTGACTTCACAGCAACAAACAGCCGAGGCAATCTCACGGACACGCCGGAGAAGAGCCGACTATCTCGACCAATGCATGCCTTCGACCTTGCTCACCCCATCATCGTTGCCACAGAAGCCACCGTGCACGTCCAGTCCGTAGAAAGCACCATTGGGATCAAGATCTTCAAGACGGTGCCCTCAAAGAGGGGAAACAATGCTGAAGACGACGCCACCGCCCAATCCTACAACAGGATCTTGGTTTTCACCTAAAGGTCTTGATCTGGGAGTAGGGCTACAAAGATCCCTGATGACGCCTCCAAGGAGGATAACGACGCCCACGGGCACCGTCGCCCCCGGCCGGCGAGCACCGGCCAGGCTTTCACCTGGAGCAACCATTCCCACGCAGCCGACCAAAGGCCGACAGGTACCTCCACTGGACCGCATACCCCCAATGCAACGAGCACGCCAACGTTGCACCAGGCCACCACCATCCTCTACACTAAGCCTACAGAAACCAGATCGGCCCTGCACCCCACACAACCACCACGGCCGGAGCCTTCGCTCCAGGCATCCACCACGGGCGAAGCCCCCTTGCTCTAGGCAGTGACATTCAGGCACCACCAACCGCCGACAGCCAGCCCATCAATCGCAGATCGGGAGCAGTCGAGCCAGACCCAGATCCCCAGCTGGAGATCACACGGCCGAAGCCATGCCACCACCAGCGCCGAAGCCCAACGACCAGCCAAGCCTTCACGTCGTGCCCACCATGGCGACCGATGTCGCCTCGCTAAACCGCCGCCACCATCCGTGCCCGGGAACCGGACGCGGTCACCATGCAGCACCGCTGTAGGATCGAAAGTATGTCTAGAGGGGGGTGATTAGACTACTTGTCAATATAAAAATTCTGCCTTTTGACAAAGAACAGTTTTTGGCAGATTCACAATTATGATCAAGTCAAGCATCACCCTACACATGCAATTCTAGAGTATAGGCAGCGGAAAGTAAATTGCACATGTAGTAAAGAGAGGTGGAGAAGAGCAAACGCAATTTTGGAGACGCGGTGATTTTTCTCGTGGTTCCGATAGGTGGTGCTATCGTACTTCCACGTTGATGGAGACTTCAACCCACGGAGGGTAACAGTTGCGAGAGTCCACGGAGGGCTCCACCCACGAAGGGTCCACGAAGAAGCAACCTTGTCTATTCCATCATGGCTCACGCCCACGGAGGGCTAACCTTACTGGGGTAGATCTTCACGAAGTAGGCGATCTCCTTGCCCTTACAAACTTCTTGGTTCAACTCCACATCTCGACGACGGAGGCTCCCAAGCGACACCTAACCAATCTAGGAGGCACCACCCTCCAAAAGGTAATAGATGTTGTAGATGATGATGAACTCCTTGCTCTTGTGCTTCAAATGATAATCTCCCCAACACTCAACTCTCCTCACCGATTTGGCTGTGGTGGAAGGAAGGATTGAGTGGAAAGCAACTTGGGAAGGCTAGAGATCAAGCTTCATATGGTGGGAGTGGAGCAACTTGATCTCAACACAAGGGTAGGTAGTTCTCTTCTCGAAATGTAAGGTAGGAGTGGTAGTTCTTTACGATGGCTCTCTCCACGAATGAAGAGGGGTGGAGGGTATAAATAGCCTCCACATAAAATCCAACTGTTACACACATTTGAGCAATCTCGGTGGGACCGAGTGGACAACTCGGTGAGACCGATAGTTCAAATAATGTGAACATTGGGATTTTCGTGGGACCGAATATACAATCTCGGTTAGTCCGATTCGTGCAATGACAAGAGCATGCCAGTTTGGTGGGACCGACTTCATCATCTCGGTGACACCGATTTGATGATGAAGATTCTGAAGCTTGGCAACTCATGTTTCGTGAGACCGAGTTCGAATCGGAAAATCCGAGTTTACTAGGGTTTGGCTTATGGCTGAGATGGTTCATCTCGGTGTGGTGAGTTTGGAATATCGGTGGGACCGAGACTACTTATGAGTGTATATGGCGGTGAAAGTTCTTGATAGTTTAGGAGATGTATCACTAAGCACTTGAGCAACCAGATCATCATCATAACCTCATCCCTTTTAATAGTATTGGCTTTTCCTATGGACTCAATGTGATCTTGGATCACTAAACCAAAAATGGAGTCTTGAGCTTTTGCCAATGCTTGCCTTAGCATTTTGGGGGTCCACTTCTTGATCCTTGCCATACCCATATCAATGAACTCTCTGAAATGATTCTCGTGTAACTATTAGTTCAATGATATATATGTTGTTATTAATTACCAAAACCACCCGGGATTAGTTGCACTTTCAATCTCCCCTTTTGGTAATTGATGACAACATATAGATCAAAGCTTCGACAAAGGATATAATCAATGAATAATATCGTCGCTTTGAGAAGTATGTGATAAGCAAGAGCTCCCCCTAAATTTGTGCATTATTTAAGATTTGCGTTTGAATGCAAATGCACAATCGATTAGGATCATGGGTCACTCTTCCATGTCACATACATCTTGGTGGAGCGCACAAAATGATAAGAATGAACAGCATGCACCCAATCACCAAGACATGAGTAAATGGTCATACGAGATAGGAATGGCATATGATAAGCATTCAAAGACACATTAAAGCATAGTACGACCAAGCACTCATTAAGGTAGAATCAAACGGAGTATCAAACACACAATGTCTCGAAAACCAAAAGTATCTCAAAGAAACCGCAAAAGAACGAAAGAGCAAAAGCGCAAAGACAACAAAGACTCTCTCTCTCGAAGTCCTATGATCTATACAATTTCTCCCCTTTGGCAACAAGTTACCAAAAGTTCAAAAAGCATAGAGCTAAGCGTCAATGTGGACTCTGCGGGCGGCTCCTGTGCAGGTTGATGTCGGAGTGGATATGACAACATCGGCGAAGACTTCACCGATGTCTGTCTTTGGAGGAGTGGTCACCGGAGCTGGAGTTGGAGTAGGAGCAACTGGAACTATGGGAGGTCTTGAAGTTGTAGTCCCGGTGTCGATCCTTTGAATAGCAATGATCGGGATCCTTTGGGAACCGGAGCGATCTGTCGATGAGAATCTGGACTAAGTCATCCTGCAACTCACGCATAAGCTCTTCCTTCTCCCGCTTTGCTTCCTCAATGTCGCCTCGAGCTTGTTGATGGTCACTTGTACTTGATCGACTTCACGTCCGGCGTGGATCTTGTCCTCAACAATCCTCTCTAAGCTCTCATGAGACTGCTCAATGCTGGCGAGCGTTGTTCAATCCTTTGAGTAGCTTCAAGAATTTGCTCTCCAAACTCTTTGGTTTAGGCTGCTGCTGCTTCTTTGCTTCCTTGCCGACTTTGGCTTTCTTAGCAGTGCGATCTTGGCTTGACCTTCAACAGATGTCGGATCCTCCTCATCCATCACAACAACATTGTCTTCATGCTCTGGCTGCAACGGTAAATGTTCTCTATCCAACAAGAATGTGCCCATGCCAAACTTGGCATTATTAAGCATCTGAATCTGCGGGCAAATCCACATGACCTTTTACGGTCACCGCAGTCCTCTTAATGGTCTCTACCATCAAGTCCATCACCTTGAAAGGTGCTCTCTCATCAAGTATGTGCAGCATGTTGATAGAGTATCCTCGATCATGCGATCATCTCCAGATTTGGGCATCAAGGTATGCCTCAAAATGGTATTAGTGGTAGGTAAGCCTGCACGAGATGGTAGATCGAGCGAGCTTCCAGATTCCCAAATCCTCTGCTGGAATCTCTTTGTACATGTTTTTCATGGATTCATGATTCTTCTTTGGAATCCCATATACATCAATATCATCTTCTCGTTGCCTTTGGAGCATTCGAATTTCTGCCCATTCTTCAACAGAAGAAGAAAATTTTGACCTTCACCATCCACATAATCTTTCCATCGGGTAGAAGTGAGTGTGGCATAAAATTGCATTATCATCTCATCGTTCCAACTGGTCAATTTCGACCTACAAAGTCTGCAACTCCACATGCGGTGAAACTTTCATGCACATGTGGAAAGAAATCTCTGTGCTCTTCGCTGTCAATGTACTTCCAAATAACATATCGGGTGTCTGCGACTATGGGCTTCTTGTCCATCAAGACGGTCTCATAGAAGTCCTGCTGCTCTCTCGGTGTGAAATCTGGGATCTCTGAAGAGTTTTTCTCCTCACGGCATATGGGTCGGTTTGTCTCCATAGCCCGAGACCTTTATCTTTCCTTGCCTTCATATCCTCGGCTTGAGGATGAGCATCATTATGGAGTGGCAGTTTTGGACGAAGTTTCAAAGAAAACGGTCCTTCATCGTCGACACACCGGTGGCACGTCATCCTTGTTCTTTTGAGACGCTGGAATGCTTCGACGGTCTTCTTGGGCTTGGCAGCGAGGCTTTCTTGGAGCTGCCTTAGCTGGAGCAGATTTCTTGGGCTTTGATGTGGCTCCACCTTAATGGCATCACCCATGAGCTTGACTTCGAGGAGTAGGTGGGGTGCTTCCTCATCCTCATCCTCTACTGCTGCATCATGCACTATCCTCTTTCTCTTGGAGGTTTTCTTCACTTTGCTTGCAGCTGCCTCTCCCAAATTTAGCTTCTTAGCAACAGTTGACTGCTTGACTTTGCTGGTGCCCTTCTTAGATTGTTGACCTTGTTGCTCTTTGGCAACAACCTTCCTTTTAGGCTTTGAGGTCACCTCTTCCTCAACAACAAAATCTGAATCCTCATCATCCTAATTCCTCTTCTTTCTAGCTCGGTGGCTGCGGTGGCATGCCACTAGGTGTACTCCTCTCACCATCATCGGATGAGCTACTAGGATCGGGACTAGTGCCTGCCTCTGGAATGTACGCAATGGGTGTCTCGACTGTTCTCACTTTATCCACCGGCATCGACATGGTGACAACTGTGAATAGATAAGGTGTAGGCAGAGAAGAAGAGTCATCACAAAGCTGCAGAAGTTTTGCAAAAAAATGAGTTCAAATTCTAGTATTAAGTTTTCACGAAGACATTTCGGTCGGACCGAGTTTAAGGTTCGGTGAATCCGAAGTGTTAAACAGAGCTTGGCACACCACTTTCGGTTTGACGAAGTGGGTTTCGTCCTACCGAAAACACTAGGGTTTCACAGAATCTTCATTTCGGTCACACCGCTTTTGCACAACTTCGGTTGGACCGAAGGTGCGGTAATGGCCATAGGCCAAATCGGTCATACCGAAAATATAAAATCGGTCTCACCGAGATGTGTTCATGAAACCTAACCCTAAAGCTTTTACTCGAATCTAGTTCAAACGAACTAATCTGGTGTACAGGAGGATTTCAATCGTGGCAAGATACTAGGCAATCCAAACGTGCATTGAATCGGAGATGGGAGCACGAGTGGGATCAAAACTCACCCTAACTTGGTGGAGTTTTTCTACGGCGGCAACGGCGCGGAGGAGATGGCCGTTGACGGCGACGGAGACTTGCGGCGAGGGCGAGCGGCATTTACGGCGACGATCCGGAGACCAAGGCGGCGGCGGCAAGGGTGTGGGGCAAAACGTTTGAAGGAGGAATCAACGCGGGCCCTCGGAATATATACCCTTTGTCGTCGGTGGGACCGAGTTGTAAAACTTCGGTGGCACCGAGATGGATAACTGCTAAGCGATTATGCACTTCGTCACGCCGAAAATCACAACTTCGGTTTCACCGAGATGAAAACCTAGATCGATCTAAATGCTTTCGGTTCGACCGAGTTTGAGTGAGTTGGTCCGACCGAAATCAATTAGAAGGTTTTGGAAATTAGCCCTTGACGGATCGGTGGCTCAAAGTGCTCCTCACCCGAGGGTCCAAAATGACTTGCTCAAAATTTGTGATGTAAGCATGAATAGAATTTGATACAAGAAAGCATAGATAGCTAGGGAGGTACTTAGGCATTCTTGTCCATCCATTTGGTCGAAAAAATCAAAACGACCAAAACAACAAATGGATGTCCTCGAATGGATAAAATCATGCATCCAACATGCTCACACAATAAGATAGCAAATGAAATATGTGTCAAACATGCACAACCAAAACTCTAGCAACTAACACACAATTTGTCGATGACTAGGTCATCTTTATATGAGTATATTGACTTAGGAGCCAAATGAGAACATTTGATCATAGGTCATACTCATCATTTAAGCACAAGTGGGGTTACCACTTTTACATAAAGCATTGATGTGTTCACATCATTTGAAGATGCTTTAGCTCAATTTTTAGAGCAAAGCTCCCCCTAGATGTGAGAACCCTTTTAAGGGGTCAAACTAACCTTGGGTTGTCGTAGAAGACTTCATGTAGATGTTGAAGATGTGGATGCTCAATGTTGATGGAGATCATCAAGAGTTGGGAGCTATCCTTTGGATTCGGGCACTTTCAATACCTACATGGGTTAGTCCCACAAGGAACAAACAAGGATATCCATGGACATAGATTGAAGTTCACAATAGATGATGTCCATGAAAGCAATGATTGCCTTGTCCCTTGACTTACCAACAAGAGGGTTTGTGACTCCATGAACTAGTGCACGATGTGGAAGTTGATTGCACAGGTTTTTTGCCAAAATGAATGTGAGTGAAGTATGTTGGCGGAGTCACCCTCAAGAACTTTCTAGTTCTTCTTCTTCGGGATCCACATCATCTTGATGGGAATCCTTGGGGTTGTAGTCGAGCTTGACGAAGTAGAACTTGACGTTTCCTTGGGAACCCACTTGACCATGGCTTGAGGTGCTTCAACAAATGCATCAATCTCCTCTTGAAGCTTGTCCTTGCCTTTTAGCTTGTGGTCTTGTGGTGGAAGGTCATCTTAAGCTTGTTCCACCTTGGAAGAAGTAGGATCATACTTCTCCTTTTGAGGAACAAACTGTGGAGTAGGATATTGACCTTCTTCCCACTCAACGCCTTCGACATTGAACTTTCGCTCAAAACCAATTCCTTGATTCTTCCGGTGCCTTCCTTGCTTGCGAACAATTTCCTCAAAGTTCTTGCTTCCGGCAAGGCTCTTGTAGACACCTTTCTCTATGATCCCTTTCAATAAATTATTCTCTTGCTCAAGTGTAACTTGGCTTGAAACATTGTTAGTAGAATCAAGAGAACTACTAGAAGCAACAACATTGGATTTAGCATGGTTATTGTTACTGCTAGAGGAAGAATTTTTCTTATGCTTGTCATGCTTAGTCCTAATGGGTGGCAAGAAATTAGACAAGAGAAGTCGTTTGGCAAGATATGAAGAACTCTTCTTTCGAAGATCGTCATTGATTGCTTTTAGAAACTCATGTTCTTGCTCTAGAGTGAGCTAAGCGTAGCTTCTCATGAGATCTTAGGAGCTCTCTATGATCTTCTTGAGTTGTTTCATGAGCTAACTTAAGAGTGTTTAGTTCTTTAGTTAGACGCTCAATCTCCTTCATAGCATTGTCATTCGACTCTTCTCGACTATAAAGACTGCTAGCATGTTCATCGTTACTAGGCTCACTGGATTTATCATGCAAGAGCTCATCTTCACCAAGCAAGTCATCCTCATCACTATCGAAGTCAATGAATTCAGGTTGTGATACCTTGGGGCCTTTAGCCATGAAGCATCTTCCAATTCCCTCATTTGGTGAATCAAATAAGTCGTAGGAGTTGGAGTTGGAGGATACGAGAGCAAGACCGCAACACCTTCATCTTGACTGTAGTCGGAGTTGGAGTGATAGCTTCCTTCGGATTGATTGTCGGAGTCGGAGCCGAGACCCATTCACCTACATGAGCTTGATGTTTTCTTCTTGTGTAGCTCCTTGATGACTTGTCTTTCCTCTCCGAATCCTTGCTTCTCCGAGAGGGTCTTCGCTCATAACGATCATCTCTGCTCCTTCTCTCTTTCCGAGGTGACTCATCTCTTGAGCTTCTTCTTCTTGGAGATTCTTCTCTTCTCTTGTGGGGAGCCGACACTCATTTGAGTAGTGTCCTGCCTTCCACAATTGTAGCGATTCGATCACGACTAGAAGATCTCTTTTCATCATATGATCTAGACTTTGAGCTTCTCTCTTTGCCTCTATTCTTGTAGAATTTGTTGAAGTTCTTGACCATTAGGCTTATCTCTTCATTGAAACTAACTTGTCACTTGAGGTTGTGGGAGCATCACTTGTAGCTTTGTAAGCACCACTTGACTTGTTGTGAAGCTCTTCCTTATCCTTAAGTGTCATCTCATGAGCAACAATTCTTCCAATGACTTCGGTTGGCTTGAGAGTCTTGTAGTTTGGCATCATTTGGATCAAAGTGCACACGGTGTCATACTTTCCATCCAAAGCTCGAGAATCTTCTTGATAATGAATCGGTCGGTCATTTCTTCGCATCCTAAGCCGCAATCTCATTTGTGATGAGAGCAAGCCTAGAGTACATTTCAAATGACTCCTTCACCATCCTTCATCTTGAACTTGTCAAGTCGACCTTGAAGAATATCTAGCTTTGATTCCTTCACGGACTCGGTACCTTCGTGCATTTCAACCAAAGTATCCCAAATCTCTTTTGCATTCTCAAGACGGCTGATTTTGTTGAACTCCTCGGGACACAAGGCATTGAAGAGAATGTCACAAGCTTGAGCATTGTTTTGCAACATCCGCAATTCTTCCGGTGTAAGCCGATCCGAACTTTTCCTTCCTCAAGAATTCACCTTGCATACCAACACAAATAATGCCCCATGCGGCTGGGTTATGACCAAGAATATGCATTTTCATTTTATGCTTCCAACTAGCAAAATTTGTACCATCAAAGTAAGGACCTCTCTGAAAATTACCCTCACTAGACGCCATACTCTCCTAGGTTGTGAAACCAAGCTTATGGAGTCCAATGAAATGGAAACCAATACAATGGAGACCAAAGCTCGATACCACTTGTAGGATCGAAAGTATGTCTAGAGGGGGGTGATTAGACTACTTGTCAATATAAAAATTCGCCTTTTGACAAAGAACAGTTTTTAGCGATTCACAATTATGATCAAGTCAAGCATCACCCTACACATGCAATTCTAGAGTATAGGCAGCGGAAAGTAAATTGCACATGTAGTAAAGAGAGGTGGAGAAGAGCAAACGCAATTTTGGAGACGCGTGATTTTTCTCGTGGTTCCGATAGGTGGTGCTATTGTACTTCCACGTTGATGGAGACTTCAACCCACGGAGGGTAACGGCTGCGAGAGTCCACGGAGGGCTCCACCCACGAAGGGTCCACGAAGAAGCAACCTTGTCTATTCCATCATGGCCTCGCCCACGGAGGGCTAGCCTTACTCGGGTAGATCTTCACGAGTAGGCGATCTCCTTGCCCTTACAAACTTCTTGGTTCAACTCCACATTTCGACGACGGAGGCTCCCAAGCGACACCTAACCAATCTAGGAGGCACCACCTCCAAAAGGTAATAGATGTTGTAGATGATGATGAACTCCTTGCTCTTGTGCTTCAAATGATAATCTCCCCAACACTCAACTCTCCTCACCGATTTGGCTGTGGTGGAAGGAAGGATTGAGTGGAAAGCAACTTGGGAAGGCTAGAGATCAAGCTTCATATGGTGGGAGTGGAGCAACTTGATCTCAACACAAGGGTAGGTAGTTCTCTTCTCGAAATGTAAGGTAGGAGTGGTAGTTCTTTCGATGGCTCTCTCCACGAATGAAGAGGGGTGGAGGGGTATAAATAGCCTCCACACAAAATCCAACCGTTACACACATTTGAGCAATCTCGGTGGGACCGGCGGGACAACTCGGTGAGACCGATAGTTCAAATAATGTGAACGTTGGGATTTTCGTGGGACCGAATATACAATCTCGGTTAGTCCGATTCGTGCAATGACAAGAGCATGCCAGCTTGGTGGGACCGACTTCATCATCTCGGTGACACCGATTTGATGATGTATGTTCTGAAGCTTGGCAACTCATGTTTCGTGAGACCGAGTTCGAATCGGAAAATCCGAGTTTACTAGGGTTTGGCTTATGGTGAGGTGGTTCATCTCGGTGTGGTGAGTTTGGAATATCGGTGGGACCGAGACTACTTATGAGTGTATATGGCGTTGAAAGTTGCCGATAGTTTAGGAGATGTATCACTAAGCACTTGAGCAACCAGATCATCATCATAACCTCATCCCCTTTTAATAGTATTGGCTTTTCCTATGGACTCAATGTGATCTTGGATCACTAAACCAAAAATGGAGTCTTGAGCTTTTGCCAATGCTTGCCTTAGCATTTTGGGGGGTCCATTTCTTCAGTCCTTGCCATACCTATATCACTGAACTCTCTGAAATGATTCTCAGGTAACTATTAGTTCAATGATATATATGTTGTTATTAATTACCAAAACCACCCGGGGATTAGTTGCACTTTCAACCGCGCACCTTCAATGCACCAGATCTGCAGTCTAGCTGTCTCCTATCGCGCCACCTTTCGCTGCCGTGCCCTCGTCGCGCAGCCTCGCCACCACCGAAGGCCACCCCGGACGTCTTGTTGCCGCCCGAAAGATCCGCTGAAACAAGCAACCGACCAGCGCCACCACCACCACGGACGGAGGAGAAGAAAGGCCCCGCGACCGTCGAGCCGCATGGGCTTTGCCCGGCGACTGCCACCAGCGGCAGCGAGTGGTGGAAGAGACGGTGGGTGGGGTGCTCGCGGCGGCGGCTAGGGTTAGCTCCCGAGCCGCCGCGGGAGCGACAGTGGAGCTTTTGTCGACCCTTCTTCCTTTGTGAACAAAAATAAAAAATGTGAACTTCAAGTGCTTCTTATCGATTCAATACGCCCTTAACAGAACCCCATGCTTTATCTCCATTGGGTGGAGCAAGACCCTTGTCCTATCTTTTCTTTACAGAGCAATAGAAATGATGGTTGCCCCTCGCTGCACTGACCAATGATATCTCAGAAGAGAGAAAGACTTCTATAACTTGCCAATGATATCTAGTGGGCACTACGAACTCCAGGCATACTATACTTGACCACCCTACTTTGCTTTGTCCCTATTAGGCGATATCAATACTTACTTTCAATTGGTAGAGAGGAAGAAAAGAACTGACACTAGTAATAGGTTGATGACTTCTCTTAACAGAACTGACACTAGTAAAAGGTTGATGACTTCTCTGACTTAATAGCTGGCCGACTTCGTTTCATGGATCAATTTTTTGAAAAATGGAAATAATTTTTGAAACTATGAACAAAATTTAGAAAATTGAACATTTTTTTGGATCTGTGAACAATTTTTGAGAAAGGGAAAAAGTGAACTTTTTTTGAATCTGTGAACAATTCGTGAGAAAGGGAACAATTACTTTAATTGCGAACATTTAAAAATTTTAACAACAGGAACATTTTTAAAACTTGTGAACAAATTTTGAAAACGGGAACATTTTTTAAATTTGTGAACAAATTTTGAGAACGGGAACATTTTTTGAAATTTTGTACATTTTCTGTGAATCTCAAACAAATCTTCAGAAATTGAAACTTATACAGAAATTACAAGCTTTTTTTTTCAAATTAGCATACATTCTCTTAAATGGTGAACATAATTTGAAAATAGGAACAACATTTTGAATTCCAAACAATATTTGAAATTTCAAACTTTTTTTTGAAAAAATTAAAATAAACTTGAAAACGGAAAAACGGAAACGAAAAGGAACAGAATAAAAAGGAAATACTAGTAAAAAGGAGAAACTAAATTCAGGAGAAAATAAAAGGTTCCAAACCGGAACGAACGAACTGGTAGAATGGGCCGGCCCAGTCGCTTCGCTGGTGCGATAGGAGACAATATGCCGCAGCGCGCGGCATATAGGGGTTTCCTTTTTTTCATCCGCCACCCTTCTCCAGATCCCACCTGCGGTTGCCCTCTCGGGCCTCAATCCGCTGCTCTATGGCCCAAGTAAATCCATGCAAAATGGGGGAGAGAAAAAGGGAAGAAAATAAAAGAAGGAATAAATTCAGCTTTGCCTCAATAAGCAATAAGGAAAAGAATTAGAAGAAGGAATAAAATTCGCCTTGCCTTTTGTAAGGAAAGGAATAAATTTCGCCTTGCCTCGGGAAGAAAAGGAATTAAAAGAACTTGCCTCAGGAAGAAAAGGAATTAAAAGGAGAATTGAGTATACCAAGAGGTGATAAATATATGTTGGCGAGTCCCCTAAAAATATACAATGGGCATGCATACCTCTCCTGATCACTTGCAATCCAAATCAAATTAGTATTCGCAAAAAAACTGGGCATCCTCACAAAAAGTTTTATTTTTTTGTGTCACTTAAAAAGTCTGCTACCTTTTGACAAATATTATTTATTTTTTGGAATCATTCATGCATCTTAAAATATTTGTTTAGTATTAAGAAAAAGTGTTCATGTATTAAAATAATGTTTATATCATTTAAAATATATTCACCCTTTTCTAAAAAATCATGTAATTCTAAAAAGTGTTTCACGTACTTAAAAATATATTCATAATTTAAAAATATGCATACTCTTTAAAAACTTCATGTGATTTAAAAAGTGTTCGTGTTTAAAAAAATTGCTGATGAGTTTTGAAAAACAAATGTACAACTTTAAAGTGAGTTGGCATAAGAGGGATGGTGTATGGATTAGGAGTATGCAATAGCTCGAGAAGGACAGTTGTCGCGCCCAGTTTGACAAGATTAGTTTTAAAACTATTAGACATTTACTTGTGAGTGTAGTTCAGTGACAGGTGTGAGTGCGGTGGCCTAGATCATCACCTTGGAATTGACCATGTTCGGATGCATTGTGATCAGGTGGATACCGTGACCATGATCAATGAAGACGGGAAGGAGGATAAACCACAACACGATGAGATGCTATGTTCAAATAGATAATTTGGACATGCGAAGGGGTTCAAATAGATAACTTGGATCTGCGAAGGGGTCTTGAGTCGTGCTTATTGTGCTAGGAGTATGCGGTTTTTTTCTCCCATTGCAATGCATGGGCATATTTGCTAGTAAAGCTAAAAGACCAAACGAGAAAAGATATTGAGGAAATTCTCATAAGCTAATAAGAAAACACAACAAAACTAGTAGGGAGCGCTGAAAACGCACTAGAGTGCACTACTGAACGCCTTCAATGAGTCGCCCAAAAGAAGCACAAGAGACCTGTCGTCACGCCCCCCCCCCCCAAGAGGGTCATAATGACAAGCGTTGCCGCCATGTTAGCCGAGGCAGATAGAGGTTTCCGCCTCGATTGTCGGTAGGAAAAGGTGGGGACCAAGGCGACAACCCAAGAGGACTAGAACACCCACGGGCACTCTGCCGTCAATGTCATGACGCCAAGCTTTTGCTCGACCCCACACCCGCCGCATCGCGCGAGAAAGGCACATGCCCCTCCATGTTGGGACCCCACCACAACATAACCATGAGCACCAGATCTAGATCAGGGCTTTGTCGCCACCGACAGTGACAACTTTGCCAGGATCAACTACCACAACGCACCTCGCCACCCACATGGACGAAGCACAATGCCAATGCCATACACCACATTGCTCGTCGAAGAGCCAACTTGTGTAACCCGCCATCCCTGGCATCCATCCTGACATCCTTTGCCCTGAGATCACTAGTGCCCCCACCCTACCTGGGCAAAGGGTGGTCCCTAGCGGCATAGCATGGGACACGGTGAATGGGGAGTGACCGCAACCCATATGGTGGTGGATCTGCACACCCGGCAGTGGCCATAGCCCACCAAATGTCCAGCCCGCCATCGTCGGCTCACTCAAGCCTGGTTAGGGTTGGAGACAAGACCACAACTCGGACCGACGAAGCAACATTAGTCCAAGGAGGATGTTGTCATGTCGAGAAGACCTGTACCACCGCCTGGCCAAGTCGGCCAATGATACGTCTCAAACTCATCTATAATTTCTAACTGTTTCATGCTATGCTTATATCACCTTGGCATAGTTTTGGCAGCAATTTTTATTATTTTTCTCAACTAACCTATTAACTCAATGCGCAGTGCCAGTCGTTGTTTTATGCATTTTTTGGACTTTGAAGAAAATCAATTTTATGGAGCTCCAAAAATCTTGAAAAATTCCAAACGTTATTTCTTCTGGAAGCTTTCATAGGACCTGGGGGGGGTCCTATGGAGCCCACGCATCCAGGACATGCGGCACATGGATAGTGGGACCCCATTTGGGCTCTCTGTGCCCCTTTCCACCGCCTCTTGACGCCTATATTTTTCTTCTGCTCCAAAACCCTAACCATCGAGGAGTTTTTCTGTTTCCGCTGTCGCACCTCTCTGTTTCGAAGCGATCAATTTGTAGGCCTTGTCCAATACTCTGCAGGAGGAGGAAATTATCATGGTGGCCATCTCCTTTGGACTATGAACACACTGGATTTCTCTCCCTTTCTTCTCAAAGACTAGACGAGCTTCCCCAGATGATTATGATGCATCTGATCTAATCCGTTGGAGTGTTTGTTGATCAGTTCATCACCAAAAAAAGCACTAGCAGACCGATGACTGGGCAGACGCGCACGCAAACTGGACGAGGAGCCAAGCCTCGCTGGATTCCCCCATTGCAGGGCCATGGTAAAATTAAGGTCGATGGCGTTGTTTCCAAGTATTCTAAACGTAGATCAGTTGGCACCATTTGCAGGAGCAGCGACAATGCCTATTTGGGAGCCTCGACGATAGTTTTTGAAAGGGGTCTCTGATCCATCCACACTCAAGGCACTGGCCTGCCGAGAGGCCATGGCACTGGCCATCGATCTTCTGCAGATGCATATTGTCCTGGGATCTGACTACAAAGATGTGGTTTCAAACATCTCTAAAGGAAATGGCGGAAATTACAGTCACATTATTAGAGATATTCAGTTAATCTCTTTAGATTTCCAACATTGTTCCTTTTGTTTTTGACGGTAGGGTTTGAATGTTGAGGCACATAGACTCGGTAAGTACGCGCTTAGCCATTTAGTTGGTCGGCTGTTTGGCTTCTACAACCTCCTGATCTTGATTGTATCCCTCAAAACATTCTTGAGAAATAAATAAAGCTTGTGTTTAGCCTAAAAGTATCTGATGTGTGTACGTTCTCCGAAAAAACCATTAACAATCTTTAATTAAAAAAATATTTATCTATTCAAAAAAGGCACACGAGTTTCTTTCCGCATCTTTAAAAATAATCATGAACTTAAAAAAGGCAAATGAATTCAAAAAATATTCAAAAATCTTTTTAAAAGATGTTTCTGAAGCTAAAAATGTATGTGGATTTTCAAAAATGTTCTCTAATTTGCAAAAATGTTCAACAATTAAAACAAAGTTCACGAATTTGAGAAAAGTTCAACAAATATTAAAAAAAGTGAAAATTTGAAAAAGCTTCGCCAATTTGAAAAAATGCTCATGAATTTGAAAATATTCAAAAAAAATAAATAATAGCACGATTTTTGAAACTAAAATCATGAATATTTGTTGATTCGCAAAAAGTTCATGAATTTTAGAAAAGACCATGACTTTGACAAAAAATAATGGATTTGAAAAAAGTTCATTTTTTAAAAAAATTCTCAAGAATTTGAACAAATTTGTAAAATTTAAAAAGTTCATGAATTGAAATAATTTTGCAAATTAAGAAAAGAAAAAACCTGATGAAAAACCGGACAATAGACCTAACAAGAGAGATGCAATATTTTTTAAGGTTATTTTATACGCACTAGAAGAAAATAAGAAGTAAGTGGGCACAACAAATACGTTGTCCCGGTTGGTTGCTACGGCACAGGTACTAAGCCTTGACTGTTGGTGTTCGAACCCATGCAGTACACCTCTTTTCCATAGTCGGAAACGGAGCTTAAGGCATGGCAAAGCTCCTGTTCGACGCCCATTGGTCTCCTTTTCTAGCACGAGTTTTTATTTGGTCTGTTTAAAATAAATGTTTCAAATTAAAAAATGGTCAAGACTCCATTTTTTCTAAAGTTTGGAGATTCAAACAATATCCTCAAATTTGAAATAAATGTTTGAAAAAAATATTTGCCAATTTATAAAAGACTATGAAAATTTAAAAGATAAATTCTGAAAAATTGTTCAATACATGTTTAAAAATTCTCAGTGTCTACAAAAATATGTTCCTTCTATAATAAAAAATTTCACTATATATTAAAAATGTTTATTATGTACTAAAATTACATAATATAATAAGTAATGCTTTTGTGCATTCGAAAATGTTCATCATATATTAACGAGTTCTTCACAATGAATTAAAAATTCACTCTATATTAAAAGGATAAAATAAAAAGGAAAATCTAAACACTTCTTAAATTAGTGATTTAAATCCAAACATTTCCTAAATTAGTGATTTTAGTTTTTGAAATCCGAAATATTTTTCAGAAAGGGACTTTTTGAAAATAAAAAGTAAACAAATGAAAACACCCGAAAAAAAGAAGAAAAGACCGAAGAAAAAACAAACAAAAAAGTATGGAAACCTGAACCAAAAAACTGCGGCGAACAATGGTGCAGCCTCAGTCGCTTTCAGGCTTTGTGTGCCCTCAACTAGGATTATTGTTTGTGTGGCATAGCAACGCCCAACTATGGGTGCGCCTATATCTCTTCTTTAGCGAGAGGGTAGGAACCCTCGCTGAAGGGGAGACCGTGTTGGGCCGGCCCAGAAGCGTGGGAGGCCTCTTCTCTTTTACCCAGCATGTGTTGCAGGCCTGGACTCTGATGCAGGAGAGACTAACGCAATGAATGACGAGTTGAATAATCCCTATACAAGAGAGGAAGTTAAAAAAGCTTTGTTTAATATCGATGATTTAAAAGCTCCTGGTCCGGATGGGTTACATGTTGTTTTTTACAAACGATTTTGGCTTATCATTGGTGAAGATTTGGTTGATGAAGTACTAATGGCTGTTAATTCTAGGAAGATTCCAGAAGGATGGAATGATACCACCATCATGCTCATACCGAAGGTTGATGATCCATCAGTCATAACTCAGTTTCGGCCAATAATTTATGCAACGTGGTGTATAAGCTGATCTCAAAATTACTAGCTAATCATCTAAAACATATTTTGCGCGAGATTCAAAGTGCGTTCGTTCTGGGACGTCTTTATCACAGATAATTTTGTTGGTAGCTTTTGAGTCATATCATGCAATCAAAAAGAAGACTACCTGCAACTATGGGACATGTGCGGTTAAGCTTGACATGCACAAGGCATATGACAGGGTCGAGTGAAATTTTTTGGGGACCATACTATTGCGTCTAGGATTCACACCAAACTGGGTGGCAATGATCATGGAATGTGTACGTACAGTGAAATATCAGGTACGAGTAAACAATGTGTTAATTGATTTTTTTGTCCCATCTATGGACTCCGAGAGGGAGACCCTTTATCACCATACTTGTTTTGCTCTGTGCTGAGGGCCTGACAAGCTTGATCACATATGAGGAGGAGGCTGGTAATATTATGGGAGGGAAGGTGTGCCGTGATGCTCCTTCGGTATCTCATCTTTTATTTGCGGATGATTCTCTTATCCTTATGCGAGCAGACGCCACTAATGCTATCAGCCTCCGGCGGGCACTTGATGATTATTGTGCAGCTTTTGGATAAATGGTGAGCGAGACCAAGTCTAGTATTTTCTTTAGTCCTTGCACCTCTGTTGATACTAGAGTGGAGGTTTGCACAGCACTAAATATCATGGTGGAATCCATCACGGATAAATATTTGGGATTGCCTCCAATTGCAGGTGTGGACAGAACAAATTGTTTTCAACACCTTATTAACAGAGTTTTGAGTAGAATCAGAGGTTGAAAGTAGAAATTGTTATCCTTGGAGGTAGGGAAGTGCTACTTAAGGCTGTCATACAAGATATTCCTTCTTATGATATGTCAGTTTTTAAACTACCTAAACAGGTTTGCAATAGTATCACTACAGCTGTGTCTAAATATTGGTGGGGAGATGATGATCTGCAAAAACACATGCATTGGTTTACTTGATGGAAAGTGTGTGTCCAAAGGAAAAGGGTGGAATGGGTATTAGAGACTTACATTGTTTTAATTTGGCTCTTCTTGCAAAACAGTGTTGGAGGTTGTTATGTGAACCAAATTCTTTATGTGCTAGAGTTTTGAGAGCCAAATATTTACCTGATGGAGGCCTTCTTTACCGCGGCCTTAAGAAGAGTAGTTCTTATACATGGCAGAGTTTATGGAGTGGAATTCAGTCTTTTAAACGAGGGCATATTTCGATAGTTGGAGATGGGTCACAGATTAACATCTGGGAAGACCCTTGGATGCCAAGTAGTCCTACTCGAAAGGTAATGACACCAAGAGGTAACATTGTGATCACAAAAGTTTATGAACTCGTTGATACAGAAAATAGAATGTGGGATGAACAGTTGATATCGGAGTTGTTTTGGCCTATTGGTGTGCAACGCATATTAAACATCCCACTGGCTTTGGGGATGATGGATGATTTTGTGTCATGGCACCATAATAGAAGTGGAATATTTTTGGTTAGATCGGCATACCATGAAGAGTGGGAGCATCAACACGAACGAAAGTTGAGGATGATTAACTATATACAAGCCTCAAGTGCTAGTCCAGTTTGGCGTACCATTTGGAAATTGCGTGTGCCGGCAAAAATCAAAATTCATATATGGAAAACTTTTCTTGGCGCCATCCCCTGTAACGGCGTCCTTGCTAACAGGCATATGATCACAAGCTCTCAATGTCCTCTTTGCACTTTGGATTGTGAGAGTATTAGACATGCTATGTTCTTGTGCCCTAGAGTTCAAGAAATTTGGAGGATATTGGGACTACATGATGTGGTTCAGGAGGTGTGTACGTTGGAAAGGGATGGCGGATCGGTGTTGGCTGATCTTCTTCTATCAACGGACAATACCATGGCTCATATGACTGATGTTCAACGCAATGACCTTGTGGCCACTACAGTGTGGTACGTTTGGTGGGACAGACACTGCTACACTCATGGTGAATATGTGTATGAACCAAGCAGGTCAGCACAAGCAATATTAGCTCTTGCTAAGAATTTTTCCAAGGCAAAGTCGAAGCAAGCAAAACTGAGAAGATATGGATGGAGTAAGCCACCGTAGGGAGTTCTCAAACTTAATGTCGATGCCTCTTTTGATCTTGATAGGGGAACAAGGGTGAGGGAGTCCTGGACTAGGGGGTGTCCGGATAGCCGAACTATCATCTTTGGCCGGACTCCAAGACTATGAAGATACAAGATTGAAGACTCCGTCCCGTGTCCGGATGGGACTTTCCTTGGCGTGGAAGGCAAGCTTGGCAATACGGATATGTAGATCTCCTACCATTTTAACCGACTCTGTGTAACCCTAGCCCTCTCCGGTGTCTATATAAACCAGAGGGTTTTAGTCCGTAGGACGAATAACAATCATACCATAGGCTAGCTTCTAGGGTTTAGCCTCATTGATCTCGTGGTAGATCTACTCTTGTACTACCCATATCATCAATATTAATCAAGTAGGACTAGGGTTTTACCTCCACCGAGAGGGCCCGAACCTGGGTAAAAACATCGTGTCCCTTGTCTCCTGCTACCATCCGCCTAGACGCACAGTTCGGGACCCCCTACCCGAGATCCGCCGGTTTTGACACCGACATTGGTGCTTTCATTGAGAGTTCCTCTGTGTCGTCGCCATCAGGAAGGATGCCTCGTCCCGTCTTTAAAGACGGCACCGTTGCTAAAGGAGCTTTGGCCATCGGCCAAACTCTTCGACTAGGCGGTTTTCTTATGACCGCCTGTTCGGCCGCAGCGCTAACGTTGACTTCTCGGGTCATCGAAAGCAATCTTCGCGTTAACTCGGAACTTGCCGAGCAGCTAGATCCGATGGAGCTCTCCTCCTTAAACGAGCTCTTGGATCGCATCGCCACCCTGGGAGTCGCTACAGACTACGATCAGATTGGGCCTAAAACTGATCTGAGAGAGATCAACTCTCCCTAGGCTACCCACCATGTGGCTGTGGTACAGGAACAGTATGGCGACCCTTCTTCTATATTAAGGACTAGCTATGTCCGGATTCCCGATCCCTCCATGACGGACTCCCGCGGAGGGACGGACATTGATCAAGTCCTGAACCTAAAGTCAGGCAGCGGGCTGGATTCATTGGACAATATCCAAAAACCCAAGCTTCCAAGTTCAGAAACTTTTCGGCCCTTGAGTCCTAGATTGGACGGGGTTCCGAACTTTATTCCACCCGCCCACCCAAACATAAGCGATCTATCCCGAATCCGGCAAGAGCCTGCCGAAACAGTACACCATTACTGGGCCAGATTCCTCCTGGTATTGACAGGATAAAGGACTGCCGCGAGGAAGACGTAATTTCACTTTTCTACAATAATTGCACGGACAAGGGAATCCTAAACACCATAAGTCGTCGTGAAATTACACGCTTTGCCGACTTGGCATCCATAGTACGAAAGTACTGTGCAATGGAGAGCGCCTGGAAAACCGAAACCAAATTTTGGGATAATCCGGCCCTGAATACAACCCTAGTCCGAAATCAAAGGGTGCATCATCGCCAGGACCCTGGGTTAAATACCAAAAAGCAAAAAACCCCTAAAGGGCACGAAACCGTACTAGAGGGATGGCTCAATGGACCCTACAAAATTCATAGTATAGAGGGCGCCACTCCAACTCATAGACTTTGAGCATGTTGGATACTACGGCAGGTGGCTAAAAGTGGCGAATAGCTTCTAGCCCCAGAGAGCCAGCCCAGCAACACCATTACGGTATTAACAGTCTTTGAGACTTTCGCATCAAATAATACGCGGAAACGAGCACTACGCAGCCTTGCCGAAGTCTACCAAGTAGCAACAATAAATCCATGGAGTGACACGGCTATTACCTTTAACGCCAGTGACGAACCTAAATTCCGAACAGCCCGAGCACCAGCCGCATTGGTCCTCAGTCCAATAGTGGACGACTTTCGCCTTACCAAGGTACTCATGGATGGCGGCAGTGGATTAAACCTCATTTACGAGGAAACCCTTCAAAAAATGGAAATAGACTGGAGCTGCATTGAGCGAAGCAGCACAACCTTTAGAGGAATAATCCCTAGTCGGGAAGCACGCTGCACAGGAAAAATTACAATGAATGTGGTGTTCGGCTCACCGGACAATTACAGGTCCGAGGAGGTCACGTGCCAAGTGGCCTCGTTCTGCAGCGGATATCACGCTTTATTAGGGTGAGAGGCATTCACAATTTTTCAAGCTATACCCCATTTCGGTTACATGAAGCTCAAAATGCCCGGGCCCAACGGAATCATCACTCTTGCCAGTGATCCGGACATAGCACTCCACGCCGAAAATAAGACAGCCGCACTAGCCCTCGAGGCACTATCGGAAGCCCTAGCAGCCGAGGAACTCACTGCGTTGCGCTCCATGGTGAACATGGGCGATGTGATACTCGACAAGAGATCCAAGTCCACCTCTTTTAAGCCAGCGGACGAAATAGTCAAATTCCAAGTCCATCCAACGGACCCTACAAAGACGACATCCATTGGGGCATAGTTAAACCCCGACGTAGACGCCGCGCTACAAGAATTCCTACGGGAAAATTGGGGCATTTTTGCCTGGCACCCTTCAGACATGCCAGGAATCCCACGCCGGCTGGCCGAGCACAGCCTAAACATCCTAAAAGGATTCAAGCAAGTCAAACAGGCTCTTTGGCGATTTTCCGAACCCAAGAGACAGGCAATGGGAGAGGAGCTAGCCAAACTATTGGAAGCCGATTCATCAGAGATATAAAACATCCGGACTGGCTAGCAAACATGGTGATGGTACCAAAGAAAGATAAATCCTAGCGCCTATGTGTCGACTTCAAGGACCTTAACAAGGCTTGCCCAAAGGATCCCTTCCCCCTCCCCCGCATCGATCAAATTATCGACGCTACCGCTGGGCACGATTCATTGTGCTTCCTCGACGCATACTCCGGCTACCATCAAATCAAGATGGCGGAACTAGACCAAGCCGCAACGGCATTCATCACTCCATACGGCCCATTCTACTTCAACACAATGCCCTTCGGGCTCAAAAATGCCGGCGCAACATATCAACGCATGATTCAGACATGTCTGGCAAACCAGATCGGCAAAACAATGGAGGCATACATAGATGATGTGGTTGTCAAATCCAAGCATGTCGAAACTCTAGCAGATGACTTGAGACTCACATTCGACAATCTCCAAACATACGACATTAAGCTGAATCCGGAAAAATGCGTCTTCGGCGTACCAGCCGGAAAGCTCTTGGGCTTCATTGTATCCGGTAGAGGAATTGAAGCAAACCCAGCCAAGATCCGAGCTCTGTCACAATTGGATATCCCAAAAGACCTCAAACAAATTCAAAAATTGACAGGATGCGTGGCGGCTCTAAGCCGCTTTATCTCCTGCTTGGGTGAAAAGGCATTACCCCTTTATCGCCTCCTCCGGCGCACCGAACACTTCGAGTGGACGGATGCCGCCACGGTCGGACTCGAAGAAATAGAAGCCATATTGGCAACAAATCCGGTCCTGGCGCCGCCCAATATGGGCGAACCAATGTTATTATATATCGCGGCCACACATCAAGTTGTAAGCGCGGTGCTCGTCGTCGAACGAGAAACGGACGGACACAAGTTCCCCCTTCAAAAACCAGTTTACTACGTGTCCACTGTCCTAACTCCATGCAAGTCCCGGTATCCACATTATCAAAAGATAGCGTACGCGGTGTTCATGGCATCCCGGAAGCTGCGACACTACTTTCAATAGTGTTCGATAACAGTAGCCTCCGAAGTACCTCTTAATGATATTATAAACAACCGCGACGCAACTGGCCGGATTGCAAAATGGGCCATTGAGCTCCTCCCATTTGACATAACCTATAAACCACGGCGAGCTATCAAGCCGCAAGTTTTGGCTGACTTCGTTACCAAATGGACTGAAGCCGAACTCCCTAAAGAGTACGTCGCATATTCCAATTGGATCATGCACTTCGACGGCTCCAAAATGTTGGCTGGCCTAGGGGCTGGCGTCGTCCTGACATCCCCAACCGGAGGCACAGTCCAATACGTACTCCATATAATGTACACAGACTCCAACAACGCAGCCGAATACGAGGCCCTTCTACATGGCCTCCGGATGGCGGTCTCCATGGGCATTAAACGCCTAGAGGTGTGCGGGGATTCGAACCTCGCAATATCCCAAATAAATGGAGACTTCAACGCCAAGGATCCGAAAATGGCAGCTTACCGTAACGCCGTCCTAAAAATGTCAGCTCGGTTTGAAGGGCTCGAATTTCACCATATAGCCCGGGATAATAACCAGGCGGCGGACGTATTGGCACGCATCGGCGCAAAGCGCGATGCCGTCCCTCCCAACATCTTCCTGGAACGGCTTTTCAAGCCATCTGTATTATGGGAAGGGGAGTCCGGAAACAACAATCCGGACCCAACCGCACCGCCCGACACCGAACATTCTGACACAATCGGTGGCTCTGCCAATGAAATAACACATTCAGCCCATGAAATAATGGCAGTCATTGCCCCGTGGACGGAACCATTCCTAGCCTAATTAACTAGGCAGGAACTTCCCGAGGACCAAAACGAGGCCCGCTGCATAGTACGGCGATCTAAAGCCTATAAGGTCCATGAGGGAGAGCTTTATAAGAAAAGCACAACCGGAGTCCTTCAAAGGTGTATCTGCGAAGAGGAAGGGCGAAATCTTCTGGCTGAAATCCATGACGGACTCGGTGGGCACCACGCCGCAGCCCCGGCCCTTGTAGGCAAGGCCTTCTGTACAGGATTTTATTGGCTGACGGCCCGGGCAGATGCTCAGGACTTAGTCCAACGATGCGTCAGTTGCCAGCTCTTTGATAATCAAAGCCACATGCTGCCCACCGCCCTCAAAACTATACCCATCACCTGGCCGTTCGCGGTCCGGGGGCTTGACATGGTTGGACCCCTTAAAGGAGGAACACACAAGCAAAAATACCTATTGGTCATGGTGGATAAATTCACCAAATGGATAGAGGCCAAGCCAGTAGGACAGTTTGGACGCCTTAGAGGAGGAGCGCGACGTCGCAAAAGCTCGTTCCGCATTATATCAACAGCAGGCTCGAAGATATCAAAGCAGAGAAGTGCGGGCCAAAGCTTACAATGTTGGCGAACTAGTTCTACGCCTGCCGGGCAAGAAAAAGGATAAACTCAAGGCTAAATGGGAAGGTCCCTTCATCATCGATCAAGTCCTGACCGGCGGAGCCTACCGTCTGCGAAACGCATGGGATAACCGACTCAAGCCGAATCCATGGAACGCAGCCCGTCTCCGAAGATTCTACGCCTAGCGCCGGATTCTGAGTTCGTCTCCTTCCTCCGTCTACATTTTATACTTTAGCTGTCTTTTTATTTCTCTCCTTCCCCCTCCTTTTTCTTAAAGCCTTTGGAGGCTTGTCTACGCATTGTTCGCACACACTTGACGTGCTACTCGCGCTCATTATACCTGGGGGACTTCTTTAACAGAAGCTTATTTATACGGGCCTTATGCCCAACACATGCGTCAAACTTCCGCATGTACCTTTTATTCGCCATTATATGCATCGATATGACTTAAGTTTTGGCCAAGCTGGGTTGCCTGGCTCCTGTGCTTACCCCTACGTTCCTGATTGTTCGGCTAGGTGGTAAAGGGAGCACCTCTGCGATTATTATTGCCGGTCACCGGATGTGTACCTCGACCGGTGAAGCCGAAAGCTAGCGTTCTTAAGGGAATATTCGGTCGATGAACTAAAAGACGATTTCTTACCTATTCATTTATCTGCCCCAGCACGCTTTTACGCTTTTTTATGATCCGGCATGCACTTTAGGGCATGCCTCCCAGGGAAAGGAACCCCTAACGGAACTACTCTCCCTGGAAGATGTTTCTTACTAACCATGTAATATAACATAACTAGTTGGGCACTTGTCTGATAAAGCACTAATGACCCCTACGCCTGGTCTCCATGCATGCCCTGGTTCTTACATAACCGCGAGGGTATTCGGACACACTCCAGAGTGTCGGGTCCCGAGGTTGAAGCGAAAAGGTCCGCTACGACAAACAATCTACAATCCGGCTAGAAGGCACTTTACATGTCATTTTAAATTACATAGTCAAATTGACTGATCGTATTCCTCTTCAATACCATCTAACAGGCTGTCTAGTTTACAGTCCCGCTGGGAATACTTTGCGGCCAACTCTACTTGGCCGTATACTAAGCTCACAGGGATCTCCTTCCCATCGGCCCCCATAGGTCCGACCTCGGCCATGTGGTTTGGGTCAGCCTTCGTGTACCGCGTCTTCACCATGGCCCAGGCCTCCCTGGCGCCTTGACGGCAGGCAAATATCTTCCATAGCCGGAAGCACCTCCGTGCTCCCTGAAGCTTCTCTGCAAGCTCTCCAAGGCCTTCGGGTAGGGAGATGGATGGCCACAAGGCCTGGGCGATGCCTCTCATCGCCTGCCGAACTCGTTCGTGTAGTTGCAGCAGCTCGGGAAGAAGGTCACCCGTTGAACCGGGTATTTCCTCTGCAGGACGAAATGTGAGCATACCTACAGACATATTTCTGTTAGTCGACTTCCTCGCTGAACTCTTTTTTAAGGTTCGCTCAAGCACTTACTATAAATGCCGCGACGAAGCCGTCGATTCTCCTTAACGGAGTCAGACAGCTGGGCTCGAACATCTTTTAGTTCCTCGCCCAGCTGGGTGTTGGCATCTTGGAGGTTATTTTTCTCTTGCCGCACCCTTGTAAGCACTTTCTCGCCGGCTTTTAACCGGCGCAGGAGCTGTTGCTTGTCCGGATCTAGTCCGACGCCATCTGCAAAATTATTGTCAGACTTATTCACACGCCGCATTTAGCAAATTACTTCTCTTTAGAAGCATATATTACCAGAGGGGATCTCTGTGGCTTCCCCTGCCGTGGCTAGCGCGGCCTCAAGTTAGGCCTTGCACTCTTGAAGCTCCTGGGACAGTTGGGTATTCTTTTCTGTAAGATCCTGCATAACAAATGATCCTTAAATCAATTATTCTAACTATTTTAAGTCTCGGGGGCTACTGGCATATATAGTTGTCAAAATTTCTAACCCGTATGTCTTTCACATACTGCTCCGTGGCTCTGGCTAGACCATCTTGAGCGGCACGGAGGTGCGCATCTCCCAAATTAAAGGCATTCAATGCCTCTGGGGAGAAACACGCGTCACAAAGAACTTTCTGGCGGCGCCTGTGATTCATGGCGCTCTCCACCTCAGATCGGGTGGCGGACAACCTGTCGGCATCCTCCATTGGAGGAGCATCCGACGCGCGCCTTGTATTAGCCTCCCCCTCCGGACCTGGCGTTGGAACCTGGCCGGCGGAGGCTCGATTGGCAACCTCTCCGGACACAGTCCGGCGAGCGCTCTTTTTCCTGAAAAGGTCACGAACGTTAGTATGCCTTCCAGGAATCTTTCCTTGAAACACGGTGGCACGCCATACCGTTGCGGCGACATCTCGATCCGCACCGCACTTCTTTTCCGCCTGCTGCGCCGAGCTGCCCCTTGTTGGACAGCCGCCGCGGGCTCGGCTTCCTGCCTTAAAGGCACCTCCTGCGGAACACCATTGGTATGCGGTGATCAGAAATAAGCACGGATGGATCATGGTATCAGGACTTCGGTCACAATTACCTGGGAAGCTGGAAATATTCCATGGTAGTTAGCCATAATGGCAACCAAAGCATTGTTGATGCTAAGTTGGTGGAACACCCCATCGACCAGCTCCACCTTTATATCCGGATCCTCTTTGGAGGCCGGATCGAGGGACCGTTCTAGATCCTTGGGCTATGGATGCGGGCTGTGTATATCCTCTATAGCCCGGCGTAGTTCCTGCGTCGAAATCACAAAATGAGAACCATGGGAATGGGGATCGGGTAGGCAAAAAAGAAGTGTCCGCTTACCCAGCTTCGAGGATTGTTCATAGAAAATCCGCTCATTGGACTAACACGGAGAAAATCCTCCTCTTCTCCTTTGTACAGGCCGGACAAAATCTTCACCAGATCGACGACCGATCCCGGCCCCTTACAGCCATGGCGGGTGGCATCATCCTCCCCATTGAAATCCCCCATGGGGTGGCCCCTATACTGGAGCGGCTGCACCCCCCGCATAATGCATGTGGCCATGACTCCGATCATGGTCAATCTGGAATGAGTCAATAATCTTATTCGGCCCATCAGGTAAAGGACGTCCCTGTCATTCTCCCGTTGAGGGCTCCGCGGACGCCAACTTAGGCGTTTCTTCAGAGGAGCATTAAACTTTGGGAGGCCGATCCGAACTGGGTCCGGTAGCGGGGCATCCTCTATATAAAACCATTACGAAGGCCAGTCTTCGGACACCTTCTTCGGGGTTCCGGATAGATATCCGGTCCCGACGATGCACCATAGTTCGGCTCCGCCCACTTGATATATTGACCCCTCATGAGAACGGGGTACAAGGCAGAATAATCTCTTCCATAGCGCAAAATGAGCCTCGACGCCCAAGAACAGCTCGCAAAGGGCCACGAAGCCCGCGATGTGCAGAATGGAGGCAGGCGTAAGGTGGTGCAACCGAGGCCATAGAACTCAGAGCCCCAAGAAACGGATGTATTGGAAATCCAAGTCCTCTTATTAGATAAGAGACAAAGCATACCCGCTCTCCTTTGGAGGGATTGGGGAAGCTCTCCGCCTGCTTTCCGCCCTTGTAGGTGGGGAGTCCGGCTCGAACCGGGACCATGAAGGCCGAGGGAAGAAATCCCTTGGTTTGAAGCGTTGCTAGCTTGCTGTGCGGGACCGAGAATCTCTCCCAATCTCTAGGCTGAGGGCTGGGAGCGTGAGAGGAGGAGCCGCGTCGACTGTCCATGATGGAATGGATTTTTTGTCAGAGGCGCCCCGATGAATGCTCGCGGAGGGAGGATGGTGTGATTCAGATCTAGATCCACATCCCTTTTATAGGTGGCTCATTTGCGCAGCTAGGGGGGAAAGTGTAAAAATACCCTGGCTTTTCGCATTCGTTTGACATGTGGAAGATGGCCATTATTGGGCGTGGAAGCCAAGGAGCGCATCATTTATAAGAAGCTGGACACTATTCGATAGGTACATGGAATTTGGAGAAGAACCCACCTCGCAATGCCGAAGACAATCTACGCGCCGGACTCATCGTCATTGAAGCATGGTTCGGGGGCTACTGAGGGAGTCCTGGACTAGGGGGTGTCCGGATAGCCGAACTATCATCTTTGGCTGGACTCCAAGACTATGAAGATACAAGATTGAAGACTCCGTCCCGTGTCCGGATGGGACTTTCCTTGGCGTGGAAGGCAAGCTTGGCAATACGGATATGTAGATCTCCTACCATTGTAACCGACTCTATGTAACCCTAGCCCTCTCTGGTGTCTATATAAACCGGAGGGTTTTAGTCTGTAGGACGAACAACAATCATACCATAGGCTAGCTTCTAGGGTTTAGCCTCATTGATCTCATGGTAGATCTACTCTTGTACTACCCATATCATCAATATTAATCAAGCAGGAGTAGGGTTTTACCTCCACCGAGAGGGTCCGAACCTGGGTAAAAACATCGTGTCCCTTGTCTCCTATTACCATCCGCCTAGACGCATAGTTCGGGACCCCCTACCCGAGATCCGCCGGTTTTGACACCGACAAGGGGGTACAGGGGCAATCTTACAAGATGAAGTTGGTTTCTTCGCCGCAGCTTCATGCAGTGATATCCTTTTGTGGAAGACGCGGCTACGACAGAAGTTAGAGGTATGCGAGATGGGCCGTTACTTGCAAATGAAGTTGGGTGCAATAAAATTTGCGTCGAGTCCAACTTCATGGAGGTCGTCAAAATCATGCAAGGGGGTGGTAATTTGTTAGGCCCGGCTGCCGTGATTTATGAAGAATGGTTTTTTCTTGCTAGAAATTTTATTTCTATTATGTTTTCCCACTGCCCTAGGGAGGCCAATGCGACGGCAGATTTATTGGCTAGAAACTCGGAGTTCTCTCATACAATTGTTTGGAAATCGGAGCCTCCGGGGTTTCTAGTAGATGTATTTGTTGGGGAACGTAGTAATTTCAAAAATTTCCTACGCACACGCAAGATCATGGTGATGCATAGCAACAAGAGGGGAGAGTGTTGTCCACATACCCTCGTAGACCGAAAGCGGAAGCGTTAGCACAACACGGTTGATGTAGTCGTACGTCTTCACAATCCGACCGATCAAGTACCGAACGTACTGAAAGTGCGTTATATCGACTAGAGGGGGGTGAGTAGGTGATTTTTATAAATTCTATACTGAGGAATTTGCTAGTGAGGAAATTCCTAAATGAAGAACTACTAGCAGCGGAATAAGTACTCAGAAGTAAACATAACATGATACAAGCATAGTCATCATGGCGAGATGAAGACAAACACAGAGTACAGAAAGCGTAAACACAGGATAACACAAGAAAGAAGACGGACAGACTGAAGAAATAGATCTGAGGAAATTGAGAAAGTCTTCAGTCAAAGTCTTCAAACAGATATGAACAGGCACACAACAACAGACATGAGGAAATGAAAGAGTTGAGGAAATAGAACCAGGAGGCTTGGTGAAGACAATGATTTGGTAGACCAGTTCCAACTGCTGTCTCAGTTGTACATCTGGTTGGAGCGGATGAGTATTTAAACTCGAGGACACCCAGTCCCGGACACACAGTCCTCACCGTATTCTCCTTGAGCTAAGGTCACACAGACCTCGCCCAATCACTCGTGGTAAGTCTTCAGGTGACTTCCAAACCTTCACAAACTTGGTCACTCGGCGATCCACAATTCCTCTTGGATGCTCTAGACCTTGGCGCCTAAACGTCTGAAGAAGCACATTCTTCAAAGGAAACAAGCATCGGATCCACGCAGGATCAATCTCTTCAGTGATGCTCAATCACTTTGGGTTTGTAGGTGTTGGGTTTGGGGTTTTCCTCACTTGATGATTTTCACTCAAAGTCCTCGGAGGATGGGATGCTCTCAATTGACAAGTGTCGGTTTCTCGGAGCAGCCAACCAGCTAGTGGTTGAAGGGGGCGGCTATTTATAGCCTAGGGAGCAGCCCGACATGATAAGACATAAATGCCCTTGTCTGATATGACCGTTAGGTGGATAGATATTTTGGAACCATCAAGATAGCACAACAACGGTCGGAATTTTGACTATCAAAATCCTCGTATTATCATGTTCCTCATCGTAGGTAATTCACACTTTGGTGAATTCCTAACTCCTCGCCGAATAAATTCCTCGAGACCGTAAGAACTTTGTCTCATCCATCAAGAATATGATCAACTGTATGAGATTTCCAATGGCTTCACTCAAGGGATTGGTAGGTGTAGGATTTTGAGTTGAGCATCACATGGAAATTTTTCCTTAGTATTTCCTTGACCCCCTTTAACAGTACGGTGTTTCCTATGACTCAAGAAAGAGAAAATGAAACTACAAAAACAAAATTCTTCACGCTTCATGTTCCTCGAATGAATGCCAAGTCTTCAAGGTCACACCAATTTCTTCACTTTCAAAGTCTTCAGAAAGTCTTCAGATATCTAAAGTCTTCAGACGAAGAACTTCATTTCTAGGGGTCGACTTTCTCTGTAAATATCAAACTCCTCATAGACTTATAGACCTGTGTACACTCACAAACGCATCAGTCCCTTAACCTATAAGTCTTCAATACACCAAAATCACTAAGGGGCACTAGATGCACTTACAATCTCCCCCTTTTTGGTGATTGATGACAATATAGGTTAAGTTTTCAATGGGGATAAACATGTGAAGTGTAAATACTGGAATTGAGGAATTTGATTGCAAGATATAGAAGAACTCCCCCTGAAGATGTGCATAGTGAGGAATTTGCTTTTGAAGCAATGCACACTTGAAGAGTATAATCATGGAGATCTCCCCCTATATATTGTAATTCATACACACATTTGATATATAATATGAAGAATTTGAAATGCATGATGAAATATGGTGACTGATGTAATTCAGCATGCGTGCATTAACATTAATGAGGAATAAGCATGCAGAAGAACACAACAAAAGTATCAGGTCACCATAGAGTTTAAGATTACAACTCGATCCAGCAAAGTCATCAGAAGAACGAGAGTTGTAACTTAGCAAAAAACGCCCATATTAGATAGACCCGCTTGAACACTAACTCAAATTTCTCCCCCTTTGTCATCGAATGACCAAAAGGGTTGAAACTGAGGACTAACGCCCCTGAAGAATATCATGTTGATGGAGGAGCACCAGCGTTGTCAGGGTCTTGAGTCGATGTAGGGCCTGCTGCAGTGTCGTCCAAGTATTCATACTCGTCTGTGGCGCGTGATGAAGAATATGAGCTGGCCACCACGGAAGGAACCTTGACCCTCTTGAATTTATTCGGAGGAGGAGCAGACCAGTCAAAGTCTTCCTTGAAGCCCATTTTCTTCAGATCTTCTTCACCATATAGATGTGATAGAATAGCCCAGGTGCGATCAAACACTTCATGGAGGTAGTAGTGGTTTTTCTTCACTGCATTATGTGTGGAAGTCATGTTGTGAAGAATAGAACCAAACTGATGCTTAACCCACTTGTGGTTGCGATCCACCTTCTGGTGAAGACTTATCAGCAGTTCACGATCAGTCAGCACACGAGGAGCAGTAGCTTGAGGACTTGTCTTGGTAGCATTGGCAGCAGTATCGTGAGAGGCAAAGTCATCATTGGTGGAGTAAGATGCAACTTTGCAGAACTGACCATCCAATGGACGAATGCCTTCATCGATCATGGCCGGTACTTGCCCTTCTCATCAGATGAGGAAATTGTCCGTTTGAGGACTTCAATAGAGGCCAAGTAGCTAAGGTGATTCTGAAAATCAGCCTTGTAGTTGAGTGAAGACCTTGTTTTGAGGAATCTCATGATCCACGGCGCGTAAGGCTTCAGCTCAAATGGAGAAAATGCAACATTCGCTAGAGTCCTCATGAAGAAATCATGATAATTGATGGGGATGCCATGCATGATGTTGAAAAGAATGTTCTTCATCATTCCGATAATTTCTTCATCAGATGAGTCATGGCCTTTGATGGGACTCATGGTCTTCGTCAGAATGCGGTAGATTGTCCTTGGCACATAGAGCAATTCCTTCACGAGGAATTTGGTCCTTGGAGCATGTCCTGGCTTCAGCAGCTTCATGAGCACTTGCATATAATGATCAGTGAGTTCAGACTCATCATACAGACAACGGGCACCGTCAAGTGGAGGACCGATTGGTAGGGCACGAAGCAATTTAGTGGCTGGTGCCTTGTAATGAGTGTTTTCAGTCATCCAGTCCAACACCCATGTCGGGGGTTGGATGCGACATATGCCAACGGGTGGCTTATCATGGTGGGGGCGAGTAGAACGTCGCCGGTGCCTGGAAACGGGATGAGGCGCAGACATGCACGCCGGTGAATCTTACCCAACTTCGGGGCTCTCCGGGGAGATAACACCCCTACTGCTGCTCTGCGGGGTCTCTGCATGGTCACTATGGTATGATAGTACAGAGCTGCTCCTTGAGCTGTTTTGGGAAGCAGGGAGGAGCAAGGCTAGCTCTTTCCCCTCTTGCTATGCGTCTAAACCTATCCAGGGGCGAACCCTTTGCATGGGCGCCTGGGTTTAGAGGCCTACCCGGGGTACAACGTAACTGACCGGGCGTGGCCTCACCGTTAGTCTCTCTTGCAGCCGCCCTCCTCGCTGCTTCGGGGCCCGCCGATCGGCGGGCCTCATGGATGCGTAACACTTGTGCAGCGCTCTTGATGACGCTGGCTTGGTCATGGGGTCGTGAACAGTGCCGCTCGTCAGCGATCACCGCCGCCACTCCCCGCCCAATCTGGTTATGGCTTGTGGGCCTCGGCCGGGCGGCCGACTGGGAGGCCGACTCGCAGGCCGCCTTTCGCTCTCCGACCGCCTTTCTCTCTCTCATCGACGGAGGGCCCGGCGATCTCCGGCCGTACACTCCGCCATCGTGGGCACAAGGTTTTATGCACTTATGGTCGAGGTTGGGAGGCATGGCAACAGTGCCGCGCCTCACCGAGATCTCCCGTGACGCTGCTCATCAGAGCCACGCCTTCTTCCCGTGGGTTTGAGGGGACGCCACGCCGGGCTGTACCCGCGATCGGTTCGTAGGTCGCGGGCCGACTCTCATAGTCGGCCCTTTAAAGGTCGCAAGCCCGAGTCGGCTTGATTCAGAGTCGCCGTCTAAGGACTCGGCTTCTCCACAGTGTCGCCACGGGGACTCGCCTTCCAAAGGTCGCCAGAGACTCGCCTTCTCGAAAGTCGCCAGCTGGGACTCGGCTAAGGGGTGCAGCCTGCCCCGATGTCTTGAAAGATCTTGGGTCCCGGGTCAGCCTACCCGTGGACCATTACTCCGACAGTAGTCCACGAAGCTGGCGAAGCCCAGCGGGCGCCACCTTGTGGGGCTTCGGCAGTTTCAATTTTCCCAGCGCCGACTCTAGGACTCGGCCGTCGTGTCTTGGGCCGCCTCGCCGGAGTCGGCCTGGCTCCGCGAAGGGCCACCGCTCGTAAGTCGTGGCGGGAAACTGGCGGCGTATCGGTTACGCCTCCCTGCCATTTATGCGACGGTCCCGTCGCATGGCGCCACGTGGAGGCGATAGCCTGTCTGCCCACGCCCGTGACGGGACGGGCCGCCAGGTGGGGCCCGACATTACCGCGCCTTGGCTCCCGAGCGGATCCGCTGTGGCCGAGGGCGGTTGGCATCCCCACGTTGTTACTGCGCGCAGTAACTTCGTGGGGGTTAATCGTGGGGCGTCGTGGGGCCGCGGGCGCAGTTAATCCCCACGTCGCCCCCTCGGCTTCTCAGCCCGTAGGGCTATAAGTAGGCGGGGGCGGAGCGGGCGGCACAGCACGCGCACTCCCTCCCCCGCTCTCTCGTCCTTCTCCTTCCCTCGCCGCGCACCGCTGGATTCTTCTTTGCCGCGAGCCCAGGTGTTCTTCCTCGCCGGCGATGAGCTCTTCTTCCATCGCGCTTCCACCTCGCGCCCCGTGCAGGGACGGTTTCGACGTGGGGCGGAGGACATCGAGTTCTTCGCCAAACCCGCCGCCCCGAAGCGCGACTGGTATAAGCCCGCCCCAGCGCGGAGGGCGAAGCGGTCATCTTCCGCCGCACTCATGCGCTGGCTGGGGCTCCTCGCGAGCGGATTCTTCCGCTTTTCCTCGAAGTTTCACAGCCTGCAGCCGCACCACTCACCCCCAACGCGGTGGTGCTTCTCTCCGCCTTCGCCACCCTATGGCGCGGCTACATCGGGCGCTCTCCCCACCCTCGAGCTGTGGGGAGTTCTTCTCTTGAGCTCGGCACTCAGGCCGCCGGCACGCCGGCGCAGTGCGGCACCTACATCGCGGCGGGCGACGACGGCCGACAACCCTTTTCCGCCCATCCCGATGGTGAAATCGGTGAAGATAGGCGAAGACGATTTCTACGTGAAGAACGTCTCATCGACGGCGACGGGTCAACTGCCGCCCTTTGACCCTGAGCCACTGACTGGCCGCCCGCCCAGTTGGTCCCATCGGTCGAAGTCACTTTCGACCTCCAGAGTCGGTGCCGTGGCGCGCCTCCGAGTCATGATGCAGTCGGAGGGGCTCGTCGCCTCCGATCTCCGCCGCCTTTGTGGCGCGCCGGTTCTTCTGCTCAAGGCGGCCTCACCTCATCTGCCGATGAGCGCCGCACGATCCAAGCCGGCTGTGCACCAAGGACATGCCGCGTGGAGAGGTGGCGAACTTGGTGAACCACATCGCCCACTGCGGGTTCACGGAGGAGTGGCAGTTCGGCAAGGAGCCGTACTCGCGCGACAACCCTCCTCCAGTGGTAAGTTGCTTCCGTCTGTATTTCGATCTTGCTTGCGTCCGACTTCAAGCTCTGATCTTCGTTGGCATCTCTTGAGCAGAACCCTCTCACGGCGCCCGCAGCCGGCGCCACGAGAGAGCCGTGTGACTACGTCCCCGACCGCGAGGTCAGCGACGTCGACGACCCCGACTTGGGGGCTGCGGCGCTGGAGGCCGACGCCAAGGCGGCGGAGAGGAGGAAGACGGCCTCGGACCGTCGGGCGACCTTCGCTGATCGCCCGGGCGACACCGACGCGGAAGTCGCCCCGCGCCGCCAGCCGAGAGCCGGCTCCTCCAGCCAAGCCGACGCGAAGAGGCGTCACGCCGGGCCGAGTGTGCCCGGCGGCAAGTCGAAGAAGTTCAAGGGAGCCACCGCCGCGACCAAGCGGGAGGAGGCGGCCGCGAAGGCCAACCGCTTCCGAAAGGAAGTGAGGAGGCCGCCGCTAGTTTCTTCGTAAGTTCCTTACTCCTTCGTTTCTTTTCTAGATCTCGCTTGAGTCTTTCTGATCTCCCTCCGATCTTCTCCAGCGCTCCCCTCTCCCTTGAGAGAGCCGCCGTCCCCTCCGTCATGGGGTCGGTGGAGACGTCTGCCAATACACGGCGGATTGATCCCGCCGCCGACCTTCGGGAGGCGACGACACGGAACGCGCGAGAGAAGCGCGAGGAGGAGGCCGACCGCCTGGAGAAGGCGGAGGCCGAGAAGGCGGCCGCCAACGCCCAGCGGCACCTGGAGGAGGCCGTGGCTGCGGCCGCGGCGAAGCGGGATGCTGAGGAGGCCGTTCGTCGCCGAGCGGCGATGCTCGTTCTCGCTGTCGCCAAGACCGCCGCTTCGAAGTTCACGGGCAGACCGGGAGGTCGGCACCGCAAACCTTCTCGCGGAGGAGGGCGGCGACGCCTCGGCTCGGATATTTACGCGCGCTTCGCGGCCTCCACCGCCTCCGCTTTCAAGGTCAAGACGGCAAACAGCCGGTGGACCCGTAGGATCCTCCGATCGCGGACGATGCCGACGCGCAATCGCTTTTTCAGTTGCGCGCGCCAGGCCGCCGGATTGAAAGGACGAACTCAGCGCCGAGAGCTTCGGAAACCGCTCGCGAGCACGGCGAACTTGGACGCCGAGGCTTCGAAAAGCCGCGCCCACCGCTGGGTGCATGAAGGCGGCACCGCCCTCGAACCAGGCCCTTCGACGCCCAAATAAGCTGCGCAAAGAGGGCGACGCCCAACTCTACACCGAGGCGCACTGCCCTCGCGGACCTCCATCCGGGTATGCTTCGTTTTTCCTTTTTCAGTTCTCGTTTTTTCCGTGGGAGCGCGCAACGCACTCCATCGGGTGTAGTCCCGAAGTTCGGGTCGGCTGCTTGGCAGCGGCTCGAACTCCTTTTTAGCGAGCTCAAGACTAACTTTACTTTGCCGGTTTTGCAGAATACCACAATCTCCGCTTAACGCCTTCAACCGCAACGTTGAAGAGCCGAGAAGCGGACCCGATCCGACGGAAAGTCGAGGTGAGCCAACTCTTCCTTCTTCATGGGCACACGCCTCATGGCTGTAGTCCCCGAGATTCGGGCCGACTCCTGAGCAGTCGGGCCAGATCTCCCCGGCGACCTTCCTCCTTTCTTCTCTCATGAAGCATTGCTATGGCGCTTCGCTGGCTGTAGTCCCCGAGATTCGGGCCGACTGCAGAGCAGTCAGGCCGGATCTCCCCGGCGACCTTCCTTCTTGACGACGCTCTTGTCTTTTCTTCGAGCTTCAGGTGCCAACGCCTCCCTCCAGGAGCAGCTGGGCGAGGCCAACACAGCCCGTCGCGCCAAGGAGGAGGAATGCGACAAGCTCGTCCGAGAGCGCGACCTGCTGGCGACGCAGCTGGCCGAGCAGAAGGAACTGCTCCGGAAGGCGCAGGAGGACGCCAAGTCGCGGGAGGATGCCCTCATAGCCGAGTTCGAGGTCGAGCGCTCTGCCTGGACCGACCGGGAGGCGATGCTAACCTCCGGCTACCACGAGCTCGAGGACATCGTCGACGGTAATTCTTTTTTCTCTTCTTTGGTCTTCCGACTCTGCGTCGGGCTGATTTTGGGTTTTTCTGACTGTCTTCTTTTCTTGTCTTTGGCAGACTTCTTTCCCGGCCACTCGCAAGCCGTTCCTCTGGCCATCGAGGCGGCTCGGGAGGAGCGAAGGGCGAAGGGCGAAGTGATCGCCGCCAATGCCCCCCGAACCATCGACGAGCAGCTTCTGAGCATCGGGGCTCGCCTTCGTCCTGCTCATCGTCTGCTGCGCCGTCTTCAACGCGCCGGCGCAAGTCGTTGCGCTGCGGGCCGGAGGTGCCGGGTTTTGCACCGCCACCGGACGGCCGACCGGCCGGAGGTCGCCGCTGGTCGCTTCGAGGCTTGAGGGCTCTCGCCCATGCCGAGCACGCCCGCCTTGGAGTTCGTCAAAGGGTGGTACTCTGGGCTGGACCTGGACCGCCTGGCCGCTGCTCGGTCGAGGCCCAGCCGAGCCGAGGCCGTGGAGCGCCCTCGAGAGCCTGGGCGGCCATCGCCAGTACTGTGGACACCAGTGTCTTTGTGCCCGAGCGGACCGACGGGCGGCGAGGAGGTTCCGCCGAGTGGTTCGATGCACCCGAGTACGAGGAGGACTCAGGAGGTGATCGGCTCCAGCACCGAAGAGGAGGACGAGTCGGAGGGCGGAGGCGAGGAGGAGGCACCAGAGGACGAAGCAGGCGGCCAGCCTCAGCCTGATCGTGCCTCCAGCAATGAGCCTCAGAAGGACAAGGCGATCATTGCTGGAGGCGACCAAGCCGAGACCGCCCAGCCGACTGCCCCGACGTCCGACACCGCCGCCACCTCCGGCCCTCCGGCTCCGGAGGCCGCCCCCTAGAGTGCTTCAGTTCTACCTGTCTCTTTTGTTCCTTAAAAAACTTGTCAGTTTCGAACAATTCCACCCGCGGGGTGTATTCGGCCAAGGGCCTTATGTAAATATTTATCAAATTTCCGCCTTTCCTTGCTTCGGTTCTTTAGACTTTTTTCCTTTGCTGCCTTCCTTCGATTGTCAGCCGACCGGGCAGTCAGCTCTGGAATGCCGCGGGTCAAGTGCTCAGCTACTTTAGGGAGGCAAGTACTTAGTCGCTTAGAACATCCTAGCAAGTTGGCTGAAGATCGACGTGCCGACTCTCGAGTCGGCTATCCTTGATAAAATTGAGACTCACGAGCCACTACTCATGAGTCGGCTCGGTAGGGGGAGGCTGGGAGCCGGCTTGGGCTATGCGTAGCTCTTAAGTCCTTAGCCGTTTTCATGTCTTGCTTCGTTCTTTCCGTCCCCGCTTCTGACAATCGCTCATGAGCCACGGCTTTCAGCAGGAGACGGCTTTGAGCGCGGCACATTACTTGTCTGACCTCAGGGAGCATTTCATAGCACAAGGCGGCGAGTCCCCGGGCCGACTAGTCAGACCCGGTGCCGGACGGTATGATAAAAGGAAAAAGCATTTCGGAAGCGTAATCCATATCATACAGATGATCAAAAAGGCAGTCCCCGAGCTCGTCCCGGGGGGCCTAAGGTCTTTAGTACTTAATACAAAAGAGGGTAGCGGATACATACTTGCATCAACTCGTGTAAAATCTTCAAGAAGATTTATGCTCCACGGCGCGCTCTGCTTTTTGCGAGTCGTCCCTCTTGCGTGCTCGAGGCTTCGAAAGGCCGATCAAATAGTAGGTGTCGCTCCTCAGCACCTTGTCGATGATGAAGGACCTTCCCAAAGGCGCCGACAACTTGTCTGCCGGCCGCTGTTCTCGAATCAGCCGGAGCACAAGGTCGCCCTCTTGGAATGATCTTGGCTTGACCTTGCGATTGTAGTATCGGCGCAGACTCTGCTGGTAGATGCCGGACCGACTGAGTGCCAACAGTCGGCCCTCTTCCAGCAGATTGACACCGCCTTGGCGTGCCTCTTCGCCTTCCTCTTGGTACATGGAGACTCGCGAGAGTCGAATTGTATATCCGCCGGGATGACGGCTTCGCACCAGAGACGAGGAAGAACGGCGTAAAGCGGTTGACTTGTTTGGGGTCGTCGCGACTCCAGAGGACGGCGAGCAGTTCTTGACCCAAAGAGCCGCCGAAGGCCGAAAGTGGCTCGACCAATCGAGGCTTGATGCCGACAGATGAGTCCGTTGGCTCGTTCTACTCCGGCCGCTTGATGCGGATGGGCAACGGACGCTAAGTCCATCGGATGCCACGCATCGTGCGTAAACGAGCGTAGGCGCCTTTGGCGGTTGGTGCCGTTATTCGTGATGATGCTGTGCGGTATGCCGCATCGCCTTTGTGATGTCGGCAATGAAGGTCACTGCTATGGGCCCGTTTAATTTCTTGATGGGCTTTGCTTCTACCCACTTGGTGAACTTCTCCACTGCGACAAGCAAATGAGTTAGGCCGCCTCGGGCCGTCTTGAAAGGTCGCACCATGTCCAGGCCCCAAACTGCGAAGGGCCAGGCGATGGGAATTGTCTTGGAGCGGAACACCTGGCACCCCTTGCATTTCTTGACTAGTTCTTTAGCTTCTTCCAAGGCAGTCGGCCAAAAGAAACCGTGCCGAAAGGCTTTGGCCACGAGCGCTCCTGAAGCCGCATGGTGGCCGCACTCGCCCTGATGGATGTCTCTGAGGATCACTTGGCCTTGTTCTGATTCTACGCAGCGCTGGTGGACACCAGTAACGCTGCGCCTGACTAACTCTCTGCTGACTATGGTGTAGGCTGCCGCTCGGCATTGTACTTGCCGAGCCAGGGTCTCGTCTGCTGGTAACTCCTTGTTTACTAGGAACTTGAGGATGGGCTGCGCCCATGAAGGTGCATTGTGTGTTTAGATCTTGAGATAGAATAGCCCAGGTACGGTTGAAGGTAGAATAGCCCAGGTACGGTTGAAGGTTTCATGGAGGTAGTATTGGTTTTTCTTCACTGCATTGTGTGTTGAGGTCATGTTGTGAAGAATTGAACCAAACTGACGCTTGACCCATTTATGATTGCGATCAACTTTCTGATGAAGACTGAGGAGTAACTCACGATCACCATCACCACGGTGCCGTGGGCTTGAGGAATTTGCTTGGCAGAGGTGTTGGCGACAGAGTCATGTGTGGCAGAGTAATCATTGGTGGAGTAGGATGCAGCCTTGCAAAATTGACCATCCAATGGACGAATGCCTTCATTTATCACAGCAGATGCCTTGCCTTTGTCATCAACTAAGGAAAATGTCCTTTTAAGGACTTCAATTGGAGGCAAGTAGCTGCCGTGGTTCAGAGTATCAGCCTTGTAGTTGAGTGAAGACCTTGTCCTGATGAACCTCATAATCCATGGTGCATAAGGCTTTAGCTCAAAAGGTGACATAGCAATATTTGCCAGAGTCCTCATGAAGAAATCATGAAAGTTGACGGGAACGCCATGAATGATATTGAAAAGCATATTCTTCATGATGCCAACGACTTCTTCATCATTTGAGTCATGGCCTTTGATAGGACTCATTGTCTTTGTTAGAATGCGATAGACAGTTCGTGGCACATACAGTAATTCCTTGACGAGGAATTTGGTTCGTGGGGCCTGCCTTGGCTTCAAGGGCTTCATCAGCACTTGCATGTAATGATTTGTTAGCTCAAGTTCACTGTAGACGAAACGAGCACCATCAAGGGGAGGATTGAGTGGGAAGGCACGAAGCAATTCAGTTGCTAGTGCCTTGTAGTGAGTATTTTCTGACATCCAGTCCAGCACCCATGAGTTCACATCTTCCGAATTTCCTGTGATGTGCAACATCGCATAGAATTGAAGAATGAGTTCTTCATTCCAATCATAGATGTCAGTGCAGAAATTCAGCAATCCAGCATCGTGAAGAACACTGAGGACTGGCTCGAAGCATGGCAGAGATTCCATGTCCACGTGAGGAATCTGTGCATGATCGAAGACTTTGTCTTTGTCGAATAGCAGGGAGGAATAGAAATTGGCTTGACTAGCAGTCCAGAAACGCCTCTTCCTTATGCGAGCAGAATCATAGGGATT
The DNA here is from genome assembly GCA_021437245.1 of Aegilops speltoides. Taxonomy (NCBI): domain Eukaryota; kingdom Viridiplantae; phylum Streptophyta; class Magnoliopsida; order Poales; family Poaceae; genus Aegilops; species Aegilops speltoides. The sequence continues at coordinate 58,203,821 of CM038143.1, read as the reverse complement.
GTAGTCAGTGAAGAACACATGCTCGTTAAAGAAATCTGCAGCCTTGAACTTTTGCTTCTTTGAGAATGGATCCTTTGGCTTGGGTAGAGGAGTGTCAGTGAGTTGCATCACAACCTCAGGAATCGCAATCACCGGTTCTTCAGGCTAAGGAATTTATGGTTCCTCTTCAGTGGCAGTCTGCGTGTTCAAAGGATCAGCAGCAGCAGTTTCTTCAGCACTAGTGGCTGGAATTTCTTCATGCACAGACGAGGTAGGATGAGTTTCTTCAGAGCCTATTTGAACGGTTGGTGCAGGGGACTGAGGTATTTGTTGTATTGGGGTGAAGAGTGGAGAATTGGGATGCTGACTTTCCCAAAAGTCATCATTCATCACAGGCGTAGTGCATCCAATATTCACGTCTTCATCTTCAATTTCTTCAACGCCAGCCTCTTCAGCTGTGAACTGAGGCATTGGCGAGGAAGCAACAGGCGTTGAGGGGATCGCATCCACTTCAATTTCTTCATCAATCTGCTCTGACGAAGCAGCAGAATGATTTTCTTCATCAAATCTGCTAGGGATCACATATTCTTCACCAAAAGGAACAAGGTCCTTTGATGGAAGGGTGGACATTGGAACAACATCAATTGGATGTTCAAGTGAGCTGGTCATAGGCTTCATTTTCTTCGGAGCTGAAGAATCTGAAGCAGATGATGCTTTCCTTTTCTTCACTGCAACTCTCTCTGCAGCCTTGGTCTTCCTCACATCTGATGCAGATGGAAGGGTAGGAGTTGGTGTAGGCGCAGGAGGAGCCGAGGAATCTGTTTGAATTTCCTCAGCGAATCGATGCAGCTGCCTAACTTCTTCATTTTCTTCAGGCGCACCACTAGTGGATGCCCTGGCAGTGTCTTCAGCGGCTGGAATGGAGTTATCAGTCCTGGAACTAGCATTTTCATCAGCGGCCTGAAAGTCATCAGCGGTGCTGGCATGTTCTTCAGTTTGCTGAGTAGAGGCTTCAGCTTGAGGGATTTCTTGTTGCAATGGGGCTACAACAGTGGTGAACTTCTCAGTCAGTTTAACGAACCTGACTTTGGCTCCTTGCCAATCAGCATAGTAAGCATTGAAATCATCGCTGAGGGCTTTGATTTTAGACTGGATCTTGAGGAGTTCATCAGTTGTCATTTTGACAATGTTTTTCCTCAGGAACTTCTCTTTCCTGAATTGAGCCTTCTTGATTTGTCTGGCCTTCTCAAATTTCCATTTCTCTTCATTGATGAAATGGGTCAGCATGTGACTTTGGCCATGAGTCAAATGAAAATCAGGCATAGGAGTGTTTGGGTCCTTGTGCCAGAGATCAATGTAGTCGAGGATCACCTTTGGATCCAAAAGCAGTGGCACATTTGTGCCTTTGGCTCTAGCGGCCCTTTCTTGCCTGTCTCTGATGATTTCTGCAAGTTCATCATCATCAGCTTCATCGTCAGATGGCACTTGGAAGGCAACCTGTTTCTTCTTCGGACTAGGCCAAGGACCTCGTCCAGCAGTTGCCTTGGTCTTCAGCAGAGTGGGGCCTGATGAAGAGTTTGGTGCAGCTGAGGAACTCGCTGAGACACCAGAGGCAATAGAGATGCCTGCAGTCCTTTGGCACGTGGCCAGATGTACAGGTGTTGAGGACTTTGCCGGAGCAACTGAGGACTTTGGGGGAGGAGCTGAGGACTTTGGAGGAGCAGGAGCAGCATGAGGAACTGGCCATGAGGGCTTTGAAGAATCTAGCTGTGAGGGCATTGCTGAGGAACTTGGCCGTGAGGGCACAGTTGGTGAAGCACTTGGCTTGTGAGCGGGCTTCTTTGCCATCGATTTTCTAGGCCTGACAGAGGCCTCAGTGGCAGCAGCAGTAGCAGCGTCTTCATTGAATTTCCTCACTGCTTCTTTGGCTTGTCTTGCCAACTTGGCTTGGCGTTTGACCCATTCTTCAGGGAAATCCTCACCACGCATGATGCTGGTGGGGTCAGCTCTTGGCCAGGTGCCAATGGAGCTCTTGGGCATGGAGGATTTAGAGTGAATTTCTTCATATACTTTGGAGTTACATATCTGTACTCCCTCCATTTTCTTGCCCATCTCCTTTCAATCCTCTATATGCGCACCTTGCACTGATTTTTGTTCTTCTTTCCGAACTTGGCCCCATCAGGTGTGCAATAGTCAGCAGAGATGTTCTCAGGTATTTCAAACACAGTCATGACCTCAGGCCTCTTTCATCCTTTCTGTGGTTTCTTACTGTCTGCCATATTCTTCAGTTGAGGAATTTGAAAAATCGAATTCTCTGAAGAAGTATGCAACTTTTCTTCGAGGAACGCTGCAAATGAGTTAAGTTGATGAGAACCTAGTGATTCAAAGCAATGACATGAGTACCTGTGAATAGAGTATAGTTGCGAGGAATTTGAAGAGGTCATATGCGTTCTCAGAAGATTTTCAAAAAGAACAAGTTTGAGGTATTTGACCAGATGAGTCTTGAAGAATTTCACTAAGTGTTCCTTTGTCTTAGCTTCCAGAGTTGTATAGATTGAGGATCCACACAATTGAGGAATCTTGAAGATAAATGATGCTTAGAGAAACAAATCAAGAGCAGATGACTAGTGAGGTGTTTTGTGTGTGAGGATTTGAAGAATAAAACACCTTTGAAGATTTTGTAGAGAAAATTTGAATCAAAGAGGGTAGTGAAAGTAACTTTTAGTTACCCTGGATGAAGAACACGACGAACTGAGAAGTGTAGATTTGAAGCTCGTTAGTTCAGATCTTCCACGCCCTAACTTGGCGGAGGAAGACAGCTATGGCGGCGGCGGAGTGAAGATTTCCGCGGCCGACGCGAGTACGACAGCGACGAGGTCGAGGCAGTGAAGCTCTTCCTCACCGGCGATGATGGAGTAGCGGCGGCGCTAAGGTTTGAGAAGCTCGAGCGAGAGAGAGAGCGGTCGAGTGGAGTAAAGGAAGTGAGGAAGGGGTGAGGAGGTATTTATAGTCGCAGTAAAAAACTGTTCGCCCAAAGATTTAGGACGAACATGCGCCTAACCCTTCTCATTCGCTTGACATGTGTCACCCACGTACTGAAAAGTGGAGATCGTGTTAGATCGTGGGTGAATAGACTATCGTGGGATACGGAACGGTTTGGGCGGCAAAACCAAAAATTTGGATAAGATTAGTTTTAAAGTTTCATTCGCAATTTCTTCAGCAGACAAGGACACAGTGAAGATTTTGAACGAGTTTCAAATAGAACGCACATGAAGAATTTGTGAATAGATTGGGTTGAGTATAGCATAGAGGGGGAAGGGTCCGATCACATTCACTTAGCAGAAAATGCAACTTGAAGAAATAGCCATAAGTGAATGCTGTAGAGGACATAAACCCATATATATATATAGCCAATGAAGAAAAAACGTCAGAAACAGTGAAGATTTTGCAAAGTTGAAGACTTTGAAAACTGAAGAATTTCAAAAACCGAGGAAAAACTCAAATTGAAGATTTTCAACTTTGGTGGTGGCGTGACCCACTGTATAAGAATGATGATTTCAGACACCGCGTACAATTGTCGTAGGGTTCTGAGAATCAAATTCTTCATTAATTTCTTCACACTTAGAGTGTTATTCTTCATTGATTGAAGAAAAACGTTTCTTCATGTGTTGCACATCTAAGTCATCAATTTTGCATAAGTGTCAGGATGTGTGTCCTTTTCAAAGAACATTCGAAAACTCTAAGATATTTAGCTCACACCGCAACTTGCTAAATGTCTTCTCATCCAAGGGCTTTGTGAAGATATCGGCTAGCTATTCTTCAGTCTTCACATGCTCAATAGAAATGTCGCCCTTCAACACATGATCATGAAGAAAATGATGACGAATCTGAATGTGCTTTGTCTTCGAGTGCTGAACTGGGTTGTGAGCAATCTTGATGGCACTCTCATTGTCACAGTAGAGAGGCACATTCTTCATGTTGATGCCGTAGTCCTTGAGAGTTTGCTTCATCCACAGCAATTGAGCACAGCAAGAACCAACAGCAATGTACTCAGCTTCCGCAGTAGACAGTGATACGCAGTTCTGTTTCTTCGAGGACCAACAGACCAAAGATCTTCCGAGGAAATAACAAGTACCAGATGTTGACTTGCGGTCCACACGATCACCAAAGATAGTCGAGTCGAATATCCAATGAGATCAAAAGTAGAGCCCTTGGGGTACCATAGTCCTAGTGTTGGTGTGTGAGCTAGATATCGAAGAATATGCTTCACAGCCTTATGGTGTGATTCCTTCGGTGCAGCTTGAAATCGGGCACACATGCAAACACTAAGCATTATATCTGGCCTAGATGCACATATGTACAATAAAGAACCAATCATGGAGCGGTATACCTTGTGATCGAAGTCAATACCATCTTCAGGCGACTTCCAAACCTTCATAGACTTCGGTCACTCGGCGATCCACAATTCCTCTTGGATGCTCTAGACCATGACGCCTAACCGTCTGGAAGAAGCAGTCTTCAAAGGTAACAAGCGTCAGATCCATGCAGGATCAATCTCTTCAGTGATGCTCAATCACTTTGGGATTGTAGGTGTTTGGGTTTGGGGTTTTTCCTCACTCGATGATTTTCGCTCAAAGTCCTCGGAGGATGGGTTGCTCTCAAATGACAAGTGTCAGTTTCTCTCGGAGCATCCAACCAGCTAGTGGTTGTAGGGGGTGGCTATTTATAGCCTAGGGAGCAGCCCGACATGATAAGACATAAATGCCCTTCAATGATATGACCGTTCTGTGGATAAGATATTTTGGGGACAATTGGCCAGAAGCACAAGAACGGTCGGAAATTTGACTCTCAAATTCCTCGGGGCTATCATGTTCCTCACTATGTAGGCAATCCAAGACTGGCGAATTCCTAACTCCTCGGTCGAACAAATTCTCAACACTGTAAGAACTTCGTCTCACATCAAGAAATTGACTGAATCTGTATGAGATTTCTAATGGCTTCACTCAAGGATTGGTAGGTGTAGGATTTTGAGTTGAGCATCACATGGAAATTTTTCCTTAGTATTTCCTTGACCCCCTTTAACAGTATGGTGTTTCTGATGACTCAAGAAGGAGAAAAACAAAACTATGAAAACGAAGTCTTCAAGCTTCATATTCCTTGCATGAATATCAAGTCTTCACGGACACACCAATTTCTTCACTTTCAAAGTCTTCATGAAAGTCTTCAGGAATACCAAAATCTTCAGTTAAAGATATTCATTTTTAGGGGTCGACTTTCTCTGTAAATATCAAACTCCTCATATACTTATAGACCTGTGTACACTCATAAACACATTAGTCCCTTAACCTATAAGTCTTCAATACACCAAAATCACTAAGGGGCACTAGATGGACTTACATGGTTCCTCAGGCTGAGGAATTTCAGGCTCTTCTTCAGCATCAGCCTAGGTCGTCAATTCTTCATTGACAATTTCTTCAGCACTAGTGGCTGGAACTTCTTCATGAACACTTGGGGTTGCATGAGGTTCTTTAGATCCCATTTGTGCTTCAGTGGTAGCAAGGGACTGAGGAATAGCTTGGAGTGGAGTGAACATTGGAGAGTTGGGATGTTGACTGTCCCAAAATTCATCATTAAGCACAAGAGTGGTACAGCCAATGTCCACATCCTCATCTTCAATTTCTTCAACACCTGCCTCTTCAGCTGTAAACTGAGGCAAAGGTGAGGAAATGACTGAGTTAAGGGATCTTATCCACTTCAATTTCTTCGTCCAACTGCTCCGAAGAAGCAGCAGAAGGAGTTTCTTCATCGGATTCATCAGGAATCACATAATCTTCACCAAAAGGAACAAGGTCCTTTGATGGCATTGATGAAACTGGAACGACATCAATTGGATTATCAATCGAACTGATCAGAGTCTTCATCTTCTTCGGAGCTAAAGAATTTGAAGAAGTTGATGCCTTCCTTTTCTTCACAGCTGCTTGTTCTGCAGCCTTGGTCTTCTTCGCATCTGATGCAGATGGAAGGATTGGAGTTGGTGTAGGCGCAGGAGGTGCAGAGGACATTGGTACATTTTCCTCAGGCGCAACTGATGCAGTTGCCCTGACTTGTTCACTTTCTTCAGGCGCACCACTAATGGATGCACTGGCAATATCTTCAGCGGCTAGAATGGAGTCATCAGCCCTAGCACTCTCATTTTCTTCAGCGGCTTGATTGTCATCAGCGATGCTAGCATTTTCTTCAGTAGGCTAAGCAGATGCCTCAGCCTGAGTAACTTCAACGTGCACAGGTGGAGCAGCACTTGAAGTGAATTTCTTCGTCAGATTGATGAAACGCACCTTGGCGCCCTTCCAGTCAGCATAATAGTGATCAAATTGATCACTCAATTGTTTGATTTCAGCTTGCAGACCAATGAGCTGATCAGGGGTGAGAGTGAGGACATTGTCCTTGAGGTAGCGTTGTTTCTTGTGCTGCGCTTTCTTCAGACTTCTGCCTTGTTCAAATTTCCATTTCTCTTCTTCAATGAAGGCAGTGAGGGCATGGCTTTGACCAGGAGTGAGGTTCATCTCTGGCAAAGGCGTGTTAGGGTCCTTGTGCCATAAGTCAATGTAATCGAGGATCAGCTTGGGATCCAACATCAGTGGCACATTGCTGCCTTTGGCTCTAACGGCCCTGGCTTGCCTGTTTCTGATGATTTTGGCAAGTTCTTCATCATCAGCCTCATCATCATCAGAAGGTACATGGAAGGCGACCTGCTTCTTGTGAGGACTTGGGCGAGTGCCTCATCCAGCAGTGGCCTTTTTCTTCAGCAGAGAGGGACCAGCTGAGGAATTTCGAGCAGCTGAGGAGCTTGCAGATGCTCCTGAGGCAATAGAGAAGCCTTGAGTCCTTTGGCACGTGGCGAGATGCACAGGTGCCGAGGATTTTGTCAGAGCAGCTGAAGACTTTGACGGAGGAGCTGAAGACTTTAACGGAGCAGTCTGAGGAATTTGCCGTGAGGGTCTTGAGGAGTCTGTCCTTGATGGCATAGCAGAGGAGCTTGGCCGTGAGGACATTGAAGGTGAAGCACTGGACTTGTGTGCAGGCTTCTTGGGCATAGCCTTCTTGGGCTGACTAGCAGAGGCCTCAGCAGAGACAGAAGTAGCAGCAGAGTCAGCGTTGAATTTCCTCACTGCTTCCTTTGCTTGCTTAGCCAGTTTGGCCTGGCGCTTTGCCCATTCATCGGGATAATCCTCACCATGCTTGAGGCTAGTGGGATCTGCCAACTGGCCTAGTGCCAATGGAGGTCATGGGCATGGAGGGTTGAGTGCGAATTTCTTCATGTACTTGGGAGTTACATACTTGTACTCCCTCCATTCCCGTGCCCATCTCCTTTCAATCCTCTGTATGCGCACCTTGCGCTGATTTTTGTTCTCCTTACCAAACTTGGCCTCATCAGGTGTGCAATAGCCTGCGTAAATGTCCTTAGGGATCTCAAAAGCAGTCATGACCTCACGCTTCTTTCCTCCTGTCGGTGTCAAAACCGGCGGATCTCGGGTAGGGGGTCCCAAACTGTGCGTCTAGGCGGATGGTAACAGGAGACAAGGGACACGATGTTTTTACCAAGGTTCGGGCCCCCTCGATGGAGGTAAAACCCTACTCCTGCTTGATTGATATTGATGATATGGGTAGTACAAGAGTGGATCTACCACGAGATCAAGGAGGCTAAACCCTAGAAGCTAGCCTATGGTATGATTGTTGTAATTGTTGTTCGTCCTACGGACTAAAACCCTTCGGTTTATATAGACACCAGAGAGGGCTAGATTTACACAGAGTCGGTTACAATGGTAGGAGATCTACATATCCGTATTGCCAAGCTTGCCTTCCACGCCAAGGAAAGTCCCATCCGGACACGGGACGAAGTCTTCAATCTTGTATCTTCATAGTCTTGGAGTCCGGCCGATGATGATAGTCCGGCTATCAGGACACCCCCTAGTCCAGGACTCCCTCAGTAGCCCCCGAACCAGGCTTCAATGACGACGAGTCCAACGCATATATAGTCTTCGGCGTTGCAAGGCGGGTTCTCCTTCAAATTCCATGTGCTTGCCAAATAGTGTCCGGCTCCCTTACAAATGTTGCGCTCCTTGGCTTCCACGCCCAATAATGGCCCTCTTCCACGCGTCGCACGAATGCAAAAAGCCAGGGTATCTTTTATGTTTTACCCCCTAGCTGTGCAAATAATCTGCCTATAAGAGAGATAAGAATCCAGATCCGAATCACACCATCCTCCTTCCGCAAGTACTCATCAGAGCGCTTCTGACCAAAAACCCATTCCATCATGGACCGTCGACGCGGCTCCTCCTCTCGCACTCCCAGCCCTCCGCCAGGATATTGGAGGAGATGTTCAGTTCCGCACAACGAGCTGGTGAAGCTTCAAGCGGAGGGATATCTTCCTCCGGCCTTTATGGTCCCGGTTCGAGCCGTGCTGGCCACCTACAAAGGTGGGAAGCAAGCGGAGGCCACCCCTAGCCCCTCTAAAGGAGAGCGGGTGTGCTTCGTCCCCTATCTAATAATGGGGTTTGGATTTCCCATACATCCGTTCCTCCGCTGGCTTCTGGAGTTCTATGGACTCCAGCTCCATCACCTCAAGCCCGCCTCTATTCTGCACATCGCGGGTTTCGTAGCTCTTTGCGAGCTATTCCTGGGCATCGAGTCCCATTTTGCGTTGTGGAAGAGGCTATTCTGCCTCGTACCCCGTTCTCACGAGGGGTCAATATATCAAGTGGGCGGTGCCGAAATATGGCGCATCACCGGGACCGGATATCTATCCGGAACCCCAAAGAAGGCGTCTGAAGACTGGCCTTCGGAATGGTTTTATGTAGAAGACGCTCCACTGCCGGACCCAGTTCGAATTGGCCTCCCGGAGTTCAGCAAGGCTCCTCTGAAGAAACGCCTAAGTTGGCACCCGCGGAGCCCTCAACTGGAGGAAGACAAGGGCGTCCATTCTTTGATGGGCCGGATAAGGTTGCTGGCCCATTCCGGATTGACCATGATTGGAGTCATGGCCACATGCATAATGCGGGGGGTGCAGCCACTGCAATACAGGGGCCACCCCATGTGTGATTTCAACGGGGAAAATGATGCCACCCATCATGGCCGTAAAGGGCCGGGATCGGCCGAAGATCTGGTGAAGATTCTGTCCGGCCTGTACAAGGGGGAGAAGGAGGACTTCCTCCAGACGAGCCCATTGAATGGGTTCTCCATGAATAACCCTCAGCGCTGGTAAGCGGAAATTTTATTTATCCGACCCATGCTTTCAAAGTTAAGTACCTTACTTTACGATTTCGACGCAGGAGCTGCGTCGGGATGTGGAGGGCATACATAGTCCGGCTCCACAACCCGAGGATCCAGGAAGATCCCTTGATCCGGCCTCCGAAGAGGATCCGAACATAAAGGTGGAGCTAATCGACGGGGTGTTCCACCAACTCAGCATGGACAATGCTCTAGTCGCCATTACGGCTGACTACCCCGGCTTGTTACCGGCTTCCCAGGTACTTATGACCGAAGTCCCGACACCATTATTTCATCTTTGCGCATTCCTGACCACCGTATACAACGGTGTCTTGCAGGAGGTGCCTTCAAGGCAGAAGTCGAACTCAGCGGTGACCAACAACAAGGTCATCCGACCCGTGAGCGGAAGAGGGTGCGGTGCGAATCGAACGCCACCGCAGCGGTATAGCTCATGACCGTTATTTAGGAAAAGATTCCTAGGGGTGTATTAATGCTCATGACTTTTTCAGAGAAAGAGCGCCACGGATGTGCCCGACGAGGTTGCCACCCAAGCCTCCGCCAGCCAGGCTCCAACACCTGTCCGAGGGGGGAGGCGCAAAGCGCGAACGGATACTCCTCCAAGGGAAGATGCCGACAGGCTGTCCGCCACTGTGTGCGAGGTGGAGAGCGCCATGAACCACAGCGCCACGACAGTTTTTGTGACGCGTGTTTCTCCCCTGAGGCGTTGAATGCCTTTAACACGGGGGATGCGCACCTCCGTGCTGCTCAAGATGGTTTGACCAGAGCCACAGAGCAGTATGTAAAAGACATACGGGTAAGGGATTATAATAGCGGTATATGCCAGTAGCCCCCGAGACTTAAAGTAGTTAAAATAACTGATTTAAGGATCTTTTAATGTGCAGGATCTTACAGAGAAGAATACCCAATTGTCCCAGGAGCTACAAGAGTGCAAGGCCCAACTTGAGGCCGCACTCGCTACCGCAGGAGGAGACACAGAGACCCCTCCTGGTAACACATTATTTCAGAAGGATAAGCGGTGTGCGGCGTGCGTGTAAGTCTGACAATGATATTGCAGATGTTGCCGGACTGGATCCGGACAAGCAACACCTACTGCGCCAGCTGAATGCCGGCGAGAGGGTGCTTATGAAGGTGCAGCAGGAGAGGAACAAACTCCAGGATGCCCACACCCAGCTTGGGGAAGAGCTGAAAGGTGCTCGGGCCGAGCTGTCTGGCTCCATGAAGGAGAATCAGCAGCTTCGTCGCGGCATCTATGGTAAGTGCTTGAGCGAATTCTTTTGAAAAGAAGAGTTCAGCGAGGAAGCCTATTGACATAAATATGCCTGTAGGTGCGCTCACAGGTCGTCCTGCGGAGGAAATGCCCGGTTCGACGGGTGACCAACTTCCCGAGCTGGTGCAACTGCTCGAACGTGTTCGGCAGGCGATGAGTGGCGTCGTCCAGGCGCTATGGCCATCCATCTCCCTACCCGAGGGCCTTGGAGAGCTTGCGGAGAAGCTTCAGGGAGCGCGGCAGTGCTTCCGTTCATGGAAGATATCGGCCTGCCGTCAAGGTGCCAGGGAGGCCTGGGCCATGGTGAAGACGCGGTACAAGAAGGCGGATCGAAACCACATGGCCGAGGTCGGACCTGTGGGGCCTGATGGGAAGGAGATCCCTGTGAGCTTAGTGTACGGCCAAGTAGAGTTGGACGCTAAGTATTCCCAACGGGCCTGTAAATTAGACAGCCTGTTAGACGGGATTGAGGAGGAGCACAGTCAGTCAATTTGACGATGTATTTAAAATGACATGTAAAATGCCTTCTAGCCGAATTGTAGATCGTTTGTCTTTGCCGACCTTTTAAGCCGACCTCGGGACCCTAGAGTCCGAGTGTGTCGAATACCTTCTCGGTTATGACAAAACCGGGCATGCATGGAGACCAGGCGTAGGGGTCATTAGTGCTTTATCGGACAAGTGCCCAACTAGTTATGTTATATTACATGGTTAGTAAGAAACATCTTCCAGGAGAATAGTTCCGTTAAGGGTTCCTTTCTCGGAGGCATGCCCTAAAGTGCATGTCCGGACTGTAAAAAGCAGAAAACATCCAGGGGCAGATAGATAAATGTGTAAAAATCATCTTTCAAGTCACCGACCGAATATTCTCTTAAGAACGCTAGCTTTGGCTTCACCCGATCTGAGGTACACATCCGGTGACCGGCAAGAATAATCGCAGAGGTGCTCCCTTTACCTCCTAGCCAAACAATCGGGAACGAGGGGTAAGCACAGTGAGCGAGCAACCCAGCTTGGCCAAAACTTAAGTCATATCGATGCATATAATGGTGAATAAAAGGTACATGTGGAAGTTTGACACATGTGCTGGGCATGAAGCCCTTATAAGTAAGCTTCAGTTAGAGAAGCCCCTAGGTAAAATGAGTGCGGTAGCACATCGTGTGTGTCTGAACAATGCACAAATAGGCCCTCAAGGGCTTTTATGAAAAGGTAGGAGAAGAGAGAGAAACAAAAGACAGCTGAAGTGTGAAAATGTGGAGGAAGGAGACGAACTCTTAGTCCGGCGCTAGGCGTAGAATCTTGGGAGGCGGCTGCATTCCATGGGTTCGCTCGAGTCGGTTGTCCGATGCATTCCGCAGACGGTATGCTCCGCCGTCAGGACTTGGTCGATGATGAAGGACCTTCCCATTTGGGCTTGAGTTTGTCCTTTTTCTTGTCCGGCGTGGGACTAGTTCGCCAACATTGTAAGTTTTAGCCCGTACTTCTCTGCTTTGATATCTTCGAGCCTGCTGCTGATAGAATGCGGAACGGGCCTTTGCCACATCGCGTTCCTCCTCCAATGCATCCAAGCTGTCCTGCTGATCCAGTTCGGCTTCTCTTTCTTCGTACATGCGCACTCGAGGTGAGTCATGAATTATGTCGCAGGGCAAAACTGCCTCTGCGCCGTATACCATAAAGAATGGTGTGAATCCGGTAGTACGGTTTGGCGTGGTCCGCAGCCCCCAGAGTACGGGGTCGAGCTCCTCTACCCAGTGCGTGTTAGATTCCGTAAGGGGCCGCACTAGCCTGGGCTTGATGCCGCTCATTATTAGACCATTTGCTCGTTCCACCTGACCGTTGGTTTGAGGGTGGTAAACTGAAGCGTAGTCAAGCTTAATGCCCATATTTTTGCACCAGAGTTTGACCTCGTCGGCCATGAAGTTCGTGTCGTTATCGGTAATGATGCTGTGGGGGACGCCGTAACGGTGTACTACCCGAGATATGAAGTCTATCAGTGGTCCAGACTCTGCCGTTTTAACTGGCTTAGCCTCTATCCATTTGGTGAATTTATCCACCATGACCAGTAGGTATTTTTGCTTGTGGGTTCCCCCTTTAAGGGGTCCAACCATGTCAAGCCCCTAGACCGTGAACGGCCAGGTAATGGGTATAGTTTTGAGGGCGGTGGGTGGCATATGGCTCTGATTAGCAAAGAGGCGACAACCGACGATCTTTGGACTAAGTCTGAGCATCTGCCGGGCCGTCGGCCAATAAAATCTGTCGGAAGGCCTTGCATAAGGGCCCGGCTGCGGCGTGGTGTCGCCTAGTCCGGCATGAATTTCAGCCAAGGTTTTGCCTTCCTCTTGAGATACACCTTTGAAGGACTCGGTTGTGCTTTTCTTATTAAGTTCTCCCTCATGGACCTTGTAGGCTTTAGATCGCCCGAACTATGCAGCGGGCCTCATTTTGGTCTTCGGAAGTTCCCGCCTAATTAAGTAGGCTAGGAATGGCTCTGCATCCGCAGGCGACTCTGCCATTATTTAGTGGGTGAGGGTGTTATTTCATCGGCTGAGCCGCTGATTATGTTAGATTGTTCTGTTGGGTGGTGCGGTTGCTTCGGGTTGTTATTTCCTACTCCTCTTCCCATAGTACGGATGGCTTAAAGAGCCGTTCCAGGAAGATGTTTGGAGGACAGCGTCGCATTTAGCGCCGATCGTGCCAATCGTCGGCTGCTTGGTTATTATCCCGGCTACGTGGTGGAATTCGAGTCCTTGAACCGAGCTGACATTTTAGGACAGCGTTACGATAGGCTGCCATTTTGGATCCTTGGCGTCAAAGTCTCCATTTACTTGGGATATTGCAAGGTTTGAATCGCGCACCTCTAGGCGTTGAATGCCCATGGAGATTGCCATCCGAAGGCCATGTAGGAGGGCCTCGTATTCGCTGCATTGTTGGAGTCCATGTACATTATCTCGAAATGCGTATTGGATGTGTCCCCGGTTGGGGATGTCAATACGACGCCAGCCCCCAAGCCGGCCAACATTTTGGAGCCGTCGAAATGCATAATCCAATTAGAGTATGCGCCGTACTCTTTAGGGAGTTCGGCTTCAGTCCATTCAGTGACAAAGTCAGCCAAGACTTGCGACTTTATAGCTCGCCGAGGTTTGTAAGTTATATCGAATGGTAAGAGCTCAATGGCCCATTTTGCAATCCTGCCCGTCGCGTCGCGGTTGTTTATAATGTCGTTGAGGGGCACTTCGGAGGCCACTGTTATCAAACACTCTTGAAAATAGTGTCGAAGCTTCCGGGATGCCATGAACACTGTGTATGCTATCTTTTGATAATGCGGGTACCGGGACTTGCAGGGAGTTAAGACAGTGGATACGTAGTACACTGGTTTTTGAAGAGGGAACTTATGCCCTTCTGTTTCTTGTTCGACGACGAGCACCGCGCTTACAACTTGATGTGTTGCCGCGATATATAACAACATTGGTTCGCCCAGGTTAGGCGCAGCCAGGACCGGATTTGTTGCCAATATGGCTTTTATTTCTTCGAGTCCGTTAGTGGCAGCATCCGTCCACTCGAAGTGTTCGGAGCGCCTGAGGAGGCGATAGAGGGGCAATGCCTTTTCTCCCAAACGGGAGATGAAGCGGCTTAGAGCCGCCACGCATCCAGTCAATTTTTGTATTTGTTTGAGGTCTTTTGGAATATCCAGCTGTGACAGAGCTCGGATCTTGGCTGGGTTTGCTTCAATTCCTCTACCGGATACAATGAAGCCCAAGAGCTTTCGGTGATGCGCCAAAACACATTTTTCCGGATTCACAATGTCATATGCTCGGAGGTTTGAATGTGAGCCTCAAATCGCCTACTAGAGTTTCGACGTGTTTGGTTTGATGACTCGTCGTCTACATATGCCTCTACTGTTTTGCCGATCTGGGTAGCCAGACATGTCTGAATCATGCGTTGATATGTTGCGCCGGCGTTTTTGAGTCCGAAGGGCATCGTGTTGAAGCAGAATGGTCCGTATGGAGTAATGAATGCCGTTGCGGCTTGGTCTGCCTCCGCCATCTTGATTTGATGGTAGACGGAGTATGCGTCAAGGAAGCACAATGAATCATGCCCTGCAGTAGCATCGATTATTTGGTCGATGCGGGGAAGGGGGAATGGATCCTTTGGGCAGGCCTTGTTGAGATCTTTAAAATCGACACATAGGCGCCAGGATTTTTTCCTTCTTTGGTACCATTACTAGGTTTGCTAGCCAGTCCGGGTGTTTGATGTCTCTGATGAATCCGGCTTCCAGTAGTTTGGCTAGCTCTTCTCCCATTGCATGTCTTTTGGGTTCGGAAAATTGCCGAAGAGCCTGTTTGACTAGCTTGAATCCTTTTAGGATGTTTAGGCTGTGTTTTGCCAATCTGCGTGGGATTCCTGGCATATCTGAAGGGTGCCAGGCAAAGATGTCACAATTTTCCCGAAGGAATTCTTGTAGTGCAGCGTCTACATCAGGGTTCAACTGTGCCCCGATGGAGGCCGTCTTTGTTGGGTCCGTTGGATGGACCTGGAATTTGACTATTTCATCCGCTGGTTTAAAGGAGGTGGACTTGGATCTCTTATCGAGTGTCACATCATCCCTATTCACCGTCTGCGCAGCCTTGATGAGTTCCTCCGCCGCTAGGGCTTGGATAGTGCCTCCGGGGCTAATGCGCTGTCTTGTTTTCGGTGAGTCTTGTGTCCGGATCACTAACGAGAGTGATTATTCCGCCGGGCCCGGGCATCTTAAGCTTCATGTACCCATAATGGGGTATGGCTTGAAAATTTGTGAATGCCTCTCATCCTAATATAGCGTGATATCCGCTGCTGAACGGGGCCACTTGGAACGTGACCTCTTCGGACCTGTAATTGTCCGGCGAGCCAAACACCACATCAAGTGTGATTTTTCCTGTGCAGCGTGCTTCCCGGCTAGGATTATTCCTCTAAAGGTTCTGCTGCTTCGCTCAATGCGGCTCCAGTCTATTTCCATTTTTTGAAGAGTTTCCTCGTAGATGAGGTTTAATCCGCTGCCGCCATCCATGAGTACCTTGGTAAGACGAAAACTGTCCACTATTGGACTGAGTACCAATGCGGCTGGTGCTCGGGCTGTTCGGAATTTAGGTTCGTCGCTGGCATTGAAGGTGATGGCCGTGTCGCTCCATGGATTTGTTGTTGCTACTTGGTAGACTTCGGCGAGGCTGCGGATTGATCGTTTCCGCATATTATTTGATGCGAAAGTCTCGAAAACTGTTGACACCGTACTGGTACTGTTGGAGTGGTTCTCCGGGGCTAGAAGCTCTTCGCCACTTTTGGCCACCGCCGCGATATCAACATGCTCGAAGGCTATGTGTTGGAGTGGCGCCTACATCTTGTGAATTTTACAGGTCCGCTGAGCCATCCCTCCAGTACGGTTCCGTGCCCTTTATGGGGTTTTTGCTTTTTGGTTTTTGTACCGGTGCCTGAGTGTGATGCACCCTTTTGTTTCGGACTAGGGTTGTATTCAGGGCCGGATTTTCCCAAAACTTAGTTTCGGTTTTCCGGAAACTCTGCATCGCATAGTACTTTCGTAATATGGACGCCAGATCGGCGAAGCGTGTAATTTCACGACGACTAACGGCGTTCAAGATTCCCTCGTCCGTGCAATTATTGCAGAAAATTGAAATTGCGTTTTCCTCTCGGCAGTCCTTTATCCTATCCATAACCAGGAGGAATATGGCCCAGTAATGATGTACTGTTTCAGCGGGCTCTTGCTGGATTTGAGATAGATCGCATATGTCTGGGTGGGTGGGTGAAATTGAGTCCGGAACCCTACCCATCTCAAGGCTCAAGGGCCGAAAAGTTTCCGAATTTGGAAGCTTGGATTGTTGGACGTTGTCCAACGAGTCTGGTCCGATGCCTGACTTTAGGTTCAGTGCTTGATCGACATCCGTCCCTCTGCGGGGATCCGGTATGGAGGGTTCGGGAGTCCGGACATGACTAGTTCTCAATACAGAAGAAGAATCACCGCGTTGTTCCTCTACCACCGCAACGTGGTGGGTAACCTGGGGAGAGTTAATCTCTCTCAGATTGGTTTTAAGCCCAATCTGATTGTACTCTGTAGCGACTCCCGGTATGCGTCACGATCAAGAGCTCGTTCTGACGAGAGCTCTATTGGATCCAGCTGCTCGGCCGAATCGAGTTAGCGTGAAGATTGCTTTTGATGACGAGAGGTCATCGTCGAAGCGGTGGCCAAACAGGCGGTCATGAGAAAACCACCCAGCCGGATAGTTTGGCCGGCGGCCAAGGCTCCTTTGGCAAAGATACCATCTTTAAAGACGGGAAGAGGCATCCTTCCTGACCGTGGCCTGAAGAGGAACTCTCAATGAAAGCACCAATGTCGGTGTCAAAACCGGCGGATCTCGGGTAGGGGTCCCGAATCGTGCGTCTAGGCGGATGGTAACGAGGAGACAAGGGACACGATGTTTTTACCGAGTTGGGGCCCTCTCGATGGAGGTAAAACCCTACTCCTGCTTGATTGATATTGATGATATGGGTAGTACAAGAGTGGATCTACCACGAGATCAAGGAGGCTAAACCCTAGAAGCTAGCCTATGGTATGATTGTTATGTGTCCTATGGACTAAAACCCTCTGGTTTATATGGACACCGGAGAGGGCTAGGGTTACACAGAGTCGGTTACAATGGTAGGAGATCTACATATCCGTATCGCCAAGCTTGCCTTCCACGCCAAGGAAAGTCCCATCCGGACACGGGACGAAGTCTTCAATCTTGTATCTTCATAGTCTTGGAGTCCGGCCGATGATGATAGTCCGACTATCCGAACACCCCCTAGTCCAGGACTCCCTCACCTCCCTTCTGTGGCTTCTTACCATCTGCCATTTTCTTCATTTGAGGAATTTGAACAATCGAATTCTCTGAAGAAGTATGCAACTTTTCTTCGAGGAACGCTGCAAATGAGTTAAGTTGATGAGAACCTAGTGATTCAGCAATGGACATTTGTACCTGTGAACAGAGTGTAGTTGCGAGGAATTTGGAGAGGTCATATGCGTTCTCAGAGGGTTTGTCAAAAAGAACAAGTTTGAGGAATTTGACCAGATGAGTCTTGAGGAATTTCACTAAGCGTTCTTTGTCTTAGGTTCCAGAGTTGTATAGATTGAAAATCCACACAATTGAGGAATCTTGAAGAAAATCATAGCTTAGAGAAACGAATCAAGAACATATGACACATGAGGTGTTTATGTGTGTGAAGAATTGAAGAATAAACACCTTTGAAGATTTTCAGGAACACTTGAGAATCAAAGCGAGCAGTTAAAAGTAACTTTTAATTACCCTAAGTGAAGAACACGACAAACTGGGAAGAACAGATGTGAAGTTCGTCAGTTCAGATCTTCCACGCCCTAACTTGGCGGAGGAAGATGGCTACGGCGGCGGCGGAGTGAAGATTTCCGCGACCGGCGTGAGTACGATGGCGACGAGGTCAAGGCAGTGAAGCTCTTCCTCACCGGCAACGATGGAGTAGCGGCGGCGCTTGGGTTTGAGAAGCTCGAGCGGGAGAGAGAGGTCCAGCGGAGTAAAGGAAGTAAGGAAGGGGTGAGGGGGTATTTATAGTCGCAGTGAAAAACTGTTCGCCCAAAGATTTAGGACGAACGTACCCCTGACCCTTCTCATTCGCATGACATGTGTCACCCACGTACTGTGAGGTGGCGATCGTGTAGGATCGTGGGCGAATAGATAAGTATAGTCGTGAGAGGCGGAACGGTTTGAGCGGCAAAGCCGAAAATTCAGATAAGATAAGTTAAAAGTTTTGTTCGCAATTTCTTCAGCTGTCAAGGACACAGTGAAGAATTTGAACGAGTTTCAAATAGAACGCATATGAGGAATTTGTGAATAGACTGGGTTGAGTTTAGCATAGAGGGGGAAGGGTCCGATCACATTCACTTAGCAGAAGAAATCAACTTGAAGAAATAACAATAAGTGAATGCTGTAGAGGACTTAAAACTCATCTATACATATATTCGAATGAAGAAAAACTCAAATTTAAGATTTTCAACTTTGGTTGGTGGCGCAACACACCGTATAAGAAAGCTAATTTCAGACACCGTGTACAATTGTCGTAGGGCTCTGAGAATCAATTTCTTCACTAATTTCTTCACACTTAGAGGGTTAGTCTTCATTGATTGAAGAAAAATGTTACTTCGTGTGTTTATGCATCTAAGTCATCAAGTCGGCATAAGTGTTAGGATGTGTGTCCATTTCGTAGAACATTCGAAGATTCTAGGATATTTAGCTCACACCGCAACTTGCTAAATCTCTTCTCATCCAAGGGCTTAGTGAAGATATCGGCCAATTGATCTTCAGTGCTGACGTGGTCGATGGAGATGTTGCCTTTCAACACATGATCACGAAGAAAATGATGACGAATCTGGATGTGCTTGGTCTTCGAGTGCTGAACTGGGTTATGAGCAATCTTGCTGGCACTCTCATTGTCACGGTAGAGAGGCACATTCTTCACGTTGACGCCATAGTCCTTGAGTGTTTGCTTCATCCATAGTAGTTGAGCACAGCATGATCCAGCAGCAACGTACTCAGCTTCTGCAGTGGAGAGAGATACGCAGTTCTGTTTCTTCGAGGACCAACAGACCAAAGATCGTCCGAGAAAATGACATGTACCAGATGTTGACTTGCGGTCCACGCGATCGCCAGCATAGTCAGAGTCTGAATATCCAATGAGATCAAAATTGAGCCCTTGGGATACCATAATCCAAGTGTTGGTGCGTGAGCCAAGCATCAAAGAATATGCTTCACAGCCTTATGGTGTGATTCCTTCGGTGTAGCTTGAAATCGGGCACACATGCAAACACTAAGCATAATATCCGGCCTAGATGCACATAGGTACAATAAAGAGCCAATCATGGAGCGGTATACCTTTTGATCGAAGTCTTTACCATTTTCATCAGTGCATAGATGGCCATTTGTGGGCATTGGAATTTTGACCCCTTTGCAATCTTGCATGCCGAATTTCCCCAATACGTCCTTGAGGTATTTCTCCTGAGATATGAATATTCCATTGCGCTGTTGACGAATTTGAAGACCTAAGAAGAATTTCCACTCTCCCATCATAGACATTTGATATTCTTCACTCATCATATAGGCAAATTCATCACTATGTCGTTGGTCAGTATAGCTAAAAATGATATCATCAACATATATTTGGCACACAAACAATTCACCATCATAAGACTTAGTGAAAAGAGTGTTGGGGAACGTAGCAGAAATTCAAAATTTTCTACACATCACCAAAGATCAATATATGGAGTAACTAGCAACGAGAGAGAGGGGAGTGCATCTTCATACCCTTGAAGATCGCGATGTGGAAGCGTTGCAAGAACACAGTCGGTGGAGTCGTTCACTAAGCGATTCATATCTCGGCCGAATCCGATCTAAGCACCGAACAACGGTGCCTCCGCGTTCAACACACATACAGCCCGGGGACGTCTCCTCCTTCTTGATCCAGCAAGGGGAGAGGAGAAGTTGAGGGAGAGCTCCGGCAGCACGACAGCGTGGTGGTGGAGCTTGCAGTTCTCCGGCAGAGCTTTGCCAAGCACTACTACGGAGGAGGATGTGTTGGAGAGGGAGAGGGCTGTGCCAGGGGAAGGGTAAAGCTCCCATGCGCCTCCCCACTATATATAGGGGTGGAGGGGGCTGGTTTCTTGCCCTCCATGTCCATTGGGGCGTTGGCAAAGGTGGGAAGAAAGAAATCCCATCATTTCCTTCCCCACCGACTGTTATCCCCCTTTTTAGGGATCTTGATCTTATCCCTTCGGGATATGATCTTATTGCTTCTAGGGGTGGGGGGGTCTTGGTGCGCCTTGACCAGGGGAGTGGGGCCTTGCCCCCACTACCCACGTTCATGTGGGTCCCCCATAAAGGTGGGCCCCACTCCGGAACCTTCTAGAACCTTCCTGGTACAATACTGAAAAATCCCGAACATTTTCCGGTGGCCAAAATAGGACTTCCCATATATAAATCTTTACCTCCGGACCATTCCGGAACTCCTCGTGACATTCGGGATCTCATCTGGGACTCCGAACAACAATCGGTAACTTCACACCAATTCCCATAACAACTCTAGCATCGCCGAACCTTAAGTGTGTAGACCCTACGGGTTCGGGAATCATCCAGACATGACCGAGACAGCTCTCTGGCCAATAACCAACAGCGGGATCTGGTTACCCATGTTGGCTCCCACATGTTCCACGATGATCTCATCAGATGAACCACGATGTCAAGGATTCAAGCAATCCCGTATACAATTCCCTTTGTCAATCGGTACGTTACTTGCCCGAGATTCGATCGTCGGTATCCCAATACCTCGTTCAATCTCGTTACCGGCAAGTCACTTTACTCGTTCCGTAATGCATGATCCCGTGACTAACTAATTAGTCACATTGAGCTCATTATGATGATGCATTACCGAGTGGGCCCAGAGATACCTCTCCATCACACGGAGTGACAAATCCCAGTCTCGATTCGTGCCAACCCAACAGACACTTTCGGAGATACCCGTAGTGCACCTTTATAGCCACCCAGTTACGTTGTGACGTTTGGCACACCCAAAGCATTCCTACGGTATCCGGGAGTTGCACAATCTCATGGTCTAAGGAAATGATACTTGACATTAGAAAAGCTTTTAGCAAACGAACTACACGATCTTGTGCTATGCTTAGGATTGGGTCTTGTCCATCACATCATTCTCCTAATGATGTGATCCCGTTATCAATGACATCCAATGTCCATGGTCAGGAAACCATAACCATCTATTGATCAACGAGCTATTCAACTAGAGGCCCACTAGGGACATGTTGTGGTCTATGTATTCACACATGTATTACGGTTTCCAGTTAATACAATTATAGCATGAACAATAGACAATTATCATGAATAAGGAAATATAATAATAACCATTTTATTATTGCCTCTAGGGCATATTTCCAACAGTCTCCCACTTGCACTAGAGTCAATAATCTAGTTCACATCACTATGTGATCGTAATGAATCCAACACCCATGGGGTTTGATCATATCTCGCTTGTGAGAGAGGTTATTAGTCAATGGGTCTGAACCTTTCAGATCCATGTGTGCTTTACAAATCTCTACGTAATCTTGTAGATGCAGCTACCACGCACCATTTGGAACTATTCCAAATAACTGCTCTACTATACGAATCCGGTCTACTACTCAGAGTCATCCAGATTAGGGTCAAAGTTTGCATCGGCGTAACCCTTTATGATGAACTCCTTTACCACCTCCATAATCGAGAAAATTCCTTAGTCCACTAGTTACTAAGGATAACCTTGACCGCCGTCCTATGATCCATTCCTGGATCACACTTGTACCCCTTGACTGACTCATGGCAAGGCACACTTTAGGTGCGGTACTCAGCATAGCATACTGTGGAGCCTACGTCTAAAGCATAGGGGACGACCTTCGTCCTTTCTCTCTCTTCTTCCTTGGTCGGGTCTTGAGTCTTACTCAATACTCACACCTTATAACACAGCCAAGAACTCCTTCTCCGCCGATCTATTTTGAACTCCTTCAAAATCTTGTCACGGTGCATACTCAATTGAAAGTACTATCAAGCGATTTTGATCTATCCTTATAGATCTTGATGGTCAATGTTTAAGTAGCTTAATCCAGGTTTTTTCCATTGAAAAACACTTTCAAATAACCCTATATGCTTTCCAGAAATTCTACAGCATTTCTGATCAACAATATGTTAACAACATATACTTATCAGAAATTCTATAGTGCTCCCACTCACTTCTTTGTAAATACAAGTTTCTCATAAACTTTGCATAAACCCAAAATCTTTGATCATCTCATCAAAGTGTATATTCCAACTCCGAGATGCTTACTCCAGTCCTTAGAAGGATTGCTGGAGCTTTGCATACTTGTTAGCATCTTTTAGGATTGACAAAAACCTTCTGGTTGTATCACATGCAACCTTTCCTCAAGAAAATTGTTGAGGAAACAATGTTTTGACATCCTATCTGCAAGATTTCATAAATAATGCAGTAATTGCTAATACAATTCCAACAGACTCTTAGCATTGCTACGAGTGAGAAAGTCTCACCGTAGTCAACTCCATGAACTTGTCGGAAAACATCTTAGCGACAAGTCCAGCTTTCTTAATGGTGACACATACCATCATTGTTTGTCTTCCCTTTTAGAATCCATCTGTACCCAACAGCCTTACGACCATCAAGTAGTTCCTCCAAAGTCTACACTTTGTTTTCATACATGGATCCTCTCTCGGATTTTATGGCCTCGAGCCATTTGTCGGAATCCGGGCCCACAATCGCTTCTCCATAGCTCGTAGGTTCATTGTTGTCCAGCAACATGACCTCTAAGACAGGATTACGTACCACTCTGAAGTAGTACACATCCTTGTCGACCTACGAGGTTTGGTAGTGACTTGATCTGAAGTTTCATGATCACTATCATCAGCTTCCACTTCAATTGGTGTAGGCGCCATAGGAACGACTTCCTGTGCCCTGCTACACACTAGTTGAAGTGATGGTTCAATAACCTCATCAAGTCTCCACCATCGTCCCACTCAATTCTTTCAAGAGAAACCTTTCCTCGAGAAAGGACCCGATTCTAGAAACAATCACTTTTGCTTCCAGATCTGAAATAGGAGGTATACCCAACTGTTTTGGGTGTCCTATGAAGATGCATTTATCCGCTTTGGGTTCGAGCTTATCAGGCTGAAACCTTTTTCACATAAGTGTCGCATCCCCAAACTTTTAAGAAACGACAGCTTAGGTTTCTCTAAACCATAGTTCATACGGTGTCATCTCAACGAAATTACATGGTGCCCTATTTAAAGTGAATGTGGTTGTCTCTAATGCCTAACCCATAAACAATAGTGGTATTTCGATAAGAGACATCATGGTATGCACCATATCCAATAGGGTGCAGCTATGATGTTCGGACACACCATCACACTATGGTGTTCCAGGCGGTATTAGTTGTGAAACAATTTCCACAATGTCTTAATTGTGTGCCAAACTCGTAACTCAGATATTCATCTCTATGATCATATCATAGACATCTTATCCTCTTGTCACGACGATCTTCAACTTCACTTTGAAATTACTTGAACCTTTCAATAATTTAGACTTGTGTTTCATTTAGTAAATATACTCAGCATCTACTCAAATCATATGTGAAGCAAGAACATAACGATATCCACTGCGTGCCTCAGCACTCATTGGACTGCACACATCAAATGTATTACTTCCAACAAGTTGCTTTCTTGTTCCATCTCACTGAAAACGATGCCTTTCAGTCATCTTGCCCATGTGGTATGGTTTGCATGTCTCAAGTGATTCAAAATCAAGTGAGTCCAAACGATCCATCTGCATGGAGTTTCTTCATGCGTATACACCAATAGACATGGTTCGCATGTCTCAAACTTTTCAAAAATGAGTGAGTCCAAAGATCCATCAACATGGAGCTTCTTCATGCGTTTTACACCAATATGACTCAAATGGCAGTGCCACCAGTAGGTGGTACTATCATTACTATCTTATATCTTTTGGCATGAACATGTGTAACACTACGATCGAGATTCAACAAACCATTCATTTTAGGTGCAAGAACGTTGAAGGTATTATTCAAATAAACAGAGTAACCATTATTCTACTTAAATGAATAACCGTATTGCGATAAACATAATCCAATCATGTCTATGCTCAACGCAAACACCAAATAACAATTAGTTAGGTTTAACACTAATCTCGATGGTAGAGGGAGCAGGCGATGCTTGATCACATCAACCTTGGAAACACTTCCAACATATATCGTCATCTCACATTTAGCTAGTCTCCATTTATTCCATAGCTTTTTATTTCGAGTTACTAATACTTAGCAACCGAACCGGTATTTATTACCCTGGTGCTACTAGGAGTACTAGTAAAGTACACATCAATATAATGTATATCCAATATACTTCTGTTGACCTTGCCAGCCTTCTCATCTACCGAGTATCTAGGGTAGTTCTGCTTCAGTGACTGTTTCCCTCATTTCAGAAGCACTTAATCTCGAGTTTGGGTTCAACCTTGGGTTTCTTCACTAGAGCAGCAACTGACTTGCCGTTTCATGAAGTATCCCTTCTTTCCCTTCCCTTCTTGAAAACTAGTGGTTTTACTAACCATCAACATTTAATGCTCCTACTTGATTTGTACTTTCGCAGTGTCAAATATCGCGAATTGCTAAAGGATCATCATGTCTATCCCTGATATGTTATAGTTCATCTCGAAGCTCTAACAGCTTGGTGGCAGTGACTATGGAGAACTATCACTGTCTCATCTGGAAGATTGACTCCCACTCGATTCAAGCGATTGTAGTACTCAGACAATCTGAGCACATGCTCAACGATTGAGATTTTCTCCCTTAGTTTGCAGGCTTAAGAAACCTGTCAGAGGTCTCATACCTCTTGACGTGGGCACTAGTCTGAAATCCCAATTTCAGTCTTTGGAACATCTCATATGTTCTGCGACGTTTCAAAAATGTCTTCGGTGCCTCAATTCTAAACCGTTTAACATTACGCACTGAACTATCACGTAGTCATCAAACGTGTATGTCGATGTTCGCAACATCCACAAACGACGCCGAGGTTCAAAGACACCGAGCAAAGCATTAAGGACATAAGCCTTCTATGCAGCAATGAGGACAATCTCGCCACGGACCTAGTCCGCATAATTGCTACTATCAACTTTCAACTAAATTTTCTCTAGGAACATATCTAAAACAGTAGAACTAAAGCGCAAGTTACGACATAATTTTCAAAGACCTTTTGACTATGTTCATGATAATTAAGTTCATCTAATTATTTAATGAACTCCCACTTAGATAGACATTCCTCTAGTCATCTAAGTGATACATGATCCGAGTCAACTAGGCCGTGTCCGATCATCACGTGAGACGGACTAGTCATCATTGGTGAACATCTTCATGTTGATCGCATCTGCTATACGACTCATGTTCGACCTTTCGGTCTGTTGTGTTTCGAGGACATGTCTGTACATGCTAGGCTCGTCAAGTCAACCTAAGTGTTTTGCGTGTGTAAATCTGGCTTACACCCGTTGTATGTGAATGTTAGAATCCATCACACCTGATCATCACGTGGTGCTTCGAAACAACGAACTTTTGCAACGGTGCACAGTTAGGGGGAACACTTTCTTGAAATTTTATGAGGGATCATCTTATTTATGCTACCGTCGTTCTAAGCAAATAAGATGCAAAAACATGATAAACATCTCATGCAATCAAATAGTGACATGATATGGCCAATATCATTTTGCTCCTTTTGATCTCCATCTTCGGCGCGCCATGATCATCATCATCACCGGCATGACACCATGATCTCCATCATCATGATCTCCATCATCGTGTCTTCATGAAGTTGTCTCGCCAATTATTACTTCTACTACTATGGCTAACGGTTTAGCAATAAAGTAAAGTAATTACATGGCGTTATTCAATGACACGCAGGACATACAATAAATTAAGACAACTCCTATGGCTCCTGCCGGTTGTCATACTCATCGACATGCAAGTCGTGATTCCTATTACAAGAACATGATCAATCTCATACATCACATATATATCATTCATCACATCCTTTGGCCATATCACATCACATCGCATATGCTGCAAAAACAAGTTAGACGCCCTCTAATTGTTGTTGCAAGTTTTACATGGCTGCTATAGGTTTCTAGCAAGAACGCTTACCTACGCCAAAACCACAACGTGATATGCCAATTGCTATTTACCCTTCATAAGGACCCTTTTCAGAGAATCCAATCCGACTAAAGTGGGAGAGATGACACCGCTAGCCACCTTATGCAACTAGTGCATGACAATCGGTGGAACCTGCCTCACGAAGAGCACGTAAGGTCGGTCCGGACGCTTCATCCCACGATGCCACCGAATCAAGATAAGACTAGTAGTGGCAAGTAAATTGACAAAATCGATACCCACAACAACTTGTGTTCTACTCGTGCATAGAAACTACGCATAGACCTGGCTCATGATGCCACTGCTGGGGAACGTAGCAGAAATTCAAAATTTTCTACGCATCGCCAAGATCAATCTATGGAGTAATTAGCAACGAGAGAGAGGGGAGTGCATCTTCATACCCTTGAAGATCACGATGCAGAAGTGTTGCAAGAACGCGGTCGGTGGAGTCGGTCACTAAGCGATTCAGATCGCGGCCGAATCCAATCTAAGCACCGAACAACGGTGCCTCCGCGTTCAACACACGTACAGCCCGGGGACGTCTCCTCCTTCTTGATCCAGCAAGGGGAGAGGAGAAGTTGAGGGAGAGCTCCGGCAGCACAACGGCGTGGTGGTGGAGCTTGCAGTTCTCCGGCAGAGCTTCGCCAAGCACTACTATGGAGGAGGATGTGTTGGGGAGGGAGAGGGCTGCGCCAGGGGAAGGGTGAAGCTCCCATGCGCCTCCCCACTATATATAGGGGTGGAGGGGCCTGGTTTGTTGCCCTCCAAGTCCATTGGGGCGTTGGCAAAGGTGGGAAGAAAGAAATCCCATCATTTCCTTCCCCACCGATTGTTATCCCCCTTTTTAGGGATCTTGATCTTATCCCTTCGGGATATGATCTTATTCCTTCTAAGGGGGTGAGGGAGTCCTGGACTAGGGGGTGTCCGGATAGCCGAACTATCATCATTGGCCGGACTCCCAGACTATGAAGATACAAGATTGAAGACTTCGTCCCGTGTCCGGATGGGACTTTCCTTGGCGTGGAAGGCAAGCTTGGCGATACAGATATGTAGATCTCCTACCATTGTAACCGACTCTGTGTAACCCTAGCCCTCTCCGGTGTCTATATAAACCAGAGGGTTTTAGTCCATAGGACACATAACAATCATACCATAGGCTAGCTTCTATGGTTTAGCCTCCTTGATCTCGTGGTAGATCTACTCTTGTACTACCCATATCATCAATATCAATCAAGCAGGAGTAAGGTTTTACCTCCATCGAGAGGGCCCGAACTTGGGTAAAAACGTCGTGTCCCTGTCTCCTGTTACCATCCGCCTAGACGCACAGTTCCGGACCCCCTACCGGAGATCCTTCGGTTTTGACACCGACATTGGTGCTTTCATTGAGAGTTCCTCTGTGTCGTCACCTATAGGCCCGATGGCTCCTTCGATCATCAACAACAACACGGTCCAGGGTAAGATTTTTCTCCCCGGACAGATCTTCGTATTCGGCGGCTTCACACTGCGGGCCAATTCACTTGGCCATCTGGAGCAGATCGAAAGCTACGCCCCTGGCCATCAGGTCAGATTTGGAAGTTTGAACTATACGGCCGATGTCGGTGTCAAAACCGGCGGATCTCGGGTAGGGGGTCCCAAACTGTGCGTCTAGGCGGATGGTAATAGGAGACGAGGGACACAATGTTTTTACCCAGGTTCAGGCCCTCTCGATGGAGGTAATACCTCACGCCCCGCTTGATTAATATTGATGATATGGGTAGTACAAGAGTAGATCTACCACGAGATCAATGAGGCTAAACCCTAGAAGCTAGCCTATGGTATGATTGTTGAGATGTAATGTTGTGTCCTACGGACTAAAGCCCTCCGGTTTATATAGACACCAAGAGGCTAGGGTTACACAGAGTCGGTTACAATGGTAGGAGATTTACATATCCAGATTGCCAAGCTTGCCTTCCACGCCAAGTAAAGTACCTTCCTGGACACGAGCCGAGTCTTCAATCTTCTATCTTCGCAGTCTGGGAGTCCGGCGGATATCGATAGTCCGCTATCCGGACACCCCTAGTCCAGACTCCTCAAGAGTCTCGAACCAGTCTTCAACGGCGATAAGTCCGGCGTATAATGTTCGGCATTGCAAGGCGGGTTCTCCCTTGAATAATCTGGAGAAGATAATGAACACCGTGATAATGTCCGCTCGCAAAATAATTTCCACATTCCAAACGTAGAGAATAAAACATATGCACCAATCCAATCTGCCGACGATTATGCGGCATGA
The DNA here is from genome assembly GCA_021437245.1 of Aegilops speltoides. Taxonomy (NCBI): domain Eukaryota; kingdom Viridiplantae; phylum Streptophyta; class Magnoliopsida; order Poales; family Poaceae; genus Aegilops; species Aegilops speltoides. The sequence continues at coordinate 58,175,219 of CM038143.1, read as the reverse complement.
CATCACACCGCACCAAGCCCTTGTTTGAGTTATCGTACCACATCAGCACGCTTAGCGGCGGTTTCTTGGCACGCCCCGTCAAGCGTAGATCGTGTTCCCCTTATTCCGAGATTCTCATCAATACGCGGCGTGGGTAACCCAACCGCGCCATTGATGGTGGCGCTTTGGGAGATAAGCGAGTTTTACCAGCCGGTGAGGGACGATAGTTTTGTTCGCCTATATATAAGGGATAAGGATTTACCTTCTCACCTATGCCTTCTTCCTCCTTTGCTCATCCATCCTCGCGAACCCAAGCTCCAACGCTCAAGCTCACAGATTCCGCCGACCCTTCTCCGAACATGTCCGGAGGGGAGGCAAGTGGATGGCCTCCACCGCCAAGGAGGAGGACATCACCAAGCTCTTGCGACACCGGATACCTTTCCGAAACATCACAGCATCGGCTGCCCGACGCGGGCAGCCTGCTTACCCCAGACCTCACGAGAGGTTGTTTTCCTTCCCCACTTCCTCCGCTGGACTGGGCTTTCCGCCCATCCATTCGTCCGGGGCTCATGTTTTACTACGGCCTGATTTCCATGATCTGGCGCCAACTTCGCCCTCAACATCTCGGCGCTTATCGTCGTGTGCGAGGCCTTTCTCGCATCCGCCCCACTTCGCCTGTGGTTCAAGACCTTCAACGCTGTCAAGATCGTGAAGGGGACGCAAGCGAATGCGGAGGCGCTATGTTGGGCAGCTGCCCAACGTCCCTTGGCTAGAAGGGACCTTCGTGGACTCCGTCAAGGGGTGGCAGTCGGGGTGGTTCTATATCACCGAGCCGCGCGAGCCTACATGGGCGGCGGCCCCCGAATTTAGATCTGGAATCCCCACGCAGCTCACCTCCTAGAAAGAGAAGGGCTTGCAGTGGGGTGATCCGGTGGAGGTGACGGGACTTCGAGCCTGCATCAAAAAGCTGGTGAGCAATGGGCTCCGGCTCGTCGACGTGGTCCAGGTCATGCTCCTCTGGCGGGTTCTCCCATGCCAAGAAAGGGCATTTAATCTGTGGGAGTTTAATCCGGAACAGCACCAAACGATGAGCGGGCTCTTCGATACAACATACGAAGGTGCCTGGAGGGTGCTGTTCAAGAGCGCTGATGCGCCCGCATCCGTGACCGAAGACCGCGGATTCAGCTTGCGCCTCCCGTCGACGGGTAAGTGATTCACCCCATTACGGACACTTGTAGTAATCAGATTGACTCTAGCGAGGTTTTTAATCTGCCTCTTCCTTTGACAGAATGGATGGAGAAGGCCGAGCTGCTCATTAGCCCGGCTCCATGCCAAGAACCAAGTGAATGCCCATTTAGCAAGGCTGCTGGTTCCGCACCGTGACGTGGTGCCGAGAAGAAGGCCAAGAAGGTGGCCGGGGACTCGAAAGAGTTCCCAGAATCAAGCGTCCGACGACGACGAGGACTCCTCCCAAGACGAGGAGGAGGAGGAGGAGTACTCTCCCGGAGGAGGAGAGAAGAAGAGGAAGGCCTCCCCAATCGTGGCGGCGAAGGGTCCAAGAGGGGAGAACTATCCTCGACAGTTCGCCAACATCGGTGTTGGCGAGGAAGAGTGGCTCAAGGGCCCGGCGTCCGCAAGATCGTAAGTATCCGGATCATTCATATGCCGATATAGTATGTCACGCAGTGTCCTTCTAATGCCGCATTGTTTCCTTAGTCCGCCGGTGACGACTTTCCCGACTCGATGAGCGGGTCGTTGGCGCCGCCGGATGTAAATTCCATCCCGACCGCCTCTACCCCACGCCCGAGGACGACGAGGCGGAATCCTGAGGGGGACGCACCAGAGGAGGCTCCGAGGCGCCGCCGCAGCCTCGGACTTTGTGCCGGACTCTACCCGGAACCCGTAGCGGTTCCAGTGGTCCGGCAAGCAGCCCCTCGAAGAGGGGCAGGACCGTGACGCCGGTGGCCTCCGTCCAACCGGAGGCACACGGACACCTCACCGGAGGCGCCAAAGGCGCCCATCGAAAGAACACCGCACTCTTATGATTGCGGTGATTGAGAAGGTCCAGCTCGCCAAGGGCGGGCTGACCGGCTCGCAACAGCCTTCTAACAAAGCTTTGAGGTAAGAAGGTTAAAATTAAGTAATATAATACCGCATAGACAAGAGTTCTCGATGCTTAGTCCGTGTTCGGAAAAAAAAGCCGGACTAAGGATCTTTAACAAGATATGTGCAGGGTTTCTAAAATATGTCAATATGGGTTTGCAGGCTGCGCTGTTGACCTCTGCCGCATTAACAGCGGAGGTCGAGGCACTGAAGAAGGACCTTGAGCGGTCGGATCAAGAGCTTGGCCATGCCAAGAGGCAGCTCAAGGAAAAAGAAGGTGAATAACACCACTTTAAATGCGCACCTTACAGAAAAGGGTTTTGGTTGCAAACAAGATTAACAAGGATAATATGTGCAATGCAGGGGCCACTAACGAGGTGGCAGCCCTGGAGGATGCCGTGTCCGTGGCCGAACGCAATGCGGCCATGGAACGGATCGAAGCGGAAAAGCAAGCGGCGCCGTGGCGGAAGTTCGGCAAGAGCTCCGTGCTCTCATGAAAAAGCATGAGAGTTTGGAGCGTGACTCCAAGACTCGAGAGTCCGAGCTTGCCTCGGCTCTCGAAAGTGCCAAATCCGCCAAGGCCGAGGCCCAGAGGGCCCGTGAGGAGGCAGAGGACATGAAGAAGATAGCAGCGGGTAAGGCGTTTTTCATGCAGAGCAAGCATGTGAATGTAAATTACGGATACTTACCCAATTCGAGCTCTCCAGGGGCATTTGCAGATCTGCCGTAGTCGCCCCGATGCCGCCATGTTCTATCGTGGCGAGGAGGGAGCTCAACGGAGAAGGTCTTCTAGTCTCAAGACGCCGAGGCCGCCATCCGGCAGCCCCCAAGCGACCAGCTGAAGCAGCTGGTCGAACTCCACAAGGTAGCTGAGGAGGCCATGAAGGGCCTCACAGTCCGGCTGTGGCGTGGGCAGGCCATGCCCGGCAGCTACTTTGGCCTAGTGCGGCGGCTTAGTGGATGCATGCCCAGGCTGGATGTGATCAAACGCCCGCCGCATTGAAGGCGCCGTCGAGCCCTCGCCCGCATAAAGGTGCAATGGGGCAAGCTGATGCGGAGAAGCTTCACGGATCCGCCGCCGCAAGGAGCACCGTCGCCGGAGCGATATTATAAAGTTGTCCTGAAGGGAGCCCGCGATATCGCGGATGAGTGCCCCCTTAATGTAATCCTTGAGTGAACTCGCTGTGTGTTTATTCTGTGCGCCGAAAACTTCGTTTATATGCGCCATGAGCAATGCTTTGTTGAATTTAAAATATTACCTTCAGGCGGCCGCTTGTTAAATCTCGAGATGGCAAGTCGTTGGCTTTCAGCCCCCAAGCCACGAAAGTGCCGGGGTGTTCGTGATAAACTTGAGCACTCTTGTTCCCATCTTTGGGTCCATCTAGGAGGCGCCAACACGGCGTAACAAGGCGACCGGACTTATAATGCTTGAACACTCTCACTTAGCCATAGAATTCTATAATTTTAAATTTCGTGAAGCCCTCGGTATTCGAAGACCAATCCGGGCGCTATCCACGCCTTCGCTCGGACATCATCCGAACTTCGCCAAGCGGCATGAGTCTTTAGGGACCCAAAAGACCTCTCGAACAGCGCCGAGTCTCGCCTTATCATGCCGCCAGTTTTAGCTTTCCATCGAGGCGTTAACCTGCTCAATCGGGCGCAATCGCAGTGGTTCTCCTAGTGCTACCTTAGCCGACGGAACGGAACGTAAGGTACCAAAACATAGGAGCCGCAAACCCAACTATTGACCCAAGACATGATTCGAGCTGATTCATATAATGTTATAAGTTCGGGTGCCGACTTGTGAAAGTGTTCGGACTTAATCACACCGTAATATGGGGAAATGAAGCCCTCGGTGTATTCGGCCGCACTAAAGTATACGGGTGCAATATGTCATATAGTGAACATTTGTAAAGGATAACGAATTGCCATAAAAGGTAATAAACTTGCAAAAGGGAGTGCTGTTATTTATGAAAGAAGGTCTCTAATAAAGCGGACTGATACAAATAGTGCGGTAAGCAAGGTGTTTGGACTAAATTAACATGTCCCCCTCCAGGGATAAGCTGCAGACTTGGTGTATGTAATTAAATTTAATGCTCGTAACGGAGACCACCTGAGTGTTCGTCGCAGCCTTCTTTAATCCCTGACTGTTGTATCGTGGATTCGCAAGTTCACGGACGGATGTGGCTTCGTTAATGGAGTCCTGTGTATGCAAAAAAAAGATAAAAACAAAGCCAAGGGGGGCGATCATGAGCCCCTTGTGTGGTCGAGCCGCACTCTTTGGTCCTTGTGGTTAAGCCCCTCCCCTGCGCCCATGGTATCTCCAAAGCATAATGATGTACGCGGAGTGTTATTCTAGTGATCATGCGCGGGCGGGGGTTGGGGCCGCATTGATTGCTGGCGCTGCTCGATCGCGCCAGTGGTCTTGGTTGTTGTTGCTCGGCGCGTTTTAATGTGTCCGCTTTTAGTTGCGGACTAGAGAATTGCCGAGAAGGCTGCTCAGATACTCCGCCGTGAGAGTCATTGTATGTTCCTCCGCTCGGAGGAGGGTTCCGTATTCCCATTGACCGTAATGACTCCATGAGGGCCCGGCATCTTGAGCTTTAGGTATGCATAATGCGGCACCGCGTTGAATTTTGCAAACGTGGTACGTCCGAGCAGGGCATGATAGCCGCTATGGAACGGGACTATATCGAAGATTAACTCTTCGCTTCGGAAATTATCCGGGGATCCGAAGACCACTTCGAGTGTGATGAGAGCTGTACAGTTGGCTTCCACTCCTGGGATGACACCTTTAAAGGTTGTCTTAGTAGGTTTGATCCTTGATGGGTCTATGCCCATTTTGCGCACTGTGTCCTGATAAAGCAGGTTCAGGCTGCTGCCGCCGTCCATCAGGACTCTTGTGAGGTGAAATCCATCGACGATTGGGTCTAGGACCAATGCGGCAAATCCGCCATGGCGTATGCTAGTCGGATGGTCTCGTCGATCAAAAGTGATCGGACAGAGGACCATGGATTGAACTTCGGGCGATCGCTCCATCGCGTAGACGCCCCAGAGTGCGCTTCCTCTCCCTCTTGGGTATATGGGTCGCGTAAATCATATTCACCGTCCGCACTTATGGGGAAACCCTTCGTCCTCTCGTTGTTCGGGCGGCGGGTCTCTTCCTCGTCGTCGCTATTTAGCCCTTGTCATTGTGTTCGCAATTAACTTGCCAGCCGCCTCAACACCCAACAATCTCTATTGGTGTGATTAGCTGGCTTTTCGGGGTGCCATGTATCCGCATGAGCGGTCGAGTATTCTGTCCAGATTGGACGGGCCCGAGTTGTTCTTTTAAATGGCTTCTTCCGTTGACGGGTTTGAGCCTCGGAATCCGGCATTGACTGCCAGATCCTCTTTGTCGTCGCCGTTAGTACGGCGCTTGTTTTTGATTCGACGTGACCTGCCGTGATTGTCCTTGGTGTCCGGACTGCCAGAATTTTTGCGGAGATTATTGCTGCGGGCTAGCCAGCTATCCTCTCCCGCGCAAAAGCGGGTCATTAACGATGTGAGGGCTGCCATGGATTTTGGCTTCTCCTGCCCCAGGTGCCGGGCTAGCCATTCGTCCCGGATGTTATGTTTGAAGGCTGCGAGGGCCTCCGCATCCGGACAGTCGACAATTTGATTTTTCTTCGTCAAGAACCGTGTCCAGAACTGTCTGGCCAATTTGTCTGGCTGCTGAATGATGTGGCTTAGGTCGTCGGCGTCTGGTGGTCGCACGTATGTACCTTGGAAGTTATCAAGGAACACGGCCTCCAGGTCTTCCCAACACCCAATCGACTCTGCGGGCAGGCTGTTAAGCCAATGCCGAGCTGGTCCTTTAAGCTTGAGTGGGAGATATTTGATGGCGTGCAGATCGTCGCCGCGGGCCATATGGATGTGGAGGAGATAATCTTCGATCCACACTGCGGGGTCTATTGTGCCATCGTAAGATTCGATGTTCACGGGTTTGAACCCTTCGGGAATCTGATGATCCATTACTTCATCAGTGAAGCATAACGGGTGTGCGGCGCCCCTGTACTGAGCAATATCGCGACGCAGCTCGAGGGAGCGCTGTTTGCTGTGTTCGGCCCGGCGGGCGTTATGTCCGGGCGCGACGGTATTCGCGTGGGTCGAGGGCGCCCACGTGATCCATAGATGGATCTGGATTGCCTTGCTTTGTCCTCCAAGATGTCTCGCAAGTCCGGCGCGTTCCTTTTGGCTTCATACTCTGGATCGATGTCGGGTGCGGTCTTGGCTGGGCCTTGAATGCCTCTCAGTCGCGACCACGGGCGGTCGGTCAGCCATGTCGTGCGCCGGTGATAAAGGTATGTATGCTTCCTCCTCTAATCGGGGGAGCAGCTTGCGTCTTGGGTAACTTTTGGAGGGGAGTTCGAGTTTATACTCTTCGGCCGCGAGGACCTCGGTCCATCGATCGGCTAGCAGATCTTGATCAGCTTGAAGTTGTTGCTGCTTTTTCTTTAAGCTATTTGCCGTGGCTATGAGCCTGCGCCTGAAGCGCTCTTGTTCGACGGGATCCTCGGGTATGACGAATTCATCATCGTTGAGGCTTGCTTCATCTTCGGAGGGAGGCATATAGTTATCATCCTCAACCCCTTCGTCTGCCGCCCTGTCGTGAGGGCTTGCTTTTGCGTCCTCCTGCGCTGAGTCTTGCAGGAGGGGGTCGTCTTCGGCACTCTCCGGAGTGTTATTGTCTCCCGTGCCGGATTCTCCATTCTTGCTGTGGCGGGATTTAGAGCGCGCCACGACGCCGGGCGTTTAGGCTGCTTCTTCAAAGAATCTTCCTCCGCTGCTTTTTCGCCATCCCCTTCTTTTGGGGTATCCACCATGTAGACGTCGTACGACGAGGTGGCCTTCCAGTGCCCCGTGGGCGCTGGGTCCTGTTCGTCTCCAGCATCATCGTCCATAGCGTCGATGTCATCGGAGTCGTAGTCTAGCATGTCGGTTAGATCTTCGACAGTGGCTACAAAGTGGGTGGTGGGTGGGCTCTGAATTTCTTCATCGTCCGTACTCCAACCGTCCTGGACATAGTCCGGCCAGGATTCTCCTGACCGCGAGAGATGCTTCAGGGAATTCAGGATATCGCCAAAGGGCGAGTGTTGAAAGATGTCCGCGGTGGTGAATTCCATAACCGGCGCCCAACCTGACTTAATTGGCGGGGGCGCGGGAGGCTCGGAGTCCGGCGAGGAGTCCGGCGTCTCGGGATCACGAGTTTCGCAAGGACAAAATCGGTATTCGGCTCCATCGCCGTAGATGTTGAAGCCCTCGGGCGGCGTCTATCATCCACCCTCGTCATGGGCAATCGGCTCCGGGCAAGTAGCCGGGGCGGATTCAAGTGCGGCCACCAAAGCACTGTCCGGCGGCAGAGCCAGATCATGCCCATCGTCGCAGTGCGGCGCGCTTGGCTGTGGCTCGAGTCCGTTGAAGATCAAGTCTCCGCGGTCATCGACCGTGAAGTTTAGGCTTCCGAATCTGACCTGACGGCCAGGGGCGTAGCTTTCGATCTGCTCCAGATGGCCAAGAGAGTTGGCCCGTAGTGCAAAGCCGCCGAATACGAAGATCTGTCCAGGGAGAAAAGTCTCACCCTGGACAGCGTTGAAGGTTGAAGATGCCATCGAGCCTATCGGTGACGACACAGAGGAACTCTCAATGAAAGCACCAATGTCGTGTCAAAACCGGCGGATCTCGGTAGGGGGTCCCGAATCTGTGCGTCTAGGCGGATGGTAACAGGAGACGAGGGACACAATGTTTTACCTGGTTCAGCCCTCTCGATGGAGGTAATACCCTCGCCCCGCTTGATTAATATTGATGATATGGGTAGTACAAGAGTAGATCTACCACGAGATCAATGAGGCTAAACCCTAGAAGCTAGCCTATGGTATGATTGTTGAGATGTAATGTTGTGTCCTACGGACTAAAGCCCTCCGGTTTATATAGACACCGGAGAGGCTAGGGTTACACAGAGTCGGTTACAATGGTAGGAGATCTACATATCCGTATTGCCAAGCTTGCCTTCCACGCCAAGTAAAGTACCTTCCGGACACGAGCCGGAGTCTTCAATATTCTATCTTCGCAGTCTGGGAGTCCGGCGGACATCGATAGTCCGGCTGTCCGGACACCCCCTAGTCCAGGACTCCCTCAGCCGACATCCGCGGAGACTTGATCTTCGACGGATTCGAGCCACAGCCGAGCGTGCCACACTGTCCCGATGGGCATGATTCAGCCCTGCTGCCGGACAGTGCCCTGGAGGCCGCACAAGAGTCCGCTCCGACCCTTGGTTCGGAACCGACGACGCCAATCGAGGATGGGTGGTTGGACACCACCTCGGGGGCTGCTACCTCTACGGTGATAGAGCCGAATACTGACCCTGTCCCGCATGAAGCTCGTGACTCCGAGATGTCGGACTCCTCTCCGGACTTCGAACCTCCCGCGCCTTCCAATCGAACCCGATTGGGCGCCGATCATGGAGTTCACCGCTGTGGACATCTTTCAGCACTCGCCTTTTGGTGACATCCTGAATTCGCTAAAGTACCTCTCTCTATTAGGAGAGCCCTGGCCGGACTACGGTCAGGACGGTTGGGATGCGGACAATGAAGAAATTCAAAGCCACCCACCACCCACTTTATAGCCACGGTTGATGACTTAACCGATATGCTAGACTTCAACTCCGAAGACATCGACGGTATGGACGACGATGCCGGAGACGACCAAGAACCAGCACCCACAGGGTACTGGAAGGCCACCTCAACACACGCTGTATACATGGCGGATACACCTAGAGGAAGCAATAACGAGGAACAACGGGATGCTGCGAAGGATAATTCCCCCAAAAAATAGCCGAAACGGCGACGCAAGCGCCGCCAAAAGTCCCGCCTCGACAACAACAGCACCCTTGTAGACCAGCCATAGAGCAGGGCGAGCCGGTGGACGACGAACATGCCCCCGAGCAACTATCCGAACAGGATGAATTAAATAAGCAATCCACCCCCGGCGAAAACAACAGTCCAGATGATCTCACACCGAACACATCGTTGGAGCAGAAGAACCTCCACAGAAGACTCGTCGCCACTGCACGAAGCCTAAAGAAGCAGAAGCGGAAGCTCAAAACAGTGGAAGACGTACTCAGAATGAGACGGAGCAAAGTAATCAAGACAGCAGACAAATACGGCGATTGCCACCAAGCAAAAAAGCTACCCGAAGTGTAAACTACTGCCCGAATTTGACGAGGAGGCCGTAGAGCCCCCACAATCAAAAAACAAAGAGGCCGCCCGGTCGGATGGACGACCACATGGCAAACAGAGAGCGGCAAGCGGCGCCGCATACAAGCCGACACGTGATCCATATAAGGATCCTCGTAAAGAGGACGACACGGTCAGGTCCATTTATGGGTACAGAAAGCAAGCTTCAGAAAGCAAAACAACACGTCGAGTATTCGAAAATCACGGCACACCCAAATACAGGGGTGCCGCACACCCACTATATGTTTCACCGATGAGGTCTTTGGATCATGAATTTCGGTGGATTCAAACCCGTAAACATAGAGGCATACGACGAACAACAGACTCTGGAGTCTGGATTGAGGATTACATCCTGCACATACATATGGCCAGAGGAGACGACCTCCACGCCATAAAATACCTACCCCTCAAGCTCAAAGGGCCAGCCCAGCATTGGCTCAAAGGCCTCCCAGAAAATACCATTGGAAGTTGGGAAGAGCTCGAGGATGCGTTCCGAGCAAATTTTTAGGGGACTTATGTCCGCCCTCCGGATGCAGACGATTTAAGTCACATAACTCAACAGCCCGGAGAGTCAGCCCGTAAGTTCTGGAACAGGTTCCTCACCAAAAAGAACCAAATAGTCGACTGTCCGGACGCTGAAGCCTTAGCAGCCTTCAAACATAACGTCCGAGACGCATGGCTCACCAGACACCTCGGCCAGGAAAAACCAAGGACAATGGCAGCACTAACAAGCCTCATGACCCGCTTTTGCGCGGGAGAGGATAGTTGGCTGGCAAGATGCAGCACCAGCGACCCAAGTACATCCGAAGTCAGGGATGAAAACGGGAAACCACGATGCAAAAAGAACCAGCACCGAACTAAGGGAAACGGCCCAAAGAGCACGACAGTTAACGCCGGGTTCAAAAGCTCTCGACAGAACAACAAAATATTTCCCCTCAAGGACAACAGCGATGAGCTATCCAACCTAAACAAAATCTTGGACAAGATATGCCAAATCCACAGCACCTCCGGGAAGCCTGCAAACCATACCCACAGAGATTCTTGGGTCTTCAAACAGTCCGGTCGACTTAATGCCGAACACAAGGGGCTCGAAACACCAAGTGAGGACGATGACGAACCCCACAAGCAGAGCACCAGCAAACAAAGCAACTTCCCACAAGAGGTCAAGGCAGTAAATTCACTTCATGTGACAACAGGCAAAAATAGAGCGGCGCCCACTAAAAGGCGCGCCGCACGGTCCACCCCAGCGGAGTCCAAACACTGGATGTCAAAACCAATCACCTTCGACCATCAGGACTACTCCGGAAGTATCCGGAACGCAGGATGGACTGCCCTAATATTAGATCCTATAATCGACGGACTGCAATTTACAGAAGTCCTAATGGACGGCGGCAGTGATCTAAACCTGCTATATCAGGACACAATCCGCAGAATGGGGATAGACCCAACCAAAATACGCCATAGCAACACTTCCTTTAAGGAGTAATGCCAGGCCCATATGCCCATTGTACGGGCTCTCTACCACTAGAAGTTGTGTTCGGCTCAGCCGACAACTACCGTCGCGAAAAGCTAGTCTTCCACATCGCCCCATTTAAAAGTAGCTATAAAGCACTATTGGGACGCGAAGCCTTCGCCCGCTTTAACGCAATACCGCATTATGCATCTCTCACACTTAAAATGCCCGGTCCACGCGACATAATCTCATTAAAGGGAAGCCTCGAGTGTTCCTCGAATAAGGAAGAAAGTGAGACTGCCTTGACAGCCACACATTAATACGGCTTTTTCCGATCAAAGCCCCCAAACAGGTCATCCAGACCCCGGACACGGTTAGGCGAGTCCGGTGCAAATAAACAAGGGGCTCACCAGCCGCGTACCCCCTTACAAGGGGTTGCACGCATGTACCATAAGAGACAATAAAGCTCAATCTTATTTGTTTTTTGAATTATACTTTGTTCATACATCTTTCGCATGATACTTTTTCACACTAAGTTCTCCTCTTTTATAGATGAACACCGTGCTACGCCCGTCCAGGATACGGCACAACGGAGACACGGGCGCAGATGTGCAGTAGGGACCCGTTACAAGGATTCTTTTCAGATTAAGACCCTGCGTAAACCTTTCTTACTGTCTCTTGTTGATACACATCCCCCGGTTCCTCACTATAACCAAGGAGGAGGTGGCGTTTTGGCATCGGCGCGTCGAAATTTTTCGCTGCACTGGACACGGGGCTTAGGGCATAGTTACGCCCGTTTTCATAAAGACCGAATACCTTAGGGAGTGTTCGGCGTCTCGAGTTAGGCCTTATATGCATCAGCTCCGAATCATGTCTTTGGTCAAATGTTGGGTTTGCCCTGCTCCTGTGTTTTGCTGCCTTATGTTCCGCTCTATCGGCTAACGCGACACCAGGAGAACTACTGCGATTGTGCCCCGGTTCGTCCAGGTGAGCACCTCAGTAGAGAAAGCCGAAAACTGACTGTCATGATATAGCGAGAGACTGGTTAACCACTCGATCGACCATCGGAATGATTAAAATTCCTCCGCTTTAACGAAGGACCGTTTCCCGGTCAGGCACATATGCGCCCCGAAATACGAAGAGCACAGTGCCCCTAGGGGCTATATGGTAGCCCCACCATTGAACTCCTATGGCTAAGTGAAAGTGATAAAGCATTATAGTCCGGTTGCCTAGTTTGCTACGCTATCACCTCCTTCACAGGACCAAGACGTTGGATTAAGTGTGAAACAGCGCTATTTTTTGCAAACACCCCCGCACTATGTGCGTGGGGGCTGAAGCCGAAGACTGCCATCTTTCAGGTTATATACACATATACGTTAACGGCCGCACAGGAGGAATTTCAACACTTGAACGCACAAGTATAAAAAGCCCTTATATTATATTTGAAGTATGGCTTCACAAATCATACATGTCACTTGAACATAACATTTTTCGAGCACTGCGTCTCTATTAAACGAGCGCCCTACAGGACTTCTCCAAAATAGTGCTCGGCCGGTAATCGGCTCCTGTCCGAGTCCCGGGAAGTAACGTCGGTGGCCTCCATCTCTGCCCAGTATGTTTTGACATGGGCGAGCGCCATTTGTGCACCCTCTATACATGCCAACCGTTTCATCGCCTTGATATGCGGCACCGCTTCAAGGAACTGCTGCACCAAGCCAAAATAACTCTTCGGCTCGGGCCGTTCCGGCCACAGATGAGCCACGACACCCTTCATGGCAAGTCCGGATAACCTATTCAGCTCAGCCCACTCAGCTAACCGATCGGTCAATGGAAGTGGACGCTCCGGACTATGGAACTGCGACCAAAAAAGCTCTTCCATTCCGTGATCCTTCTGCCCTCGAAAGTGTGCAACCGCGTCTGCGGCACTCGCCGCCAAATTCAGATAGGCATCCTCTGCACCCCACAATCGCCCAGCGAGCATACTGGATCCGTGAACTTCCCTACGCAGCAGAAAGGGCTTTCTAGCCGCAATATCCCCGGCCTGACGTAGCTCCTCCTTTATAGCTCTCATCGCGGAGCGGGCATCCTTGGCTTTGGTGATGGCCTTCTTCAGGTCCTCTTGCTCCGCTCGGCGTTCTCTTTCAAGAAACTCATAGCGGTCGGTAGCATCCTTCAGCTTTACGGCCATTTCGCCATTTCCTCCTGCTTGGCGATGAAGCAGCTATTACGCTTTTAGCTCTTGGCTGCCTTCAAGGCAACCGATTATTTTTTTTCGGCTTGCTCCTTGGCTCGGGCAAGCTCGCGCGAAGGTCCTCCATAGCAGCGGCACCATCTGCATTAAGCATACATATAGTAAGGCATGGGCGTCAAGCTCCCTTACCAGGTGTTCGCAGAAAAGCCACATACCTTGTGACTCGTCAAGTCGCTTATTGACCAGCGCGATGTCCGCATCCGCAGCGTCCAGTTGCCGCTTCAGTTCGGTAACTCTATCAGTCCTGGTCACCGAACGCTCCGCCCCCTGAATAGGAAGGGCGACATCTTAACATTGAGATTATGATCCTCGGCACGCCGCCACTTTTGACAACGTACCGAGTCTCAGGGGCTACTATCTATACAGGGTGCATTCTATATGCAAAACTGTCAGAAGGTACAACATTCTTGCATACCTCAAACCTCGTCAGTAAACTTCTGACGGCTTCATGCAAACCGCTCTCAGTGGATGAAATCCTTTCAATCACCGTACCCATTAACGCACGGTGATCTTCTGAGATAGATGCTCGCCCGAGCAGATCCTTCAGCTCCTCCGACCGCACACCAGTTGGTGCCGGACCTCCCGGCCCCGCCGGACTCGGGGAAACCCTCCGCGACAACACCTCAGGGTCGTCCACCCCGCCTGATGGCACGGCAGATGGAGGCGTTTCGCTTTCCATCATCTCCAGACGAAGATCCCCCAAAGATGAGCTCCGCTGAGAAGGGCTGAGATCCAAACTACAAGGTAAAAACTTCGATCATCCTCAGAAATAAAAACAGGGATGTCTCTTATAACAAAACTCCCCTTTCTACTTACGGCTTGCTGGAGGGCTGGTTCCCTTGGGGAAATAGTACGGCCGGGGCCCCTCCCGGCGCAGGACCCTCTGGCGAAGATTTCTTCCCCCGCTTTGAGGCCTTGACCTCCGGATCTTCAGAAGCGGTCCTCTTCTCCCCTTGGAGGGAGGGATTCTCGATCCCCCCTTCCTTAAAGGCCTCCTTAGTGGAGGCGGTAGCTTTCCTGCTCCCCCCTTCGCCCTCTTCCAAAGGCACAACCTCCAGCATCTTGGTTAGCACCGGATCCGGCACAGTCTCAGGGAGGGGGGCCGAACACCTTATTAGCTTTGCTTTTGCTATCCACTCATGTTCAAGGGACGGCTTTTTAAAGGGCAAGTATTATGATAAATGTACGAATAGCACGTCCGGGCACAGGAACTACTTACTTGAGTATCTGGCGATTGCAACTCAGACCTGTGTCCTCGGTCAAGACCAGACACATCTCTTGTGATCCGAAGAACAGTTTATACATCTCCACGGGCGTCACGCCCATGAAGTGGTGCAAAGCTCGCGGTCCCTCCGGATTGAATTCCCACAGGCAGAGAGGGTGACGTTTGCGGGCGAATACGCCAATCAAGATAACTCGCGCCACTACGACCAGATTGATCTCCCTCTCTTGGAGGTCTCGAATCCGGCCCTGCAACATTGGAACGTCCTTGGACGGCCCCCAGTTAAGACCTTTATTGACCCATGACGCCACCGTTGAGGGGCCAGTGAAAGGCAGGTGGCGCCACCGCCTGGTGCCCCGGGAGCGGTGATGTAGAACCACTCCTGTTGCCTGAAGCCAAGCTCCTCTTGAAAAGAGCCCTCGGGCCATGGAGCATCGGCCCTCTTACTTAGAATCGCCCCTCCGCACTCTACCTGCCCCTCGATCATCTTGGCTCCACGTCAAGGTCTTGAGCCACAATCCGAAGTGAGGGGTAGTGCGGAGGAAGGCTTTGCAGACAATGATGAACGATGAGATGCGGAGGATGGACTTCGGAGCCAAGTCATGGAATTCCAGCCCATAATAAAACATGAGCCCCCTCACGAAGGGGTCCATCGGGAAGCCTAAACCCCGATGGAAGTGAGACACGAACACCACGCTCTCACCAGGCTCGGGAGTGGGAATGACTTGCCCTTGGGCGGGCAGCCTATGCGAAATCTCGCAGGTTAGGTACCTGGCGTCTCTCAGCTTTAGCACGTCTTCTTCCTTGACGGAAGAGGGCATCCACCGGCCCTATAGGTCGGAGCCGGACATTGTTGAAGGTCCGAAGCGCCCGAATCTGGAACCTTAGATGTTGGAACTCGAGGCGAGGGGCAGATTCGAATGGAATTGAAGAAAAGGAACGGGCCTTGGTCTCATTATAAAGGGGTAGAATACCAAGAGCCGTCCCCGTGACCGTTTGGGGCTCGCCGATGGAGGCGTGCCAGCTAACGCACGTTGGGTTACCCATGTCCGTATTGATGAGAATCCCGGAATAAGGGGACACGATCTCCGCTTTGACAAGACGTGCCAAGGAAACCGCTTCGCTAAACATGCTGAGGTGGAACAATAAAACGAATAAAGGCTTGGCCATGGCATGACGTCATGCCACGAAATACGTCAGCGGATTGAACCTGTGTAAATATTATTCTCTCTACGATGGTATGTGGAATTTATTTTGCAGAGCCGAACACTATCCTGGTGTTCAAAATCTTCTATGAATTATTCGGAGGAGGAACCCGCCTTGCAATGCGAAGACAATATGCGTGCGGACTCGTCGTCATTGAAGCCTAGTTCGAGGCTCTTGAGGAGTCTGGACTAGGGGTGTCCGGTAGCGAACTATCATCATTGGCGGACTCCAAGACTATGAAGATACAAGATTGAAGACTTCGTCCCGTGTCCGGATGGGACTTTCCTTGGCGTGGAAGGCAATCTTGGCGATACGGATATGTAGATCTCCTACCATTGTAACCGACTCTGTGTAACCCTAGCCCTCTACGGTGTCTATATAAATCGGAGGTTTTTAGTCCATAGGACACATAACAATCATACCATAGGCTAGCTTCTAGGGTTTAGCCTCCTTGATCTCGTGGTAGATCTACTCTTGTAATACCCATATCATCAATATCAATCAAGCAGGAGTAGGGTTTTACAGAGGGCCCGAACCTGGGTAAAAATATCGTGTCCCTTGTCTCCTGTTACCATCCGCCTAGACGCACAGTTCGGGACCCCCTACCCGAGATCCGCCGGTTTTGACACCGACAGGGGGATCTTGGTGCGCCTTGACCAGGGGTGTGGGGCCTTGCCCCCACTACCCACGTTCATGTGGGCCCCCCCATGAAGGTGGGCCCCACTCAAGAACCTTCTAGAACCTTCCAGGTACAATACTGAAAAATCCTGAACATTTTCCGATGGCCAAAATAGGACTTCCCATATATAAATCTTTACCTCTGGACCATTCCGGAACTCCTCGTGGCGTCCGGATCTCATCCGGACTCAACAACATTCGAATCGCACACTAATTCCCATAACAACTCTAGCGTCACCGAACCTTAAGTGTGTAGACCCTACGGGTTCGGGAATCATGCAGACATGACTGAGGCAGCTCTCTGGCCAATAACCAACAGCGGGATCTGGATACCCATGTTGGCTCCCACATGTTCCATGATGATCTCATCGGATGAACCACTATGTCAAGGATTCAAGCAATCCCGTATACAATTCCCTTTGTCAATCGGTACCTTACTTGCCCGAGATTCGATTGTCGGTATCCCAATACCTCGTTCAATCTTGTTACCGGCAAGTCACTTTACTCGTTCTGTAATGCATGATCCCGTGACTAACTACTTAGTCACATTGATCTCATTATGATGATGCATTATTGAGTGGGCCCAGAGATACCTCTTGGTCACACGGAGTGACAAATCCCAGTCTCGATTCGTGCCAACCCAACAGACACTTTTGCTGATACCCGTACTGCACCTTTATAGCCACCTAGTTACGTTGTGACGTTTGGCACACCCAAAGCATTCCTACGGTATCCGGGAGTTGCACAATCTCATGGTCTAAGGAAATTATACTTGACATTAGAAAAGCTTTTAGCAAACGAACTACACGATCTTGTGCTATGCTTAGCATTGGGTCTTGTCCATCACATCATTCTCCTAATGATGTGATCCCATTATCAATGGCATCCAATGTCCATGGTCAGGAAACCATAACCATCTATTGATCAACGAGCTAGTCAACTAGAGGCTCACTAGGGACATGTTGTGGTCTATGTATTCACACATGTATTACGGTTTCCAGTTAGTACAATTATAGCATGAACAATAGACAATTATCATGAACAAGGAAATATAATAATAACCATTTTATTATTGCCTCTAGGGCATATGTCCAACAAAGAGTTGGGTCGAGTAAACCGGGTTTGAAGCCATTCTTCACGAAGAATTCCTTCAAGGTATCATACCACGCCCGAGGGTCTTGATTGAGGCCATACAGGGCCTTGTTGAGCTTGAAGACTTTATCAGGATTCTTTGGATCTTCAAAACCCGGGGGTTGAGCAACATATACTTCTTCCTCAATCTTACCATTGAGGAATGCACTTTTCTTGTAAGATAATATCATGATGGTTAGCATAAGCAAGTAATATGCGAATAGCCTCAAGTCTAGCAACAGGTGCAAAAGATTCATCGAAGTCAACTCCTTCAACCTGTGTGTAGCCTTGAGCTACAAGTCGTGCCTTATTCCTCACCACAAGGCCATTTTCATCTTGCTTGTTGCGGTAGATCCACTTTGTGCCAATAACGTTGTGCTTGCGAGGAT
The DNA here is from genome assembly GCA_021437245.1 of Aegilops speltoides. Classification (NCBI taxonomy): domain Eukaryota; kingdom Viridiplantae; phylum Streptophyta; class Magnoliopsida; order Poales; family Poaceae; genus Aegilops; species Aegilops speltoides. Next base: position 58,157,533 of record CM038143.1, on the reverse strand, counting down.
CTGGACGTTTGACCAGTTCCCAGACATTGTTGAGCTCGAACTGATGTAATTCTTCTTGCATAGCTTGAATCCACTCAGCTCCGAAATGCTTCATCTACCTTAGTGGGCTCTGTGATAGAGACAAACGCAAAATGCCCACAAAAGTTAGATAAATGTGAAGCTTTTGAGCGTGTGAGAGGACCTGGTGCTTCAATGCCATTGATGATCTTCTCGATTTGCACTTCATTTGCAATACGAGGATGAGCGGGTTGTCTTAGAGGAATTTGATCCGCATTTTCTTCAGGAGCATTTTCCTTAGCACCATTTTCTTCAGTGCGCCAAATTCGACGTTCATCGCGATGCGGAATGAATTCTTCAGCAGATTCTTGATGAGGAATGACATCCTCGGTGGCTTTGAACTTGATAGAATCCTCGGTGCTGGTTCATCTATCACAGAAGGTAGGTGCTCTCTTTGCGAGCCATTAGTTTCATCAAACCGCACATCTACAGTTTCAACAACCTTGTGAAGAACGTTGTTGAAGACTATGTAGGTGTGCGAGTCCTTTCCGTAACCAAGCATGAAACCCTCATGTGCTTTCGGTGCAAACTTAGAATTGTGATGAGGATCTCTAATCCAACATTTAGCACCGAAGACTTTGATGTAACTTACATTAGGTTCTTGTTAGTGAGGAGTTCATAGGCAGTCTTCTTGAAGAATTTGTGAAGATATACTCTGTTGATGATGTGGCAAGCGGTATCAATTGCATCAATCCAGAACTGACGAGGTGTCTTGTATTCATCAAGCATAGTGCGAGCCGTTTCAGCGTGGGTTCTGTTTTTGCGCTCCACGACGCCATTCTGTTGAGGAGTATAAGGAGCAGATAACTCATGATTAATACCAAGTTCATCAAGATAGTCATCAAGACCGGAATTCTTGAACTCAGTTCCATTGTCACTCCTGATGTGCTTGATCTTCACACCAAAGTTGGTTGAAGCCCTCAAGGAAAATTGTTTGAAGACTTCCTACACTTCATGTTTGTAAGTAACAATGTGTACCCATGTGTAACGAGAATAATCATCAACAATAACAAAGCCATATAGAGATGCATCATTTGTCATAGCAGAATAATGATTAGGACCGAAAAGATCCATGTGAATCAATTCAAATGGTCGAGTGGTAGTCATGATAGTCTTCGATGGATCCTTGGCCTTTGTCATCTTCCCAGCTTCATAGGCTCTGCATAGATGATCCTTGAGGAATTTGACATTCTCAATGCCAATGACATGCTTCTTCTTCGCGAGCGTGTGCAGATTCCTCATGCCAGCATGACCAAGTCATTGATGCCATAGCCAGCCTTCTGAAGCTTTTGCAAGTAAGCACACGGCAGGTTGTGGTCCTGTAGAGAAATCAACAATGTACAAGTCTCCTCTCCTAAAGCCTTCAAAGACTTTGGAATTGTCAGCTTCCATGATCACAACACAACGATACTTGCCAAAGACAACAGCCATATCAAGATCACAAAGCATTGAGACAGACATGAGGTTGTATCCTAAGGACTCAACAAGCACGACTTTGTCCATGTGTATGTCCTTAGAGATCGCAACCTTACCTAGACCCAATACCTGACTTTTGCCTTTGTCAGCGAAGATGATATGCTTCAGATGTGACGGTGATAAGGGAGCATACATCAATAGATTCTTGTCACCAGTCATGTGATTTGTACATCCACTATCGAGGACCCACTCATTTGCCTTGGGTTGATCATCCTGCAGATGATTAGTGCAGCTTACAAACTCATATACTTCATCAGTGAAGAATATGACATCAGTATCATCAGTTCAATTTCATAAAGAAGTTAGAACAGACAATCAGTATGAGGACGTGAGAAATGAAGGTTCATTTCATCATGATTAGCCTACGTCCTATCATGCACTATTCAGGTCTCCAAGAAATTCTTGATCGTTTGAGCACGATCGGAGACTGACCTACATAAGAGATTAGTTCTTTTTCTTCACCACCCACATCTGGAGGGGTGGCAAAGAATTCATCACTCTGCGAGCACCATATGAGAAAGGTGGTATAGACGCCAGTCCACTTTGTTTCACATAGGAGGGGTTAGGGTAAGCATATGAATAAGCAGAGAAATTCTTCGAGGACTTATGAACATAATGATTTGAAGAATAATGCACATATTCATAGCCCTTAGCTCTACCCTGCGAAACAGAAGGGTTAGCACGAGGATAATCATATGAGGACTTTGATCCTTTTGAGGAATTTGATCCACGTGAGGAATTTGGTCCACCTGAGGACTTGGATCCATATGAAGAATTTGGTTCATATGAAGAATTTGATCTGGAGTTCCTTTTCTTCACGGTGGTGTCATGAGGACATTCACCAAGACTTTCAAGGCAACTTTTGGGAACCAGATTTTCTTCATGGGAGAACCGTTCTGCAGATTAGTCCCAACATATCTAGCAAATACTTCACCATTCTGATTTTTGAACAGTTTATAGTTAGAGTCAAATGACTCATTAGAAGAATGAGGAGATTCACATGTAAAGCAGATAAGTTGGATGGATCAATCGGAGGTCCCTTTGCAAAGAACCCATGAGGTTTTGGGATACTGCTCAGGCTTCCAATATGTTCCATCAGCATTGAGTTTCCTCTCAAAGGCAATACCCTCTTTGCTAGGGTTTCTGTTGAGGATCTGCTTTTTGAGCACATCACAAAGAGTCTAATGCCCTTTGAGGCTTTTGTACATGCCATGCCTGTCATGTACAATTCCTTCAGCCCTGCATCATCAGTGATACTTGCATTGTCCTCAGATGAGGAATTAGTGACAGCAGAGACATATGAAGAATTTGTAGCATTAGAAGCATTTGAACATTCATGTGAAGAATTAGCAGTTTCACGTTCAATGCACTTTAGAAATGGAGGAACAAATTCTTCCTGTGTGGCGCTGGTTTGTTGAGCAAGTAATGAATCGCGCTCCTTCTGAAGATCTTCATAATCCACTCTTAGCTTTTCAAGATCTTGCTTTCTTTGAAGAAATTCAGAAGAAAGCTTCTCGTGATCAGACAAGAGAGTATTATGTTGATCTTGCAGGGCGTCAAACATGGAATGAAGTCTCTGAAGACTCTCAGCCAATGCTTTTGACTGATCCATTTCTTCACCCAACATATCATCGCTCTTATTAAGCATGTATTGAACTTTTTCCAAAGCTCTTTGTTGTTTAGTGGCAAGGGAAGCAAGTTTGACATAGCTGGGGCCGAATACATCACCTGACTCATCATCACTAGATTTGGAAAGGTAGCATTCAGTTACCTTGGCACCTTCTGCCATGAGGCATGGTGAAGAGGAAGACGATTCAGGTGCGAAAGTCATCTCTTTGAGAGAATCCTTGTAATCCTCAAACCAAGGATCTTGACAAGTATGATGACCTTCATAGACCTCAGAAAGCTGGTCCCAGATTAGCTTCGCGTGATTGAGGTGCATGACGTTCCAGAACTGATTTTTGAACAGACAGGAGCAGATGACATCCTTCGCTGTGAGGTTCAGTAGAGTGTACTTGCGAATGTCATCAGCCTCCGCCATCTTGCATAGATCGGTAAGACCAATCTCAGTGACGGTCCACATTTCGCTGTCCATAGCCATGAGTCACTTCTTCAACATGGCCTTCCACCGAGGATACTCACGACCGTCAAAGATAGGGCAGGATACGTTCCTAAATCCTGCAGTCGACATAACTAAAATTCCAGGCGTTTCAACCAAAATCACATAGAACAAGGTAGTATCTTGCTCTGATACCATTTGAAAGTGCGTTATATAGACTAGAGGGGGGGTGAATAGGCGATTTTTATAAATTCTTCACTGAGGAATTTGCTGGTGAGGAAATTCCTAAATGAAGAACTACTAGCAGCAGAATAAGTACTCAGAAGTAAACATAACAGGATACAAGCATAGTCATCATGGCGAGATGAAGACAAACACAGAGTACTGAAGAAATAGATCTGAGGAAATTGAGAAAGTCTTCAGTCAAAGTCTTCAAACAGATATGAACAGGCACACAACAACAGACATGAGGAAATGAAAGAGTTGAGGAAATAGAACCAGGAGGCTTGGTGAAGACAATGATTTGGTAGACCAGTTCCAACTCTTTGTCTCGCTTGTACATCTGGTTGGAGCGGATGAGTATTTAAACTCGAGGACACCCAGTCCCGGACACACAGTCCTCACCGTATTCTCCTTGAGCTAAGGTCACACAGACCTCGCCCAATCACTCGTGGTAAGTCTTCAGGTGACTTCCAAACCTTCACAAACTTGGTCACTCGGCGATCCACAATTCCTCTTGGATGCTCTAGACCTTGGCGCCTAAACGTCTGGAAGAAGCACATTCTTCAAAGGAAACAAGCATCGGATCCACGCAGGATCAATCTCTTCAGTGATGCTCAATCACTTTGGGTTTGTAGGTGTTGGGTTTGGGGTTTTCCTCACTTGATGATTTTCACTCAAAGTCCTCGGAGGATGGGATGCTCTCAATTGACAAGTGTCAGTTTCTCTCGGAGCAGCCAACCAGCTAGTGGTTGAAGGGGGCGGCTATTTATAGCCTAGGGAGCAGCCCGACATGATAAGACATAAATGCCCTTGTCTGATATGACCGTTAGGTGGATAGATATTTTGGAACCACTGGCGCATAGCACAACAACGGTCGGAATTTTGACTATCAAAATCCTCGGGGCTATCATGTTCCTCCTTGTGTAGGTAATTCACCTTTGGTGAATTCCTAACTCCTCGATCGAAACAAATTCCTCGAGACCGGAAGAACTTTGTCTCATCCTTTGAAGAATATGACTGAACTGTATGAGATTTCCAATGGCTTCACTCGAAGGGATTGGTAGGTGTAGGATTTTGAGTTGAGCATCACATGGAAATTTTTCCTTAGTATTTCCTTGACCCCCTTTAACAGTACGGTGTTTCCTATGACTCAAGAAAGAGAAAATGAAACTACAAAAACAAAATTCTTCACGCTTCATGTTCCTCGAATGAATGCCAAGTCTTCAAGGTCACACCAATTTCTTCACTTTCAAAGTCTTCAGAAAGTCTTCAGATATCTAAAGTCTTCAGACGAAGAACTTCATTTCTAGGGGTCGACTTTCTCTGTAAATATCAAACTCCTCATAGACTTATAGACCTGTGTACACTCATAAATGCATCAGTCCCTTAACCTATAAGTCTTCAATACACCAAAATCACTAAGGGGCACTAGATGCACTTACACGTACAGCACCTCCGAGTTCAGCACACGTTAGCTCGATGACGACCCATGAACTCCGATCCAGCAGAGCTTTGCGGGAGAGTTCTGTCAGCACGACGGCGAGATGACGGTGTTGATGATGCTACCGACGCACGGCTTCGCCTAAGCACAACTACGATATTACCGAGGTGGAATATGGTGGAGGGGGGCACCGCACACGGCTAAGAGATCAATGATCAATTGTTGTGTCTCCAAGGGGTTCCCCTCTCCCCGTATATAAAGGAGTGGAGGAGGGGAGGGCCGGCCCTCTCTATGGCGCGCCCTAGGGGAGTCCTACTCCCACCGGGAGTAGGATTCCCCCTTTCCTAGTAGAACTAGGAGCACTTCCAAGTAGTAGGAGTAGGAGAGAAGGAAAGGGAAAAGAGAAGAGAAGGAAGGAGGGGGCACCGCCCCTCCCCCTAGTCCAATTCGGACTAAGCGTTGGGGGGGCACTCAGCCTCCCCTCTCTCTTTCCCCTAAAGCCCAATAAGGCCCATATACTCCCCGGCGAATACCCGTAACTCTCCGGTACTCTGAAAAATACCCGAATCATTCGGAACCTTTCCAAAGTCCGAATATAGTCGTCCAATATATCGATCTTTACGTCTCGACCATTTTGAGACTCCTCGTCATGTCCCCAATCTCATCCGGGACTCAAAACTACCTTCGGTACATCAAAACACATAAACTCATAATATCGATCGTCACCGAAATTTAAGCATGCGGACCCTACGGGTTCGAGAACTATGTAGACATGACCAAGACACATCTCTGGTCAATAACCAATAACAAAACCTGGATGCTCATATTGGTTCCCACATATTATACGAAGATCTTTATCGGTCAAACCGCATAACAACATACGTTGTTCCCTTTGTCATCGGTATGTTACTTGCCCGAGATTTGATCGTCGGTATCATCATACCTAGTTCAATCTTGTTACCGACAAGTCTCTTTACTCGTTCTGTAATGCATCATCCCGCAACTAACTCATTAGTCACATTGCTTGCAAGGCTTATAGTGATGTGCATTACCGAGAGGGCCTAGAGATACCTCTCCGACAATCGGAGTGACAAATCCTAATGTTGATCTACACCAACTCAACAAGTACCATTGGAGACACCTATAGAGCACCTTTATAATCACTCAGTTACGCTGTGACATTTTGGTAGCACGCAAGGTGTTCCTCCGATAATCGGGAGTTGCATAGTCTCATAGTCATAGGAACATGTATAAGTCATGAAGAACGCAATAGCAACATACTAAATGATCAAGTGCTAGGCTAATGGAATGGGTCAAGTCAATCACATCATTCTCTAATGATGTGATCCCGTTAATCAAATGACAACTCATGTCTATGGCTAGGAAACTTAACCATCTTTGATTCAATGAGCTAGTCAAGTAGAGGCATACTAGTGACAGTTTGTTTGTCTATGTATTCACACATGTACTAAGTTTCCGCTTAATACAATTCTAGCATGAATAATAAACATTTATAATAAAATAAGGAAATAAATAATAACTTTATTATTACGTCTAGGGCATATTTCCTTCAGTCTCCCACTTGCACTAGAGTCAATAATCTAGTTCACATCATCATGTGATTTAACACCAATATTCACATATGTATGTGATTAACACCCATAGTTCACATCGTTATGTGACCAACACCCAAAGGGTTTACTAGAGTCAATAATCTAGTTCACATTGCTATGTGATTAACACCCAAAGAGTACTAAGGTATGATCATGTTTTGCTCGTGAGAGAAGTTTAGTCAACGGGTCTGTCACATTCAGAACCGTATGTATTGCAAATATTCTATGTCTACAATGCTCTACACGAAGCTACTCTAGCTAATTGCTCCCACTTTCAATATGTATCCAGATTGAGACTTGAGTCATCTATATCGGTGTAAAAGCTTGCACCGATGTAACTCTTTACGACGAACTCTTTTATCACCTCCATAATCGAGAAATATTTCCTTAGTCCTCACTAAGGATATTCTTGAGCGTTGTCCAGTGATCTACTCCTAGATCAAAATTGTACTCCCTTGCCCAACTTAGAGCAAGGTATACAATAGGTCTGGTACACATCATAGCATACTTTATAGAACCTATGACTGAGGCATAGGGAATGACTTTAATTTCATTCTCTTTCTATTTTCTGCCATGGTCGGGTTTTAAGTCTTACTCAACTTCATACCTTGCAACACAAGCAAGAACTCCTTCTTTGACTGTTCCATTTTGAACTATTTCAAAATCTTATCAAGGTATGTACTCATTGAAAAATCTTATCAAGCGTCTTGATCTATCTCTATAGATCTTGATGCTTAATGTGTAAGCAGCTTTACCGAGGTCTTTCATTGAAAAACTTTTATTCAAGTATCCTTCTATGCTATCCAGAAATTCTATATCATTTCCAATCAACAATATGTCGTCCATATATAATATTAGAAATGCTACAGAGCTCCCACTCACTTTTTTGTAAATACAGGCTTCTCCAAAAGTCTCTATAAAACCATATGCTTTAATCACACTATCAAAGCGTTTATTCAAACTCCGAGAGGCTTGCACCAGTTCACAAATGGATCGCTGGAGCTTGCACACTTTGTTAGCACCTTTCGGATCGACAAAACCTTCTGGTTGCATCATATACAACTCTTCTTTAAGAAATCCATTAAGTAATGTAGTTTTGACATCCATTTGCCAAATTTCATAGAATGCGGCAATTGCTAACATGATTCGGACAGACTTTTAAGCATCGATACGAGTGAGAAAATCTCATTGTATTCAACACCTTGAACATTGTCAAAAACCTTTTTCGACAAGTCTAGCTTTGTAGATAGTAGCACTACTATCAACGTCCGTCTTCCTCTTTAAGATCCATTTATTTTCTATGGCTTGCCGATCATCGGGCAAGTCAATCAAAGTCCACACTTTGTTCTCATACATGGATCCCATCTCAGATTTCATGGCCTCGAGCCATTTCGCGGAATCTGGGCTCATCATCGCTTCCTCATAGTTTGTTGGTTCATCATGGTCTAGTAACATGACTTCCAGAACAGGATTACCGTACCACTATGGTGTGGACTGTACTTTGGAAGACCTACGAGGTTCTGTAGTAACTTGATCTGAAGTTTCATGATCATCATCATTAGCTTCCTCACTAATTGGTGTAGGAATCACTTGAACTAATTTTTGTGATGAACTACTTTCCAATTCAGGAGAAGATACAATTACCTTATCAAGCTCTACTTTCCTCCCACTCACTTCTTTCGAGAGAAACTCCTTCTCTAGAAAGGATCCATCTTAGCAATGAATATCTTGCCTTCGGATCTGTGATAGAAGGTGCACCCAACAATTTCCTTTGGGTATTCTATGAAGACGCACTTCTCCGATTTGGGTTCGAGCTTATCAGGTTGAAGCTTTTCACATAAGCATCGCAGCCCCAAACTTTAAGAAACGACAACTTTGGTTTCTTGCCAAACCACAGTTCATAAGGCGTCGTCTCAACGGATTTTGATGGTGCCCTATTTAAAGTGAATGCAGCTGTCTCTAATGCATAACCCCAAAACGATAGTGGTAAATAGGTAAGATACATCATAGATCGCACCATATCCAATAAAGTGTGGTTACGACATTTTGGACACACCATTACGCTGTGGTGTTCCATATGGCATGAGCTGTGAAACTATTCCATATTGTTTTAAATGAAGGCCAAACTCGTAACTCAAATATTCTCCTCCACGATCAGATCGTACAAACTTTATTTTCTTGTTACGATGATTCTCCACTTCACTCTGAAATTCTTTGAACTTTTCAAATGTTTCAGACTTGTGCTTCATTAAGTAGATATACTCATATCTGCTCAAATCATCTGTGAAGGTCAGAAAATAATGATACCCGCCACGAGCATCAACACACATTGGAGCGCATACATCGGTATGTATTATTTCCAACAAGTCAGTAGCTCATTCCCCGGAGAACGGAGTTTTTAGTCATCTTGCCCAAAAGGCACGGTTCGCAAGCATCAAATGATTCATAACCAAGTGATTCCAAAAGTCCATATTTATGGAGTTTCTTCATGCGCTTTACACCGATATGACCCAAATGACAGTGCCACAAATAAGTTGCACTATCATTATCAACTTTGCATCTTTTGGCATCAATATCATGATTTTGTGTATCACTACGATCGAGATCCAACAAACTATTTTCATTGGGTGTATGACCATCGAAGGTTTTATTCATGTAAACAGAACAACAATTATTCTCTGACTTTAAATGAATAACCGTATTGCAATAAACATGATCAAATCATATTCATGCTCCACGCAAGCACCAAATAACATTTATTTAGGTTTAACACTAATCCCGAAAGTATAGGGAGTGTGCGATGATGATCATATCAATCTTGGAACCACTTCCAACACACATCGTCACTTCACCCTCAACTAGTCTCTGATTATTCTGTAACTCCTGTTTTGAGTTACTAATTTTTAGCAGCCGAACAAGTATCAAATACCCAGGGGCTACTATAAACACTAGTAAGGTACACATCAATAACATGTATATCAAATATACCCTTGTTCACTTTGCCATCCTTCTTATCCACCAAATATTCAGGGCATTTCCACTTCCAAAGACCATTTCCTTTGCGAGAGAAGCACTCGGTTTGTGCTTTGGTCCAGCTTTGGGCTTCTTCACGGGAGTGACAACTTGCTTGGCATTCTACTTGAAGTTAACTTTCTTTCCCTGTGCCCTTTTCTTGAAACTAGTGGTCTTGTCAATCATCAACACTTGATGCTCTTTCTTGATTTCTACCTTCATCGATTTCGACATCACGAAGAGCTCGAGAATCGTTTACGTCATCCCTTCCATGCTATAGTTCATCACGAAGTTTTCTAGTAACTTGGTGATGGTGACTAGAGAACTCTGTCAATCACTATCTTATCTGGAAGATTAACTCCCACTTGATTCAAGCGATTGTAGTACCCAGACAATCTGAGCACACGCTCACTAGTTAAGCAATTCTCCTCCATCTTTTAGCTATAGAACTTGTTGGAGACTTCATATCTCTCAACTCGGGTATTTGCTTGAAATATTAACTTCAACTCCTAGAACATATCATATGGTCCATGACATTCCAAACGTCTTCGAAGTCCCGATTCTAAGCCGTTAAGCATGGTGCAATAAACTATCAAGTAGTCATCATATTGAGCTAGCCAAACGTTCATAACGTCTGCATCTGCTCCTGCAATAGGTCTGTCACCTAGCGGTGCATGAAGGACACAATTCTTCTGTGCAGCAATTAGGATAAACCTCAGATCACGAACCCAGTCCGCATCATTGCTACTATCATTTTTCAACTTAGTTTTCTCTAGGAACACATATAAAATATAGGGAAGCAACAACACGAGCTATTGATCTACAACATTATTTGCAAAATACTATCAGGACTAAGTTCATGATAAACTAAAGTTCAATTAATCATATTACTTAAGAACTCCCACTTAGATAGACATCCCTCTAATCATCTATGTGATCACGTGATCCAAATCAACTAAACCATGTCCGATCATCACGTGAGATGGAGTAGTTTTCAATGGTGAACATCACTATGTTGATCATATCTACTATATGATTCACGCTTGACCTTTCGGTCTCAGTGTTCCGAGGCCATATCTGCATATGCTAGGCTCGTCAAGTTTAGCCTGAGTATTCTGCGTGTGCAAAACTGTCTTACACCCGTTGTATTTGAACGTAGAGCTTATTACACCCGAACATCACGTGGTCTCTCAGCACGAAGAACTTTCGCAACGGTGCATACTCAGGGAGAACACTTATACCTTGAAATTTAGTGAAAGATCATCTTATAATGCTACCGTCAATCAAGCAAAATAAGATGTATAAAGGATAAACAGCACATGCAATCAATATAAGTGATATGATATGGCCATCATCATCTTGTGCTTGTGATCTCCATCTCCGAAGCACCATCATGATCACCATTGTCACCGGCGCGACACCTTGATCTCCATCGTAGCATCTTTGTCGTCTCGCCAACTATTGCTTCTACGACTATCGCTACCACTTAGTGATAAAGTAAAGCAATTACAGGGCGATTGCACTGCATACAATAAAGCGACAACCATATGGCTCCTGCCAGTTGCCGATAACTTTGTTACAAAACATGATCATCTCATACAATAAAATTTAGCATCATGACTTGACCATATCACATCACAACATGCCCTGCAAAAACAAGTTAGACGTCCTCTACTTTGTTGTTGCAAGGTTTACGTGGCTGCTATGTGCTGAGCAAGAACTATTCTTACCTACGCATCAAAACCACAACGATAGTTCGTCAAGTTAGTGTTGTTTTAACCTTCTCAAGGACCGGGCGTAGCCACACTCGGTTCAACTAAAGTTGGTGAAACTGACACCCGCCAGCCACCTATGTGCAAAGCACATCGATGGAACCAGTCTCGCGTAAGTGTACGCGTAATGTCGGTCCGGGCCGCTTCATCCAACAATACCGCCGAACCAAAGTATGACATGCTGGTAAGCAGTATGACTTGTATCACCCACAACTCACTTGTGTTCTACTCGTGCATATAACATCTACGCATAAAACCAGGCTCGGATGCCACTTTTGGGGAACGTAGTAATTTCAAAAATTTCCTACACACACGCAAGATCATGGTGATGCATAGCAACGAGAGGGGAGAGTGTTGTCCATGTACCCTCGTAGACCGAAAGCGAAAGCGTTAGCACAACGCGGTTGATGTAGTCGTACGTCTTCACGATCCGACCGATCAAGTACCGAATGTACGGCACCTCCGACTTCAGCACACGTTCAGCTCGATGACGTCCCTCGAACTCCGATCCAGCAGAGCTTTGCAGGAGAGTTCCGTCAGCACGACGGCGTGATGACGGTGTTGATGATGCTACCAACGTAGGGTTTCACCTAAGCACCGCTACAATATTACCGAGGTGGAATATGGTGGAGGGGGCCACCGCACACGGCTAAGAGATCAATGATCAATTGTTGTGTCTCCAAGGGGTGCCCCTCTCCCCGTACATAAAGGAGTGGAGGAGGGGGAGGGCCGGCCCTCTCTATGGAGCGCCCTAGGGGAGTCCTACTCCCACCGGGAGTAGGATTGTCCCTTCCTAGTAGAACTAGGTGTTGGGGAACGTAGTAATTTCAAAATTTTCCTACGCACACGCAAGATCATGGTGATGTATAGCAACGAGAGGGGAGAGTGTTGTCTCGTACCCTCGTGAGACCCGGCGAAGCGATCACAACGTAGAGGAAGTAGTCGTACATTCTCCTCGCGATCCGACCGATCCGGCGCCGTTACTCCGCGCCCCGAGTTCTTGACACATGTACAGCTCGATGGCGTCCCTCGTACTCGATCCAGCCGAGTGTCGAGGAGAGTTCCACAAGACGACGGCGTGGTGGCGATCTTGATGTTCTACCAGCAGGGGCTTCGCCTAAGCTTCACGACGATATGACCGAGGTGGAATATGGTGGAGGGGCACCGCTGCGGCTAAGGAACGATCCGTAGATCAAACTTGTGTGTCCTAGGGTGCCCCTGCCCCCGTATATAAAGGAGGGAGGGGGGAGGTGCGGCCGGCCCAAGGGGGGCGCGCCGGAGGAGTCCTACTCCCACCGGGAGTAGGACTCCCCCCTTTCCTAGTTGGAGTAGGATTGGGGGGGAGGGAAAGAGGAAAGGGGGGCGCCGCCCCCCTCCTTGTCCTATTCGGACTGGGGGGGAGGGGCGCGCGGCCTGCCCTGGCCGGCCCCTCTTCCTTTCCCTCATGGCCCACTAAGGCCCATTAACCCCCGGGAGGGTTCCGGTAACCCCCCGGTACTCCGGTAAAATCCCGATTTCACCCGGAACCATTCCGAACTCCAAATATAGGCTTCCAATATATCAATCTTTATGTCTCGACCATTTCGAGACTCCTCGTCATGTCCGTGATCACATCCGGGACTCCGAACTTCTTCGGTACATCAAAATACATAAACTCATAATAACTGTCATCGAAACCTTAAGCGTGCGGACCCTACGGTTCGAGAACAATGTAGACATGACCGAGACACGTCTCCGGTCAATAACCAACAGCGGGACCTGGATGCCCATATTGGTTCCTACATATTCTACGAAGATCTTTATCGGTCGACCGCATAACAACATCGTTGTTCCTTTGTCATCGGTATGTTACTTGCCGAGATTCGATCGTCGGTATCCAATACCTAGTTCAATCTCGTTATTGGCAAGTCTCTTTACTCGTTCCGTAATACATCATCTCACAGCTAACTCATTAGTTGTATTGCTTGCAAGGCTTCAGTGATGTGTATTACCGAGAGGGCCCAGAGATACCTCTCCGACAATCGGAGTGACAAAACCTAATCTCAAAATACGCCAACCCAACATCTGCCTTTGGAGACACTGTAGTACTCCTTTATAATCACCCGATTCGTTGTGACGTTTGGTAGCACCAAAGTGTTCCTCCGTAAACGGAGTTGCATAATCTCATAGTTACGAGGAACATGTATAAGTCATGGATAAAAGCAGTAGCAACATACTAAGCGATCGAGTGCTAAGCTAATGGAATGGGTCATGTCAATCGATCATTCTACTAATGATGTGACCTTGTTAATCAAATAACAACTCTTTGTTCATGGCTAGAAACATAACCATCTTTGATTAACAAGCTAGTCTAGTAGAGGCATACTAGTGACATGTTGTTTGTTTATGCATTCACACATGTATCATGTTTCCTGTTAATACAATTCTAGCATGAATGATAAACATTTATCATGAAATAAGGAAATAAATAATAACTTTATTATTGCCTCTAGGGCATATTTCCTTGATCTCCCACTTGCACTAGAGTCAATAATCTAGATTACATAGTAATGATTCTAACACCCATGGAGTCTTGGTGCTGATCATGTTTTGCTCGTGGAAGAGGCTTAGTCAACGGTCGCAACATTCAGATCCGTATGTATCTTGCAAATCTCTATGTCTCCCACCGACTAAGTCCGGATGGAATTGAAGCGTCTCTTGATGTGTTTGGTCCTCTTGTGAAATCTGGATTCCTTCGCTAAGGCAATTGCTCGATATTGTCACGAGAAGATTTTCATTGGACCCGATGCACTAGGTATGACACCTAGATCGGATATGAACTCCTTCATCCGCACTCCTTCATTAGCTGCTTCGAAGCTGCTATGTACTCCGCTTCACATGTAGATCCCGCCACGACGCTTTGTTTAGAACTGCACCAACCGACAGCTCCTCCGTTTAGTGTAAATCGATCCGGTCTGCGATTTAGAATGGTCCGGATCGGTGTCAAAGCTTGCATCAACGTAACCATTTATGATGAGCTCTTTGTCACCTCCATATACGAGAAACATATCCTTAGTCCTTTTCGTATTTCAGGATGTTCTTGACCGCTGTCGATGATCCACTCTGGATTACTTTGGTACCTCCTGCTAGGCTTATAGCAAGGCACACATCAGTGTCAGTACACAACATTGCATACATGATAGAGCCTATGGCTGAAGCATAGGAACATCTTTCATTTTCTCTCTATCTTCTGCGTTGGTCGGGCATTGAGTCTTACTCAACTTCACACCTTGTAACACGAGCAAGAACCCTTTCTTTGCTTGATCCATTTTGAACTTCTTCAAAATTTTGTCAAGGTATGTGCTTTGTGAAAGTCAATTAAGCGTCTTGATCTATCCCTATAGATCTTGATGCCCAATATGTAAGCAGCTTCACCGAGGTCTTTCATTGAAAACTCTTATTTAAGTATCCCTTTATGCTATCCAGAAATTCTATAACATTTCCAATCAGCAATATGTCATCTACATATAATATCGTAAATGCTACTGAGCTCCCACTCACTTTCTTGTAAATCTGAGCTTCTCCAAAAGTCTATATAAACCCAAATGCTTTGATCACACTATCAAAGCGTTTATTCCAACTCCGAGATGCTTGCACCAGTCCATAAATGGATCGCTGGAGCTTGCACACTTTGTTAGCTCCCTTTGTGAGCTCTTTGTCACCTCCATATACAACTCTTCTTCCAGAAATCCATTCAGGAATGCAGCCTTTACATCCATTTGCCAAATTTCATAATCATAAAATGCGGCAATTGCTAACATGATTCGGACAGACTTAAGCATCGCTACGGGTGAGAAGGTCTCATCGTAGTCAATCCCTTGAACTTGTCGAAACCTTTTGCGACAAGTCGAGCTTTGTAGACGATAACATTACCGTCGGCGTCGGTCTTCTTCTTGAAGATCCACTTGTTTTCTATTGCTTGCCTACCCTCGGGCAAGTCAACCAAAGTCCATACTTTGTTTTCATACATGGATCCCATCTCGATTTCATGGCCTCAAGCCATTTTGCGGAATCTGGGCTCACCATCGCTTCTTCATAGTTCGTAGGTTCATCATGATCTAGTAGCATGATTTCCGAACAGGATTACCGTACCACTCAGTGCGGATCTTACTCTGGTTGATCTACGAGGTTACAGAGCAACTTGATCTGAAGTTTCATGATCAACATCATCAACTTCCTCACTACTTGGTGTAGGTGTCTCGAAACCGGTTTCTGCGACAAACTACTTTCAAGTAAGGGAGAAGGTACAATTACCTCATCAAGTTCTACTTTCCTCCCACTCACTTCTTTCGAGAGAAACTCCTTCTCTAGAAAGGATCCATTCTTAACAACGAATGTCTTGCCTTCGGATCTGTGATAGAAGGTGTACCCAACTGTCTCCTTTGGGTATCCTATGAAGACACATTTCTCCGATTTGGGTTCGAGCTTATCGGTTGAAGCTTTTTCACATAAGCATCGCATCCCCAAACTTTAAGAAACGACAACTTTGGTTTCTTGCTAAACCACAGTTCATAAGGTGTCGTCTCAGCGGATTTCGACGGTGTTCTATTCAGTGTGAATGCGGCCGCCTCTAGAGCATAACCCCAAAACGATAGCGGTAAATCTGTAAGAGACATCATAGATCGCACCATATCTAGTAAAGTACGATTCGACGTTCGGACACACCATTACGTTGTGGTGTTCGGTGGCGTGAGTTGCTAAACTATTCCGCATTGTTTCAAATGTAGACCAAACTCGTAACTCAAATATTCACCTCCACGATCGGATCGCAGAAACTTAATTTTCTTGTTACGATGATTTTCAACTTCACTCTGAAATTCTTTGAACTTTTCAAATGTTTGGACTTATGTTTCATTAAGTAGATATACCCATATCTGCTTAAGTCATCTGTGAAGGTGAGAAAATAACGATATCCGCCACGAGCCTCAACATTCATCGGACCACATACATCTCAGTATGTATGATCTCCAACAAATCTGTTGCTCCATAGTAATCGGAGAACGGGTTTTAGTCATCTTGCCCATGAGGCACGGTTACATAAGTGCCAAGTGATTCATAATCAAGTGACTCCAAAAGTCCATCAAGATGGAGTTTCTTCATGCGCTTTACACCGATATGACCTAAGCGGCGAGTACCACAAATAAGTTGCACTATCATTATCAACTCTGCATCTTTTGGTTTCAACATTATGAATATGTGTATCACTACTATCGAGATTCATCAAAATAGACCACTCTTCAAGGGTGCATGACCATAAAAGATATTACTCATATAAATAGAACAACCATTATTCTCTCGATTTAAATGAATAACCGTCTCGCATCAAACAAGATCCAGATATAATGTTCATGCTCAACGCAGCACCAAATAACAATTATTTAGGTCTAAAACTAATCCGAAGGTAGATGTAGAGGTAGCGTGCCGACCGCGATCACATCGACTTTGGAACCATTTCCCACGCGCATCGTCACCTCGTCCTTTGCCGAGTTAAGCAATCCGTAGTTCCTGCTTGAGTTGCAAATATTAGCAATGTAACCATATCAAATACCAGTGCTACTACGAGCTCTAGTA
This sequence comes from Aegilops speltoides, assembly GCA_021437245.1. Lineage (NCBI taxonomy): Eukaryota > Viridiplantae > Streptophyta > Magnoliopsida > Poales > Poaceae > Aegilops > Aegilops speltoides. Next base: position 58,140,271 of record CM038143.1, on the reverse strand, counting down.
AGGTACACATCAATAACATGTATATCACATATACCTTTGTTCACCTTGCCATCCTTCTTATCCGCCAAATACTTGGGGCAGTTCCGCTTCGATGACTATCGCTTGCGGAGAAGCACTCGATTTCAGGCTTAGGTCCAGACTTGGGTTTCTTCTCTGAGCAACAACTTGCTTGCTGTTCTTCTTGAAGTTCCTTCTTCTTCCCTTTACCTTTCTTCTTGAAACTAGTGGTCTTATTGACCATCAACACTTGATGCTCCTTCTTGATTTCTACCTCCAGCCTTTAGCATTGCGAAGAGCTCGGTATAGTCTTTACTAACCCTTGCATATTATAGTTCATCACGAAGCCTTTGTAGCTTGGTGGCGTGATTGAAGAATTACATCAATGACACAATCATCCGGAAGATTAACTCCCAATTGCGTCAAGTGATTGTAGTACCCGCACATTCTGAGTATGTGCTCACTAATGAACTATTCTCCTCCATTTTGCAGCTATAGAACTTATTGGAGACTTCATATCTCTCAATCCGGGCATTCTGTTGGAATATTAACTTCAACTCTGGAACATCTCATATGCTCCATGACGCTCAAAACGTCGTTGAAGTCCCGGTTCTAAGCCGTAAAGCATGGCACATCGAACTATAGAGTAGTCATCGCTTTGCTCGCGAGACGTTCACAACATCCGGTGTTGCTCCAAAGAAGAGCCTCGCACCTAGCGGTGCATCCAGACGTAACTCTTCTCGTGCAGCAATGAGGATGATCCTCAAATTACGGACCCGATCCGTAATTGCTACCATCATCTTTCAACTTTGCTTTCTCAAGGAACGCATTAAAATTCAACGGAACAACAAAGACGAGCCATCTATCTACAAACAAACATAAACAAGCAAGATACTATCAGTACTAAGTTCATGATAAATTTAAGTTCAATTAATCATATTACTTAAGAACTCCCACTTAGACAGACATCCTCTAGTCATCTTAAGTGATCACGTGATCCAAATCAACTAAACCATAACCGATCATCACGTGAAATGGAGTAGTTTTCAATGGTGAACATATTATGTTGATCATATCTACTATATGATTCACGCCGACCTTTCGGTCTCCGTGTTCCGAGGCCATATCTGCATATGCTAGGCTCGTCAAGTATAACCCGAGTATTCTGCGTGTGCAAAACTGGCTTGCACCCGTTGTAGATGGACGAGAGCTTATCACACCGATCATCACGTGGTGTCCGGGCACGATTTAACTTTGGCAACGGTGCATACTCGGGAGAACACTTCTTGATAATTTAGTGAGAGATCATCTTATAATGCTACCGTCAATCAAAGCAAGATAAGATGCATAAAGGATAAACATCACATGCAAATCAATATAAGTGATATGATATGGTCATCATCATCTTGTGCTTCGTGATCTCCATCTCTGCAGCACCACCATGATCACCATCGTCACCGGCGCCGACAACTTGATCTCCATCGTAGCATCGTTGTCGCCTCGCCAAACTTATGCTTCTCGACTATCGCTACCGCTTAGTGATAAAGTAAAGCATTACAGAAGCGATTGCATTGCATACAATAAGCGACAACCATATGGCTCCTGCCGATTGCCGATAACCGGTTACAAAACATGATCATCTCATACAATAAAATATAGCATCACGTCTTGACCATATCACATCACAACATGCCCTGCAAAAACAAGTTAGACGTCCTCTACTTTGTTGTTGCAAATTTTACGTGGCTGCTACGGGCTTAAGCAAGAACCAGTCTCACCTCGCATCAAAACCACAACGATACTTTCACAAATAGACTCGTTTAACCTTCTCAAGGACCGGGCGTAGCCACACTCGGTTCAACTAAAGTGAGAGAGACAGACACCCGCCAATCACCTTTAAGCAACGAGTGCTCGTGGCGGTGAAACCAGTCTCGCGTAAGCGTCTGGCGTAATGTCGGTCCGGCCGCTTCATCTCACAATACCGCTGAACCAAAGTATGACATGCTAGGAGGTAGTATGACTTGTATCGCCCACAACTCACTTGTGTTCTACTCGTGCAAAACATCAAACCATAGAAAAACCTAGGCTCGGATGCCACTGTTGGGGAACGTAGTAATTTCAAAATTTTCCTCGCACACGCAAGATCATGGTGATGTATAGCAACGAGAGGAGAGTGTTGTCTCGCACCCTCGTAGACCAAGCGAAGCGATCACAACGTAGAGGAAGTAGTCGACGTTCTCCTCGCGATCCGACCGATCCGGCGCCGTTACTCCGGCGCCCCGAGTTCTTGACACACGTACAGCTCGATGGCGTCCTCGTACTCGATCCAGCCGAGTGTCGAGGGAGAGTTCCACAAGACGACGGCGTGGTGGCGATCTTGATGTTCTATCGGCGCAGGCTTCGCCTAAGCTTCACGACGATATGACCGAGGTGGAATATGGTGGAGGGGGCACCGCACGGCTAAGGAACGATCCGTAGATCAAACTTGTGTGTCTAGGGTGCCCCCTGCCCCGTATATAAAGGAGGGAGGGGGAGGTGCGGCCGGCCTAAGGGGCGCGGAGGAGTCCTACTCCCACCGAGTAGGACTCCCCCCTCCTAGTTGGAGTAGGATTGGGGGGAGGGAAAGAGGAAGGGCGCCCCCCCCTCCTTGTCCTATTCGGACTGGGGGAGGGGGCTGCGACCTGCCCCGCCGGCCCTCTTCCTTTCCTCGTGGCCCACTAAGGCCCATTAACCCCGGAGGGTTCCGAACCCCGGTACTCGAATAAAATCCGATTTCACCCGAACCATTCCAACTCCAAATATAGGCTTCCAATATATCAATCTTTATGTCTCGACCATTTCGAGACTCCTCGTCATGTCCGTGATCACATCCGGACTCCGAACTTCTTCGTACATCAAAATACATAAACTCATAATAACCGCCATCGAAACCTTAAGCGTGCGGACCCTACGGTTCGAGAACAATGTAGACATGACCGAGACACGTCTCCGTCAATAACCAACAGCGGACCTGGATGCCCATATTGGTTCCTACATATTCTATGAAGATCTTTATCGGTCGACCGCATAACAACATCGTTGTTCCATTTGCCATCGGTATGTTACTTGCCCGAGATTCGATCGTCGGTATCCAATACCTAGTTCAATCTCGTTATTGGCAAGTCTCTTTACTCGTTCCGTAATACATCATCTCACAGCTAACTCATTAGTTGTATTGCTTGCAAGGCTTCAAAGATGTGTATTACCGAGAGGGCCAGAGATACCTCTCCGACAATCGGAGTGACAAAACCTAATCTCAAATACGCCAACCCAACATCTGCCTTTGGAGACACTGTAGTACTCCTTTATAATCACCCGATTCGTTGTGACGTTTGGTAGCACCAAAGTGTTCCTCCGTAAACGGAGTTGCATAATCTCATAGTTACGAGAACATGTATAAGTCATGGATAAAAGCAGTAGCAACATACTAAACGATCGAAAAGCTAAGCTAATGGAATGGGTCATGTCAATCAGATCATTCTACTAATGATGTGACCTTGTTAATCAAATAACAACTCTTTGTTCATGGCTAGGAAACATAACCATCTTTGATTAACAAGCTAGTCTAGTAGAGGCATACTAGTGACATGTTGTTTGTTTATGCATTCACACATGTATCATGTTTCCGGTTAATACAATTCTAGCATGAATGATAAACATTTATCATGAAATAAGGAAATAAATAATAACTTTATTATTGCCTCTAGGGCATATTTCCTTCACTAGGAGCCCTTCCAAGTAGTAGGAGTAGGAGAGAAGGAAAGGGAAAAGAGAAGAGAAGGAAGGAGGGGGCGTCGCCCCTCCCCCTAGTCCAGTTCGGAATAAGCCTTGGGGGGTGCGCAGCCTCCCCTCTCTCTTTCCCCTAAAGCCCAATAAGGCCCATATACTTTATACGTCTCTGTCGTATCTATAGTTTTTGATTGTTCCATGCTAATATTCTACAACTTTCATATACTTTTGGTAACTTTTTATACTATTTTTTGGGACTAACATATTGATCCAGTGCCCAGTGCCAGTTCCTGTCTGTTGCATGTTTTATGTTTCGCAGAAACCCCATATTAAACGGAGTACAAACGGGATAAAAACGGACGGAGAATTATTTTGGAATATTTGTGATTTTTGGGAAGCAAAGTCAACGCGAGACAGTGCCCGAGGTGGCCAAGAGACAGGGGCCCACGCCCACTCTAGGTGGGCGCGCCCCCACCCTCCTGGGCCCCTCGTAAGGCGGTTGATGCCCTTCTTTGGCCGCAAGAAAGCTAATTTTTGGAAAAAGATCTGGGTGAAGGTTTCAATCCAATCGGAGTTACGGATCTCCTGATATAAAAGAAACGGTGCGAGGCGTAATCCGAGAACGCGTAAACGAGAGAGACAGAGATAGATCCAATCTCGAGAGGGTTCTCGCCTCCCACGCCATGGGAGCTAAGGAACAGAGGGGAAACCCTTCTGCCATCTAGGGAGAAGGTCCAGGAAGAAGAAGAAGAAGGGGGGCTGAGGGAGTCCTGGACTAGGGGGTGTCTGGATAGCCGAACTATCATCTTTGGCCGGAGTCCAAGACTATGAAGATACAAGATTGAAGACTCCATCCCGTGTCCGGATGGGACTTTCCTTGGCGTGGTAGGCAAGCTTGGCAATACGGATATGTAGATCTTCTACCATTGTAACTGACTTGTGTAACCCTAGCCCTCTCCGGTGTCTATATAAACCGGAGGGTTTTAGTCCGTAGGGCGAACAACAATCATACCATAGGCTAGCTTCTAGGGTTTAGCCTCTCTGATCTCGTGGTAGATCTACTCTTGTACTACCCATATCATCAATATTAATCAAGCAGGAGTAGGGTTTTACCTCCACCGAGAGGGCCCGAACTTGGGTAAAAACATCGTGTCCCTTGTCTCCTGTTACCATCCGCCTAGACGCACAGTTCGGGACCACCTACCCGAGATCCGCCGGTTTTGACACCGACATTGGTGCTTTCATTGAGAGTTCCTCTGTGCCCTCACCTTTAGGCCCAATGGCTCCTCCGATCATCAACAACGACGCGGTCCAGGGTGAGATTTTTCTCCCCGGACAGATCTTCGTATTCGGCGGCTTTGCACTGCGGGCCAACTTGCTTGGCCATCTGGAGCAGATCGAAAGCTACGCCCCTGGCCATCAAATTAGATTTGGAAGTTTGAAATATACGGCTGACGTCCGCGGAGACTTGATCTTCGACGGGTTCGAGCCACAGCCAAGCGTGCCGCACTGTCACGATGGGCATGATCTAGCTCTGCTGCCGGACAGTGCCCTGGAGGCCGCACAAGTGTCCGCTCCGACCCTTGGCTTGGAGCCTCTCACGCCGATCGAGGACGGGTGGTCGGACACCGCCTCGGGGCTGCTACCTCTGGCGATAGAGCGAATACCAACCCTGTCCTTTGTGAAGCTCGTGACTCCAAGGTACGGACTCCTCTCCGGACTCCGAACCTTCATACCCCCAATCGAATCCGATTGGGCGCCGATTATGGAGTTCACCGTTGCGGACATCTTTCAGCACTCGCCCTTTGGCAACATCCTGAATTCACTAAAGTCTCTCTCTTTATCAGGAGAGCCCTGGCCGGACTATGGTCAGGAAGGTTGGGATGCGGACGACGAAGAAATTCAACACCCACCCACCACCCACTTTGTAGCCACTGTCGATGATTTAACCGACATGCTCGACTTTGACTCCGAAGACATCGACGGTATGGACGACGATGCAGGAGACGACCAAGAACCAGCGCCTACAGGGCACTGGAAGGCCACCTCGTCATACGACATTTACATGGTGGACATCCCAAAGGATGGGAATGGCGATGGAACAATGGAGGACGACCCCTCCAAGAAACAGCCTAAGCGCCGGCGTCAGCGGCGCCGCTCTAAATCCCGCCACAGCAAAAATGGAGATTCCAGCACCGGAGACAATAACACCCCTGACGGTGCGAAGACAACCCCTCCAAAGCAGGATTCAAAGACAGAGGATGGAGAAGCCAGCCCTCATGAGAGAGCGGCAGACAGAGAGGTAGAGGACGACAATTATATGCCTCCCTCCAAAGATGAGGCCAGCCTCGACGATGACGAATTTGTCGTGCCTGAGGATCCCGTACAAGAGCATTTCAAACGCAGGCTTATGGCCACGGCAAGCAGCCTCAAGAAAAAGCAGCAACAGCTTAGAGCTGACCAAGACTTTTGCTAGCCGACAGATGGACTGAAGTCCTTGCGGCCGAAGAGTATGAACTTGAGCGCCCCTCCAAGAGCTACCCAAAACGCAGGCTGCTACCCCGATTAGAGGAGGAAGCACCTAAACCTACATCACCAGCGCATAATACGGCCGACCGGCCACCTCGTGGCCGCGACAGAGAGGCCTCTCGGCCCTACACTCAAGCCGCACCCCGGCGTCACTCGAGAAGTACAAAGCCACGGGGGAATGCGCCAGACTTGCGAGACATGTTGGAGGACAAGGCAAGGCAAACAAGATCGATCTACGGATCGTGTGGGCGCCCCACGATACATGATGATAACCGTCACGCCGGATATGGCAATTCCGGCCGGGCCGAACATAGTAGACAAAGCTCATTCGAGCTGCGTCATGATATAGCCCAATACAGAGGCGCCGCACACCCACTATGCTTCACAGACAAAGTGATGGATCACCAAATCCCTGAGGGTTTCAAACCTGTAAACATTGAATCATACAATGGCACAACAGATCCGGCGGTCTGGATCGAGGACTATCTCCTCCATATCCACATGGCCTGCGGTGATGATCTACATGCCATCAAATACCTCCCACTCAAACTTAAAGGACCAGCGCGGCATTGGCTTAATAGCTTGCCAGCAGAGTCAGTCAGTTGTTGAGAAGACCTGGAAGCTGCATTCCTCGACAACTTCCAGGGCACTTATGTGCGACCACCAGACGCCGATGACCTAAGCCACATAATTCAGCAGCCAGAAGAATCGGCCAGACAATTCTAGACACGGTTCCTAACCAAGAAAAATCAAATCGTCGACTGTCCGGATGCAGAGGCCCTTGCAGCCTTCAAACGCAACATCTGCGACGAGTGGCTTGCCCGACACCTAGGACAGGAAAAGCCGAAATCCATGGCAGCCCTCACAACACTAATGACCCGCTTCTGCGCAGGAGAGGATAGCTGGCTAGCTCGTAGTAACAACATGACCAAGAGCCCTGGTAATTCGGATACCAAGGACACCAACGGCAGGTCGCGTCTCAACAAGCACAAGCGCCGCATTAATGGCGACAATACTAAGGATACGGCAGTCAATGCTGGATTCAGAGGCTCTAAACCCGGTCAGCGGAAAAATCCATTCAAAAGAAATACTCCAGGCCCGTACAATTTGGACCGAATACTCGATCGCTTGTGCGGATACGACACCTCTCGAAGCCAGCCAATCACACCAACAGGATTGTTGGGTGTTCAAGCGGCGAGCAAGTTAATCTGCGAAAATAATGACAAGGGGCTGCATAGCGATGACGAGGAGGAGACACGCCACCGAACAATAGAGGATGAAGGTTTCCCCCACAAGTGCGGACGGTGAACATGATATACGCAACCCACATACCCAAGAGGGAGCGGAAGCGTGCACTCAGGGACGTATATGCGATGGAGCCGGTCGCCCCAAAGTTCAATCTGTGGTCCTCCTGCCCGATCACTTTTGATCGAAGGGACCACCCCACTAGCATCCGCCATGGCAGATTCGCCGCATTGGTTCTAGACCCAATCGTCGACGGATTTCACCTCACTAGAGTCCTGATGGACGGCGCCAGCAGCCTAAACCTACTTTATCAGGATACAGTGCGCAACATGGGCATAGACCCCTCAAGGATTAAACCCACAAAGACGACCTTCAAAGGCGTCATACCAGGTGTAGAGGCCAACTATCTGAGCTCGCCACACTTGAAGTGGTCTTCGGATCCCCGGATAATTTCTGAAGCGAGGAGTTAATCTTTGACATAGTCCCGTTCCGCAGCGGCTATCATGCACTGCTCGAACGAACCGCATTTGCAAAGTTCAATGCGGTGCTGCACTATGCATACCTCAAGCTCAAGATGCCAGGCCCTCGAGGAGTCATTACGATAAACGGAAACACCAAACGCTCTCTCCGAATGGAGGACATACAGCAGCTCTCGCGACGGAAGTACAAAGCAGCCTCTTAAGGCAATTCTCGAGTCCGGCTGTTAAGCGGCCGGACACCGTCAAGCGCGCCCGGAGTAACCTACAACAAGATCGCCTAGCACATTCCGAGCACGCGTAGCAATGCGGCCCCAACCCCAGCCCTCGCGAAATCGTGAGACCAGTACCACGCGTACATAACTACGCTCTGGAGATACCATGGGCATAGGGGTAGGGGCGCGACCACGGCATGCCCGGAGAGCGTCTCAACCGCACCAGGGGCTCCCAATTGTGTCATTCTTTTTTTCTTATTCGCAGGACTCCGTCTTCCAGAAGCCCTGTCCGGCAGTAGAATTGCCGAACTCACGATGCAACAGCCAGGGAAGCAGAAAAGCTACGTCGAGTGTCCAGGTGGTCTCTATTACGAGCAGTATACCTGTTTTACATACCATCCTGCAGCCTACCCACGGAGGGGACATGTTAAATAGTCCCATCCCTTGCTTATCACACTATTTGTATCGCTCGCTTTCATTGCAGTATTTTTGAATAAAAATGCATCGCTTTTGCCTATTATTGCATTCCTTTTTCTATCTATACATGTTCACTTATGACATGTTGCATCCAGATGTCTTTGGTACGCCAAATACACCAGGGCTTAAGTTCCCAAAATATGGTGTGATAAGTCTGAACACTTTCACAAGTGCGGCACCCGAACTTATAGCATTATATGCATCGGCTCGAATCATGTCTTGGGTCAATAGTTGGGTTTGCCCGGCTCCCATGTTTTGGTACCTTACGTTCCGTTATATCGGCTAAGGTAGCCTGGGAGAACCATCATGATTGTGCCCCAGTTGAGCTGGGTTGAGCACCTCGATGGAGAAAGCTAAAAGCTGATTTGTCATGATAGGGCGAGAGCCGGTCGCTGTTTGAGAGGTTTTTTCGAGTCCCTAAAGACTTATGCCGCTTAGAGCGAGGAGCCGGCCTTGTCCGGCCCAAGCGTGGATAGCGCCCCGAATTCGGTCTTCCGAACACTAGGGGCTTCGCCATTTAAAATTATAGAATTCTATGGCTAAGTGGGAGTGTTCAAGCATTATAATCTAGTTGCCTTGTTCGTTGTGTTGAGCGCCTCCCTCGAAGGACCCAAGAATGGGAACAAGAGCGCTCAAGTTTATCCCAAACACCCCAGCACCCGTGGCATGGGGGCTGAAGCCAATGACTTGCCATCTCTCAAATTTGATAAACGGGCGCACAGAAGGTAATATTTTAAATTAACAAGCGTTGCTTAGCACATATGAACAAAGTTTTCAGCGCACAGGATAACAAATGCGAGTCTACTAAAAAATTACATCTTTGGAGCACTCACCCGCTATAAGGCGGGCACCCTTCAGGACACCATTATAGTACATCTCGGGCGTGCGATACTCCTTGCCTGGCGGTGGCGCGTCCGTCACAAGCTTCTCAGTGTCCATCTTGCCCCAGTGCACTTTAGCGTGAGCAAGGGCCCGACGGGCACCTTCAATGCAGACGGAATGCTTGATGACTTCAATCCATGGACATGCGTCCACCAGCCGCCGCACTGCATCAAGTAGCTCCTGGCATGCTTCTTTAGGCCACAGCCGAACTATGAGGCCCTTCATGGTCTGTTCGGCCACCTTGTGGAGCTCGACCAACTGCTTCAGCTGGTCGCTCAGGGGCACCGGATGTCCGGCCTCAGCATATTGAGACCAGAACACCTTTTCCGTCGAGCTCCCCTCCTCGGCTCGGTAGAATGCGGCAGCATCGGACACACTATGGGGCAGATCTGCGAACGCTCCTGGAGAGCTCTGAATTCGGGTAAGTAACAGATAATTCACTTTTACATTCTTGCTTTGCATGAAGAATGCCTTACCCGCCGCTATCTTTTTTTATCGCCTCAATTTCCTGGAGGGCCTTCTGGGCTTCGGCCTTAGTGGCTTTGGCACTCTCAAGAGCCGAGGCGAGCTCGGAATCTCGAGTCTTCGAGTCACGCTCCATACTCTCGTGTTTTTCCACGAGAGCCTGGAGCTCTTGCCGCACCTCCGCCACCCGCGCCTCCTGCTTCTCTCGCTCGGTGTGTTCCACGGTCGCATTGCTTTCGGCCTTGGACACCGCTTCCTTCAGGGTCGCCACCTTGTTCATGGCCCCTGCAATACCCACGTTATTCCTTTTATTTTTTGCAACCAAATCCTTTCTATAAGGTATTACTTTAATAAGGTATTACTTTCCTTCCTTGTCCTCGAGCTGCTTCTTGGCACGGCCGAGCTCGTTCTCGGACCGCTCGAGGCTCTCCTTCAATACATTGACCTCCATGATCGGTCGGGCAGAGGTCGGCAGCGCCTGCATTCCCATATTGACATGCTTATGTTAGACTCCTGCGTATATCTTTCTAGATCCTTAGTTCGGCTTTTCTTTCCGAACACCAAACTGAGCATCAGGGGCTACTGTCTATGTGGTACTATTTTTAAATATCTTAATTACATACCTCAAAGCCTATTAGAAGGCCGGTACATGCTTTAGTCAGCCCGCTCTTGGCGGACTGAACTTTCTGGATCACCGCACTCATAACAGTGCGGTGCTCCTCGTTGATGGAGGCGCCGTTAAGCGCCTCCAGCAAGCTATCTGGTACCTCCGGTTGGACGGAGGCCACCGGCGTCGCAGCCTTGCCCTTCTTACGAAGGGCCCGCCCATAGGACTTCGGAACCACTGTAGGTTCCGGTACGGAGTCCGGCACAGGGCCGGACTTAGAGCCCTCTGGGGTTTTGCCCTCCTTGCGCCCGGAGTCCAGGAGGTCGCCTTGCGGCGCCTCCAGGACCACCTCCTCCTGGTTGGGCCCCTTTTGCGACTCCACCACGGCATCGTCTACCTCACGGGGGGAGGAGGCGGTCGGAAGTGAAGTGCTATCCACATCCGACGAATCCAGGGAACCGCTCGACAAAGCGGGGAGCTCGTCCTTGGGTGGGCTACATGGTTGTATTCGGCGTTAGAAGACACTACGCGACAAAGGAAAAATCATGAGTTATTCTGGAATCCGGACACTTACGATCTCGCCAGGGGCTTGGCCCTCAAGGGCCAATCCTCTTCGCCGTCGTCGGCTTTGGTGGAAGAGTCCGGAGGAAGGGTCCTTCCCTTCTTGGACCCTCCGGCCTCCCCAGTCGGGGAGGCCTTCCTTTTCTTCTCTCCCCCCGCTGGGAGAGAAGCCTCTTTTTCCTCCTCCCCGTCTTCGCGGGAGGAGTCTGCCTCGGAGTCGTCGGACGATGAGTCCGACAACACCTGGCGCCGGGAACTCGACCTTCTTCTCCGGCACCATGTAAGGCGCCGGAACCAGCAGCCCCGTCAATCGGGCGCCGTTGGGTCTTCTGGTAAGGGAGCCGGACAGTTAACCTACCCGGACTTCTTTTGCCAGGCCTGTCAAAGGTAGGAGAGTTTAGATCCCGCATAGAGTCAAACTATGAACAACAAGCGTCCCGTAAAGGGTAAAATAGCTTACCTCGCCGGCTTGATGCTGCGAGCTGAATCCATGATCTTCGGTAGCGGATGCGGGGGCCTCGGCGCCCTTGAACAGCACCTTCCAGGCGTCTTCATACATAGTGTCGAAGAGCCTGCTCAAGGTCTGGTGTTGTGCCGGATCAAACTCCCACAAGTTGAAAGCCCGTTGTTGGCACGGGAGGATCCGGCGGATGAGCATGACCTGGACTGCGTTGACGAGCTTGATCTTCTTGTTCACAAGGTTTTGGACGCAGGTTTGGAGTCTGGTCAGCTCTTCCAAATCACCCCATGTCTAGCCCTTCTCTTTCCAGGAGGTGAGCCGTGTGGGGATGCCAGATCTGAATTCGGGGGCCGCTGCCCATTCAGGGTCACGCGGCTCGGTGATGTAGAACCACCCCGATTGCCACCCTTTGATGGTTTCCACGAAGGCGCCCTCGAGCCATATGACGTTGGGCATCTTGCCCACCATGGTGCCTCCGCACTCCGCCTGCTGGCCGCCCACTACCTTCGGCTTGACATTGAAGGTCTTCAGCCATAAGCCGAAGTGGGGTTTGATGCGGAGGAAGGCCTCGCACACAACGATAAACGCTGAGATGTTGAGGATGAAATTCGGGGCCAGATCGTGGAAATCCAGGCCGTAATAGAACATTAGCCCCCGGACAAAGGGGTGGAGTGGGAAGCCCAGTCCACGGAGGAAATGGGGAAGGAACACCACCCTCTCATGGGGCCTGGGGGTGGGGACGAGCTGCCCTTCGTCTGGAAGCCGGTGCGCAATGTCGTTGTGCAGGTATCCGGCTTTCCTCAACTTTTTGATGTGCCCCTCCGTGACGGAGGAGGCCATCCACTTGCCTCCCGCTCCGGACATGGCTGGGGAAGGTTGAGGCAAGATGTGCGGACTTGGGCGCTGGAGCTCGAGTACGCGGAAATGGATAAGCAAAGGAGGAAGAAGGCGTAGGTAAAAAGGTGGATTCTTATCCCCTTATATGGACGGATGAAACTATGCGTCCCCACCTGCCTGGTAAAACTCGCTTATCTCGCAAGCGCCGTAATCAATGGCGCGGTTGGGTTACCCACGCCCGTATTGATGAGAATCCCAGAATAAGGGGACACGATCTCTGCTTTGAAAAGACGTGCCAAGGAAACCGCTTCGCTAAAAGCGCTAAGGTGGAACCGTAAAAACAATTCGAATAAAGGGTTGGCCGTGGTGTGATGTCACGCCACGGAATACGTCAGCAGATTGAACTTGTGTAAATATTATTCTCTCTACGGTGGTATGTGGAACTTATTTTGCAGAGCCGGACACTATCCTTGTGTTCAAAATCTTCTATGAAGAATTCGGAAGAGGAACCTGCCTTGCAATGCCGACGACAATATGCGCGCCGGACTCGTCATCATTGAAGCTTGGTGCAGGGGCTACTGAGGGAGTCCTGGACTAGGGGGTGTCCGGATAGCCGAACTATCATCTTTGGCCGGACTCCAAGACTACGAAGATACAAGATTGAAGACTCCGTCCCGTGTCCGAATGGGACTTTCCTTGGCGTGGAAGGCAAGCTTGGCAATACGGATATGTAGATCTCCTACCATTGTAACCGACTCGTAACCCTAGCCCTCTCCAAAGTCTATATAAACCGGAGGGTTTTAGTCCAGAGGGCGAACAACAATCATACCATAGGCTAGCTTATAGGGTTTAGCCTCTCGATCTCGTGGTAGATCTACTCTTGTACTACCCATATCATCAATATTAATCAAGCAGAGTAGGGTTTTACCTCCACCGAGAGGGCCCAACCTGGGTAAAAACATCATGTCCCTTGTCTCCTGTTGCCATACGCCTAGACGCACAGTTGGGACCCCCTACCCGAGATCCGCCGGTTTGACACCTCTGAGGGCTCTCTCCCCTTGCTTCATTGGCGCTTAACGCAGCTGAGGCCATCATCATCATCGCGATCTACGCCAACACCTCCATCATCTTCACCAACATCTCCATCACCTTCCCCCATCTATATTCAGCGGTCCACTCTCCCGCAACCCACTGTACCCTCTACTTGAACATGGTGCTTTATGCTTCATATTATTATCCAATGATGTGTTGCCATCCTATGATGTCTGAGTAGATTTTTGTTGTCCCAAGGCACCCCAAGTAAATATTAAGGAGACTCAAGCGTCTAAGCTTGGGGATGCCCCGGAAGGCATCCCCTCTTTCTTCAACAAGTATCGGTATGTTTTTGGATTCGTTTCATTCATGTGATATGTGCAAGTCTTGGAGCGTCTTTTGCATTTAGTTTTCACTTTTATTTTATGCACCATGCTGGTATGAGATAGTTCTTTGTTGATTTATAGAATGCTCATTGCACTTCACTTAAATCTTTTGAGTATGGCTTTATAGAATGCTTCATGTGCTTCACTTATATCATTTGAAGTCTGGATTGCCTGTTTCTCTTCACATAGAAAACCGCCATTTGTAGAATGCTCTTTTGCTTCACTTATATTTGTTAGAGCGTGGGCATATCTTTTGTAGAAAGAATTAAACTCTCTTGCTTCACTTATATCTATTTAGAGAGATGTCAGGAATTGGTCATTCACATGGTTAGTCATAAAATCCTACATAAACTTGTAGATCGCTGAATAGTTTTGCGATATAGAGGTGATAATATGTGGGAGGTACTAGTAGATGGTTGTGTTTAGTAAGGATGTTGGTGTTAAGGTTTGTGATTCCCGAAGCATGCATGTATGGTCTACTAACTATGTAACCAAATTGGCGTGCATTATATTTTGATTGTTTATCTTTGCGTGAAGGTCGGGGGCGCGTGATGGTTAACTCCTACCAACCTCCCCCCTAGGAGCATGCGCGTAGTACTTTGTTTTGATGGCTAATAAACTTTTGCAATAAGTATGTGAGTTCTTTATGACTAATGTTGAGTCCATGGATTACACGCACTCTCACCCTTCCATCATTGCTAGCATCTTCGGTACCGTGCATTGCCCTTTCTCACCTCGAGAGTCGGTGCAAACTTCGCCAGTGCATCCAAACCCCGTGATATGATACGCTCTATCACACATAAACCTCCTTATATCTTCCTCAAAACAGCCACCATACCTACCTATCATGGCATTTCCATAGCCATTCCGAGATATATTGCCATGAAACTTCCATCATCATCATATACATGACTTGAGCATTTATTGTCATATTGCTTTGCATGATCGTAAGATAGCTAGCATGATGTTTTCATGGCTTCTCCCTTTTTTGATGTCATTGCTACTCTAGATCATTGCACATCCCGATACATCGCCGGAGGCATTCAAACAGAGTCACATCTTTGTTCTAGTATCGTGTTGTAATATTGGGTTGTAAGTAAATAAAAGTGTGATGATCATCATTATAGAGCATTGCCCCATAAAAAAAAGAGGCCAAAGAAGCCTAAATAAAAAAAGGGGGGCCAAAGAAGCCCGCCCAAAAAAAGGAAAAAAGGGGCAATGTTACTATCCTTTTACCACACTTGTGCTTCAAAGTAGCACCATGTTCTTAATATAGAAAGTCTCCGATGTTGTCACTTTCATATACTAGTGGGAATTTTTCATTATAGAACTTGGCTTGTATATTCCAATGATGGGCTTCCTCAAATGCCCTAGGTCTTCATGAGCAAGCAAGTTGGATGCACACCCACTTAGTTTTCAGTTTGAGCTTTCATACACTTATAGCTCTAGTGCATCCGTTGCATGGCAATCCCTACTCCTCGCATTGACATCAATTGATGGGCATCTCCCTAGCCCATTGATTAGCCACGTCGATGTGAGACTTTCTCCCTTTCTGTCTTCTCCACATAACCCCTACCATCATATTCTATTTCACCCATAGTGCTATATCCATGGCTCACGCTCATGTATTGCGTGAGAGTTGAAAAAGTTTGAGAATACTAAAGTATGAAACAATTGCTTGGCTGACACCGGGATAGGCATGAGGGGTACCTTGTGTTAAGAAAAGGGAGCATACAAGACTATATGATTTTGTAGGGATAACGTTCTGGAAGCATTGATATTTTGAAAGACATGATTGTTTGTTGGGATGCCCTAAGTATTATTGTTTTTATGTCAAATGATAGACTATTGATTTGAATCACTCGTGTCTTAATATTCATGCCATGATTAGACATATGATCAAGATTATGCTAGGTAGCATTCCACACCAAAAATTATCTTTTTTATCATTTACCTACTCGAGGACGAGCAGGAATTAAGCTTGGGGATGCTAATACGTCTCCATCATATCTATAATTTTTTATCGTTCCATGCCAATATTGTACAACTTTCATATACTTTTGGCAACTTTTTATACTATTTTTTGGGACTAACATATTGATCCGATTGCTCAAGCGCCTCCTGCTCATTGCATGTTTTATGTTTCGCAGAAACCCCATATCAAACAGAGTCCAAACGGGATAAAAACAGACGGAGAATTATTTTGGAATATTTCTGATTTTTGGGAAGTAAAATCAATGCGAGACGGTGCCCGAGGTGGCCACGAGACAGGGGCCCACGCACACTCCAGGTGGGCGTGCCCCCCACCCTCCTGGGACCCTCGTAAGGTGGTTGATGCCCTTCTTTGGCCGCAAGAAAGCTAATTTCTGGAAAAAGATCTGGGTGAAGGTTTCAATCCAATCGGAGTTACGGATCTCAGGATATAAAAGAAACGGTGCGAGGGCAGAATCCGAGAACGCAGAAACAGAGAGAGACAGAGAGATAGATCCAATCTCGGAGGGGCTCTCGCCTCTCCCACACCATGGGAGCCAAGGACCAGAGGGGAAACCCTTCTCCCATCTAGGAAGAAGGTCAAGGAAGAAGAAGAAGAAGGGGGGCTCTCTCCCTTGCTTCGATGGCGCCGAGCAGCTGCGGAGGCCATCATCATCACCGTGATCTACACCAACACCTCCATCATCTTCACCAACATCTCCATCACCTTCCCCCATCTATATTCAGCGGTCCACTCTCCCGCAACCCGCTGTACCCTCTACTTGAACATGGTGCTTTATGCTTCATATTATTATCCAATGATGTGTTGCCATCCTATGATGTCTGAGTAGATTTTCGTTGTCCTATCGGTGATTGATGAATTGCTATGATTGGTTTGAGTTGCATGTTTTATTATTGGTGATGTCCCATGGTGCTCTCCATGTCGCGCAAGCATGAGGGATTCCCGCTGTAGGGTTTGCAATATGTTTATGATTTGCTTATGGTGGGTGGCGTGAGTGATAGAAGCACAGACCCGAGTAAGTAGGTTGTTTGCGTATGGGATAAAGGGGACTTGGTACTTTAGTGCTATGGTTGGGTTTTACCTTAATGATCTTTAGTAGTTGAGGATGCTTGCTAGAGTTCCAATCATAAGTGCATAAGATCCAAGAAGAGAAAGTATGTTAGCTTATGCCTCTCCCTCAAATAGAATTGCAATAGTAATTACCGGTCTAGTAAAGTAGTCAGTTGCTTAGGGACAATTTCACAACTCCTACCACCACTTTTCCACACTCGCTATATTACTTTATTGCTTATTTATCTAAACAGCCCCTAGCTTTTATTTACGTGTTCTTTATTATCTTGCAAACCTATCCAACAACACCTACAAAGTACTTCTAGTTTCATACTTGTTCTAGGTAAAGCGAACGTCAAGCGTGCGTAGATTTGTATCGGTGGTCGATAGAACTTGAGGGAATATTTGTTCTACCTTTAGCTCCTCGTTGGGTTCGACACTCTTACTTATCGAAAACTGTTGCGATCCCCTACACTTGTGGGTTATCAATACTCCCCAGCGAATTCCCGTAACTCTCTAGTACTCCGAAAAATACCCAAATCACTCGGAACCTTTCCGAAGTCCGAATATAGTCGTCCAATATATTGATCTTTACGTCTTGACCATTTCGAGACTCCTCGTCATGTCCCCGATCTCATCCGGGACTCCGAACTACCTTTGTTTCATCAAAATACATAAACTCATAATACCGATCGTCACCGAACTTTAAGCGTGCGGACCCTACGAGTTCGAGAACTATGTAGACATGACTGAGACACGTCTCCGGTCAATAACCAATAGCGGAACTTGGATGCTCATATTGGCTCCCAGCTATTCTACGAAGATTTTTATCGGTCAAACTGCATAACAACATACGTTGTTCCCTTTGTCATCGGTATGTTACTTGCCCGAGGTTCGATCATCGGTATCATCATACCTAGTTCAATCTCGTTACCGGCAAGTCTCTTTACTCGTTCCGTAATGCACCATACTGCAACTAACTCATTAATCACATTGCTTGCAAGACTTATAGTGATGTGCATTACCAAGAGGGACCAGAGATACCTCTCCAACAATCGGAGTGAAAAATCCTAATCTTGATCTACACCAACTCAACAAGTACCATTGGAGACACTTGTAGAGCACTTTTATAATCACCCAGTTACATTGTGACGTTTTGGTAGCACACAAAGTGTTCCTTCGATAATCGAGAGTTGCATAGTCTTATAGTCATAGGAACATGTATAAGTCATAAAGAAAGCAATAGCAACATACTAAATGATCAAGTGCTAGGCTAACGGAATGGATCAAGTCAATCACATCATTCTCTAATGATGTGATCCCGTTAATCAAATGACAACTCATGTCTATGGCTAGGAAACTTAACCATCTTTGATTAAACGAGCTAGTCAAGTAGAGGCATACTAGTGACACTTTGTTTATCTATGTATTCACACATGTACTAAGTTTCTGGTTAATACAATTCTAACATGAATAATAAACATTTATCATGAAATAAGGAAATAAATAATAACATCATTATTGCCTCTAGGGCATATTTCCTTCAGTACTAACAAACGATGTATCACTTTTTGCGCATGAAATATAAACCACCATGATGGCTTTCCCTCAAAAAAAAAAAAAGAAAGCGTGTCTTGGTGCTGGACTCAGAACATCTTTCGGATACATCTTCAATTTTTTTATAAGATACATAATGATTTTTCTCAAATAGATGATGACTTTTGTTAAAATATTTGTGATTTTATAAAATAATATTTAAAAACTTAAAAGTATTAGTTTCGGAAAAAATGCATCTACAAATATATTTAATTCTATAATTAAAAAATCATTATATATAAAAATTATTAATGCCTATTAATAAAATTTGAAAATATGTTAAAAATGCATCGTGTGTATCCAAAAAATGTTCATCGTATATTAAAGAATTAATCACCATGTATGAGAAACATTTCACCCTGTATTAGAAGGATAAATGAGAAAGAAACATCCAAACATTTTTTCAATTCTGGTTTACAAAATCTAGAATAGTTTTTGAAATATGAAACATTTTGAAGAAAGGGAAGTTTTCTGAAAATAAAAGAAGAAACCGAAGAAAAAACCCCACAAAAGAAAATACCGAGGAAAAAACAAACAAAAAAGCATGGGAAACGGAACAAAAAAATTGCTTCGAAAGAACGTGCAACATGTGCGATGAATTAGGTTAGCGTTCCTCAATCGCTTTCAGGCTTTGTGCGCCCTCAACTAGGATTATTGTTGTCGTGGCATAGAAATTATTTTAGGGGAAATACACTCACTTTAACTGCTCGAATAAAAGGTTTATCAGAATTATATTAATGTCATGAGGGTTCAAAAACCACAAATGACAACCTTTATGTAAAGAAAGAGTATGCTTCGCTAAGCTATGAGCTTCCACATTGAACGATGTCCTTCATGAACAAAAGAGCAAGAAACAAAGGATAAAGCTTGTTGGGTGATCTTCATGGAGTATTGTCGCGTTCGATCCTGAAGATCCCTTCATCAAATCACTCAGCAACCCTTTGTTGTCGGCTCTAAGTTCAATCTTTGCCGGCTGACGTTCCATTGCCAAGGCTAATCCTTCGCGACATGTCATCGTTTGTAAATTTCAGTAGCATTCACTCCTTCAATCATTACTGCCGAAGAACCCAAGTGGACCTCCGATGAGCTGCATGCAACTACGCTGAAAGAACCGCAAAGAGCCATCTTTGGGTATAGCCACATGCACGTTAATTTTGCTTGTGCCTTCCTCGGGAGGGATCCATCTTGGAGAAATTGCTGATACTCACCGAACTAGCCTGTTCGAGCAGCTTCTTGATCAAATTAAACTCCTTCGTGAACCTTTTAATGAACATATGTGTTCCCAGTGGACTTTGCTGCTCTCCCTCGTAAATGAGTTTGTGTCTTGCATGCCAGATAGCCCATAGTAAAATAACAAGGGTAATAAGTTGAGCATGTGATAATGACTCGAACATCAAAAAAGCCAATTCCTGGCAATTGGTTCAGCCATCACTAGCACATTCTGAATCATTTCATCTTCCACAAGCTATCAAATGCAGCGCGCATGCGTGCATTAAATTAACGAATGTGATAATTGCGTGGCATAGCCGCGCCCAGCTATTACCACCCTATCTCACTCTTCTCTTGTGTTGGGCCCATGTGGATTGGCTGGTCTTTTACCCAGTGTTCTCCATGGCTGAGCTATGTGTTGTTGGCCAAGACACTGATGCAGGAGCAAATATATCGCTTATTACGTGACCTAACTCTGTCTCGCCTCTTACGCTCGCTATTGTGTAGTCTTAGTTGCCGGCCTAGTATGCGGTTTTGGGAAGGCTCCAAGCATCGGTTCATGAAACGTTTCACAGGATTTCCTGGTTCTGGAAACATTGCACACATTTTGTCTTTTTATTTTTCAGAGTTTTTCTTTATGTTTTCACTATTTTTCCTTTTTCAAATAAATGATAACTTTTTTTAATACATGTTGTAAATTTTTCGTATACACGTTGAACAACTTTTTGGTACACGTTATACATTTTTCAAATATGAGGAAAGTATTTCAAACATGTGGGTGAACATCTTTTTAATACTAGTTAAAAAATTGAAGTGCATGGTGAAAATTTCTTGAATACATGTTGAACATTTTTTAATACACGTCCATTTTCCAGATACACCTAGAACATATATTTTAAAATATATGGTGAATATTGTTTTTCAAATATATATTGAACTTTTTCTCAAATACACGTTGTATATTTTTTGTATAAACGCTAGACATTTCTTTGACACACTTTCAATTTTTCTCAAATACATAATGAACGTTTTCTTCAAATACATATTTGAACACGTTTCTAATACCTGCTAAACATGTATCAAATACATGGTCAATATTTTTAATACAAATTGAACAAATTTTGAACAACTGTTCAATATAATTTTTACGGGCTAAAGAATTTTCGAATGCATGATGAATTTTTGAAATACATGTATGAACGATTTTTAAGGCATGTTAAATTTTTTAATACATAATGTACATTTTTCATACACAACTGACCGTTTCTCAAATTCATAATGAGCATCTTTTTAAAAATACATGTTTAAAAATTGGATATATGTTATACATTTTTCAAATACACGGTGAATTTTTTTAATACTTACAAATTTTTTAAATGCAGGATTATTTTAAATTGGGTGAAATATATATATTCAAAATAATTTTTAAATAAAGGCATTTGATAATTTAAGTAATGAACGCATTTTATAATTTAAGTAAATTCATTTCTGAAATATATGTACTTAGAAGACCTATAAATGTAAACAAAAATAGAAAAATAATGAACCAACGGCAACGATTGGAAAACAGAATAAATGAATGAACGAAGAAAACACTAAGTGAAACGCTACTCGGCCAGGCCACTAGCGCGTCCGACGCGAGACCAGGCCATACCCCTTTTAGGCCTGCCCACGTGTGGGGCTGGTCGCCTGGAGTTTTTTCCATGTCCTTTATTTCTTCTTTAAAATAATTCGGGACTACAAATAAAATGCAAATTTTGAAAAAAATGTTCAAGAAACCATAAAATGTTCGTGAAGTCGTAAAACTGTTCATGACTTTAAAAATCATTGGGAAATTGAAAAATGTGGCATATTCAAAAAATGTTCATGATTTTGAAAAACATAGTCAGAAATCAAATAATGATCAAGATTTTGAAACGGTTCACATTTTCAAAAAACATTCATGAATAAGGAAAAAAAGTATTCATGAATATTTTAAAAATGTCCACAAGTGTTTGTGAATTTTAGGGAAAACAAAAAAAGTTTATCGCTTCAGAAAATGTTTGCTGATTCAAAATTTTGTTCCCAAATTTCGAAATTTTTCCACTGATTCAAAAAATTTGCGTGTTTCAAAAAAACATAGAATTTTAAATTATGTTGTTAAATTGTTCAAAAACAATTGTGAACTGTAAAAGATTCATGATTTTTTAAAATGTGTTTAAATTCGTGTTCATAATTTCAATTTTTTTGCCAATTCAGATAATTTTAACGATTTATAAAAATGTTCGCTAATTTCATAAACATTCATTATTTCGAAAAATATTTGTGAATTAGATTTTTTTTCAATAATTTCAATAGTTATTATGAACTTATTTTTTTTCACGACTTTGAAAGATGTTCACCAAATGAAAGTCAAAAGAAAAAGAGAATAATAAAAGTAAAAAAAGAAAAATGGAAAACGAAAAATAAAATAAAACAAGTTATATAAATGTAAAATAAAAAGAAAAAACATAAAAGAAAAAAATAAGGGAGAAGGAAAAACTGAATGGAAAAACGAAAAACCCTGTTCAGTATAACGTTCCCAAAACCGGTTGGAAAGAAACCTGTAACTCAGTCGGCCAAAACAGAGGACCAGGCGCGCGAGGCTAGGTCGATATTCGGGAACTTACGACGTCAAATAGGAGCGGCCCTCGCTTAATGCGAGATATAGCGGCGCGCATGGCCGCTGCTCCGGGTGAGACGCAGCAAGGTCGCTGTCTGTGCGTCGCGACTGGTTGACTCTTTGGTTTTGGTTTGGTTGCTCTCCATGCCCGTCAGCCCAAAGCCCTGCCACAACGCAGAAATGCTGCTGGAATTTGAGAGCCAACTTCACCGAGGCGTGGAGTCGTCACGGCCTAAACAAAGATCTGCTCTGCTGTCATCGGAGGGGTTCGCTTTCGCAGCTTAAATGCACAAACGAACTGGACAATGGTGCGCTATTGCTTCCCAAGCCCGTTGCAGGCTTGCAGCCTTGATCATTAGTAGTGAAATGACTATTTTTGGACATGTAGTTTAGAGAGACTGTAGATCTAAATGTGCGTCAACAACTGTAGAATCACGCGCTTATGTTTCCCAACCTATCGCTGGCGGGCCATTCTCAATTTCCAGGACTGTAAATTAAAGCGTGTGGGTGCATCCGAGCTGCATAGTCAGATGATGTCGTTCCTGAGACTATTGCCGCTTCAATTCTGCATAGCACCCACTTTGGCCATTTCGTGGCGGAGATTAGGCCACTCATTCCCCGGGCACCGCCCATCGCGCTCAACGTAATCGGTTTGCATCGAATGCTTGCACCCGCAGAACTCCACCCCTTTTATAACCTGTCTTGTACTCCCTCCGTTTTTATTTAGTTCGCATATTAAACTTTTATTGAAAGTCGAAACTTTACCAACTTTGACCAAATTTATAAACAAAAATATTAAGATATAGAATAACAAATCAACAACATTAGATTTATTAATGAATATACTTTCACATCGTATAGATTTATTATAATAAATATCTATATTGTTTTCTATAAACTTGGTCAAACTTTACGAAGTTTGACTTCGGTCAACTCTAATATGCAGAGTAAATAAAAACGGAGGGAGTACACCTCCCGTCCAAAAAAAAAAAAAAAACTATCTTGCACACCCGCAAAAAAAGGTAAGAAAATACTTCTTACGCTCTATGAATTGCTTAACGCTAACATACTAATCCGTGTGCGCATGGTTGTGTATTCCCACCACTATCAGTCTTACGAATAAAATGTTTTACTGGATTTTAGCGTGCCTAATTAATCTGTACCAATGTTGTTGTTTTTTTGAAAGATCGAGTATTCGTTGGCTTATCATTGATTTAGCAGAGTGGGATGACAAAAGTGTTGATCAAGTGATCGGATGAATAGGAAACACGCTTGCTAATACAATATGGGATTTCTCACGACATCTCCCCCGAAAGGGGTCTCAATGCACTTTGCTCCGGCAATTCTCCATTGCTCCATGTCTTGTATGCATGCGCTGATGACATCCGCACTGCTTGTAATCTTGTTTCTGAAAGTGCAGTTGTTCCTCTTCATCCAAATTTGCCAGGACACGAGAGCCATCACTGTCTTGGCCCCCTTGTCGGAACCTTTTGGGGCAGTGCTGAGGATCTTCGACATGATTTCCGTGGAGGCCTTCATTTGTACCAATGTAAGAAAGCACTCACACGCTAGAATGTTTTTTCTCTCCCTAATCACGAAGAAAAGATGCATTATTGTATACACACATTGTTTCAAAATGCCAACATTGTCTTTAACTAAATAAAAATGCGGTGATGAAAATATCTGGGATAAAAATTTCTGCTCATCATGCAAGACAATTATATATTTTTCCTTCCAAGTCAATAATATGAGTGTGAATATGTGCATGTGTTCGTCAGGTGGTGGTGTGGGTGTGTATATTTCTACGTTGCACATGATGTTCGTGACAAGAATAGACACGAACAAGGTGTCTTCATCAAGAAAAGATGCATTCACGACAATTTCCAGTTCGTCCAGAATCTCATCATGCATGGAGCTCCATCACGGCAATAATTTGTGTGAATATGTGCACGGGGTGGTCAGGTCGTGGCGTGCATGATGTTTGTGAAAAGAAAAATCACGTTCATCCAAAATCTCATCAAGTCACCTCAAAAGGAAAAAAAAAATCAGAGAGCTTCGTCAATCTAAAACCCCGAGAATATTTCCGAAGCTTGACATTTCTAAGGCCTTTGGCATGTTCTTAGAAGTGAAACTAGATTTGCCTATGCCTTAATTACTCTTACTCTCGCATCCCATCCTCCAACGACACTCCGGATATTCCTTTTGACCACATGCATGCCTTAATATTTCTCAAATGTACCTATAATTTTTTGTATATTTCATAACTATTATCCTTTAAGTTTACAATGTTTTAAAAGCTTTTGACATACTACCTATTAATTCAATTCCCCATGCTAGTTCCAGTTTTCTGTTGTTTTCGGAATTTGGGAAATCGCCATATAAAATGTCCCCATAAAAGTAAAATAAACACGAAGATTTTTTTTTGTGTCACTAGAGAACCAGAGGGCCTTGGCCCCAAACTTGGAGAGGCCCACATGGTGTAGGTGCCCCTGGCCCTATGCGCCTAAGGGAGGCACCCACGCCCGTGGGGCTCCCCTAGGCACCTTTGGTGCCGGCTATCTTTATATTCCCTGAAGTCCTACCTCAAATAACAATGTATTTTTTCACTGCTGCCACTTCATGATCTGAGGCAATATTCATTTTCAACTCCGATCTGCTACTTTGTCGGAGGGGGAATTCGTCTCCATCATCACCGACAGCGATCCTCAGGCTCGAAGATGAGTTCTGAGCATTCCACCCCTGGACTACAGGATCATGTCGGTAGCCAAGATGTAA